>CM026425.1:2187683-2613560 GCA_014871385.1 Ceratodon purpureus | reverse complement strand
AACACATACCGATTGGTTGATGCTATGAATTGGGATATCGCATGTCATGAAGCACCTCCTGCCTAACAGTCGAAGATGTTCTGTTGTACCAGGGATACGAGGACGACGACTCCGACGTCGAGTGGGAGGACCACATTACGTGGTACTATGGAGCGCAGGCGAGAATGCGTCCAAACGCACTACGGCGGAGGGATTTAGACCCGGGGATTGATGTGACGCAGATGGTAGTCGAAGCTCATGATATCGTGGACAGAATTCATGAAGAGGTGATGGTGGACCAGGTTCATGCTGGAGAGCATCCGAGAGGAGATCCGCACCAACAGAGATTTCCGAATGGAGTCAGCGACGACTTAGGGCAGGAGAACAGAGCATCACCCGTAGGAGCAGGTCGGGGTGGGGGGATTCCTAGTCCGGAGAGAAGCAGTGACTCGGCAATCCCCTTACGCGAGGAAGGTAATGCAGCAGGTGAAGACGGCCGTGACATCTCCGATGCACCGTCAGTCGACGTTTCTGATGATAGCTCTGGAGACGAGGGGGCGCACCAGTGGGGAGACTCTGACGACGAGACAGACGCTTCCATCGCGGCCCTAGAGGAGGCAGCGACTACTCCCTTGTTCCCAGGATCAGAATACTCTAGCATGGGAACGACGTATGTGCTTCTAAGTAGTGGAAAGCTGCACGGCTGTTCCGACGTCTACCTGGATGAGCTATTCCGGACCTTAAGCACTACCATTCTTCCTAAGCCGAATACCTTACCCAAGACTTACAGAGAGGCATCCGAGTACTTGAGGAAGTTGGGCCACACTTACAAGTCAATCGACTCCTGCCCCAACAATTGTTGCCTGTATCGGAAGGACCTGAAGGACGCTCGTGTTTGTCCACATTGCAGGGCTCCGAGAAAAAGAAGAGCAGGGAGATCAGAAGTGCCGTTCAAGGTTACGAGGGCCTTCCCTCTTACTCCGCGACTCAAACGGATGTTTCGAAGTGCTCTTCAGGCAGCTGCAATGACATGGTGGGCGACCCTCGCAGTCACGGACGGTGTGATGTCTCATGTCTCTCACTCAGCGCAATGGAAGTGGATCTCGGAGAGATTTCATGCAGAGTTTGGCCATGACGATAGAAACGTGCGAATGGCTCTTGTTACAGATGGATTCAACCCCCACGCAGACAAGAGGAGTACTTACTCTATATGGCCTATTCTCCTCATGAACTACAACATTGCACCGTGGCTTACGACGAAGAATTATTTTATTATGTTGGGGATCCTAATCCCGGGTCCTAAATCCGTAACAGCTGATTACTTCGATATCTATATGGAGCCACTGATTGAAGAACTCTTACATCTTTGGGAAGAAGGGGTGTACTGCATGGATGTCGCCCGTTATAAGGAGTCGTCTCATTTCATATTGAAGGCGATGATCATCTGGACAATTGGCGACTTCCCAGCCTACGGCGTTTTAGCTGGTTGCACAACCAATGGGTTCGTTGGCTGCCCAGTGTGCGGGGAGGGCTTTAGATCACGGCGTTCTAAGGTTTTACACAAGAACGTCTTCTGTGGATGTGCCCGCAGGTTCCTTGTTAGGGCAGACCATCCCTTCAGGGGCGACAGTTCAAACTTCATAGATGAGGAGCACCGAGTGGCCCCTACTCCCGTTACCGGAAGTGAAGCATTGCAGAGGGGAGAGGAGCGTGTCAGGTGGCTTAGAGAGTATGGAAGACCGAAGGAAAATGACCCCGTCAGAAGGCACGGCATCAAGCGAGTTTCCTCACTATATAGGCTTCCTTACTGGAAGGTAAGAGTGCCACTGAGCCGCCCCTGATCCTTGTTTACAGTCTGCACATGTTGTCTTCGACGTCTCGATATTGTGTGGCTCCAGTGGCTTCATGTCATGATCACTTGGGACTCTATGTCTAGACGTCGGGGTGATGTAGCTGTCTTAACATATGTCATTGAAGTTTAGCCCAGCCTTTTTTTTCGGTGTCGATAAACTTGCTGGTGAATGGGGTTCGAACTACCAGGCTCTGTCCACCGGGACTTCTAACCATTCATTTAGCGTATGTTGTTCTCTTAGATAGCGTATAATGACTGCTGGAATTGGATTATATGATCATGCTGTTCGACGACATGAATTGCACATGTCGATGCTCACCTGCGCATGATCTGGTACTGTGTGACCAGATGAATATGTAGCAGACTATGTTTCTCGGTGCAATGGTCAGTCGTGCTTGCTGATCCCCCATTCTTATATTTTCAGCTGAAGTCTCACAACTTTCTTCATGGTGCTGTGAATAGGAACTTCCAGTTAGGCACACACTCGACGTCATGCATGTGGAAAAGAATATAGCGGTTACAATTACTGGATTTTTACTCGGTGAAGAAGACACGATAGCCGTGCGAAAGGACCTACAGGATCAAGGGGTCATGCCTAGTCTGCATCTTGTGCGGGATGAGTTAACCGATAGCTACCTGATGCCGCAGGCACCCTACGTTCTTAGCCCCGGTGAGAAACGACGAGTCCTACAGACGATCAAGAATGTTCAAACACCGACTGGTCACTGTTCGAACTTGTCGAAGGTAGTTAACTTGGATAAAGGGAAGTTCCAGTTCATGAAAAGCCACGACTGGCATGTTGTTCTAGAGGAGGTGTTACCTGCCGCCTTGAGAGGGTCGCTCGCAGATGGACCTCGGGTAGCTGTTATTCGACTAGGGCACTGCTTCAAGAAGATTTGCGAGAAACAAGTAACCGTGAGTGAGCTCCCGAACTTATTGAACTACATTGCCGAAACTTGCTCTCTGCTGGAGATATACTTCCCACTGGCGTATTGGAATATAATGCCCCATCTCGTACTTCACTTGCCAAGGGAGCTTTACTGGTGCGGGCCCGTTCATGCCCGCTGGATGTATAGCGTGGAAAGGTACTTAGGTCACTTGAAGAGCCTCGTGCGTAATAAGGCCAGACCCGAAGGATCCATTGCCCAGGGTTATATGTATACGGAAGCCATCGGATTCGTCACAGAGCATTTCCAAATGTATCCAGGAGTTGCGAGACTACTCTGGGACATGGAAGAAGACGAACAGGACGCAGGGGAGGTGATGGAGGGGCAGGGTCGTGAGCAATTCTGGGACGACATTGAATTGAAGAAACTTCACGAACATGTTTTGCGTCACTGCGTCCACACGGAGGACCTCTATAGGTATGCTACCCTCATGCGTACTGTTTGGGTCAGTGTCATCGCATTGGTGACTAAATAAAGAGTGCTCTAACTGTTATTAAAACGAGTACGTAGAGTACTGTTTAACTCTACAGCCGTTTCTGTTGCAGTATTTTCTCAGAGGAAAGAAGATCGCTTAGGGGTCGCAATCCAAGGAGACTCGTTCCATTCGCAGACTGGATCGAAGAGAGAGTGCGTCAAATGGGAATCGATGGTCATAACCCCTCTCCAGATCTGGTGACTATGTCCAGACTTCCGTCTCCGTACGTAAAGCATCATAACTCGATGTGGGCTTTCGGCTACCACTTCAGAACTGACGAAGAGGACGGGAAACAACACGTAACCTTCGACGCTGGAGTGGCAGCCATCATAAACCAAACCTGCCGTTCTTCAGTGTCGGATGTGAACCAAATTGAGTCGGAGCTCCTTTATGTAGGAATTATTAAGGACATACTGCGCGTTGACTACGGACATTTGAAGTTCAACGTATTGAGGTGTTCATGGATCAAGCCTGATCTCGCAGGGGAGCCGACAATCAAAGTAGACCAAGACGGTTTTTGGCTCGTAAAACACGCTGCTCGACAGAGTGCAGACGTCGAGCCGTATCTCATGGCCGCACATGCCCGTCAGGTCAGTTAATCGACGCAATTCCCTTTCATTCGTACAGTCTCCCAATGTTTGCATTCCGGTCTAAGCTGAACCTCTGAATTGCATCATGAGCATCGTATCACTTATCACAGTCGTCATTATGGACTACCCAATGCCGAACAGGTTTATTTTGTCGATGATCCATACAATGAAGAATGGAAGGTTGTGAGGTACAAGGAGCCGAGATCACGGCGGGTCACTGATGGGCTACCAGACGCTTCTCTTAGCGCACCAGGTCGGACCACTGCCACCGAGCTTAACATTGCTAGAGGACAAGGCGAGGCTGCAGCTGAGCCTCAGAGGCAGCCAGTACTAGAGGCCGACGTGGTGCATGTCATGGCACACGAAGAGGTCGACGAAGAAGCAGCTTACATGCAAACGGACCACATCCATTCCGATTCAGAGGACGACATCCCCAACGACGAGGCAGCAGTTCCAGTGATTCCCGTACCTAATGCGATTGACGATGCATAACTCTAACGAGTTTGAAATGCCATCAGCCCTTCACGCAGAGCTTGAACTCGGTGTTACTACGGCATTCCCTAAGACATTGGTACGTCAATTCAGCGAATGAATCCTTCATTACAGTCTCTCACAGCATTCTGCAAACTGATCAGTTGAGGTTACTCTCTGAGGTCAGTAACTGAATAACTCCCCAAAAGTTTTTCCGCAACCTCTATATTCTAGGTTCTGTTCAGAGAAATACCGTGTGCTTCTCTGGCCATGGGGCATCAGTAGGTCCACGGTTTAGTATATCCACATCCCTCTTAGGTAATATGTTCACACGTCCAAACTGAGTCAGAGGCTCGTCCCATGTACTGACTTGTCAGAACTTGCTTCACGTACGAGCCAAGGTTCTGACGGAGGACGGTCATGTCACCAGCACCGGACACTGAGTAGGCGGAGCCTCTTTCACCTGTCACAAAATCTTAGCCTGTTTGTCTATTCAGGAAGTCCATCTAATCAATCATAATCCAGAGGACGAGTACATACGCATGTCAGTTCCAGCCGTTTCGAGTCCATTCCATCAAAGTAGGCGTAGGTCATGCCGTCATGGGGCACTGAAGTAGACATGAGTAGAACGCATAGCATCCCATCAGCGAGGCGGCTCCTTCTAGTTTCACATGTCATTATTCTGTCACCTCTGGGCTGTAATTAGCAGCAGTCTGCCTCGCTGTATCGTCAATGAGTGGAAGGTGTTGTGGAGAATTGACAGGTTAGTGACACAATGACCATCGTGGCGTATCCACACCCGTCACGCATTGGATTTCAGCATCATATTATGACAGGGAGCAATAGATGTGAGGTGACTACCAGCCCCAATCAATTGTCGGCTGTCTTCTAGAACCCTAATTTCCTCAGAATAAAGCGAGTCGCCTGAGAGATGGAGAGGCGGATGCTCCTCAATGCTTCCATCGCACAGGTGGGCGGAGCCTCCAGAGTGCGAACCCGTCGACTGATGCTTTCTGGCGTCTGTGTGCTAATCCACTCCTTCCCCGGTGCGTGCGAAGCAGAATCACGGGCTTCATTACTGAACCAGGTACGCGCTTCCATCTATGATATTATGTTCCGAATAGTATTTCCATGTGCTTGTACCATGCTGACTTCTCCATATCTTGTCGACGGTCCAGACGCCCTTCTCCTCCATATTGTGTGTGTTTGAATGACTCGTAACCATTTCATCCTCCGAATTTGTTGGGTTCTCGTTCCTCTTTGCTGGAGTTGTGTAGTTAGTGCGCCTTTTTTTTATTTACAATGGAATAGAATTTAACCCTTGCTGTCTCGGCTATGGAAGACTTAATCAATATGATGTCTTCTGTATGTCTTCGCAGACATGGCCATCGACAGCCATGACATTCCACGGAACCCTCATCGGGGATCGCCACGATGGTTTTTCGTGGACAAGAAACTGAATAACTACGGATACTTGCCGGGAGCCCCGAGACGCGACCGGGACGCACTTCCAGACATAGTCGTGAACGAGGAGAAGTGTGCGAAGCGATGGGGACCAAAGCAACACGGCAAATTCTGGTACGCGCGGCCAGGTTCGAGCGAGAGTCCGAGAATGATACAGAGGATTGAGAGTCTGTACGAGGTTACCCACCAGCGCCCAATGGGGAAGCAGCGCTGCATTGGACTCGCCTTTGCACGGGGACTGATTGCAGAGAAGCTCGGGCACGCAGTGGATTGGGCCTCCTTTGCCGCCAAGCAGTGTCAGCGGGGGGGGCGTCCGTTCATATCCTTAGAAGAGCTGAGAAGCAAAACAAGACGGGAGTCCGGTTGGTGGCCACGGATTGAGGCGTCGGAGCTGAACGCGAATGACTTGGAGGGGGCTCCGGATGACTGGGAGGTTAATAGGCATCCTCGGCAGATGAACATGAGGCTCATCAACGGCTACGACTTGAAGGATGCCTTGCCAACGAGGCCGGACACCGTCGTCTCCCCACCACTGTACGGGCGAGTGGTTCATATCGGAGGTCAGCCCCCCTACCGTTTCCCTTCAAGTACCTTGAATATGAATTCTACTCCGCTACTCTGACATGAAATTACATTGTTCTGTACTGAAATAGATGCTGGCTGTTTGTACATAGTGTCGTCGCATGCAGACAGTGATACTGCAAGCTCTGGGAGTGACTCGTCGGAGAAGATAGTTAATAACCACGGTGAGTCTCCTGTCATCCATTATGTACGCTGATGTTCAATCCAGTGTTAGTTAAATAATCCTACAATTGGAGGACATTGTGCTTGGTGGAATCCACTACGTCTGCCAATCATTAGAATGTATCGAGGCGTGTGGTCCAATTCGTGCAGGTACAGCTCCACTCTCGGTTGAAGAGGTCCAATCCGCGGAAGTACCACCTATTGCAACACAAGGATCACCAATCGTAGAAGGAGGCAACGAGTGGGACAGCTGCCCCGTGTCACCAGGACCAGGTACTATTATGTACTCCAGAAATAGCCTCGGTTTAGCTTGTTAGTAGATTTGAAGATATAACACTTAAGTGTTTAGTCGAATAGAAGCACTTTTTAACTTGCTAATGGGTGGCCGTCAGCAGTTTCTCCTGTCGGTGGTCGCCAGGTTGGACGATCCACATCGGACTCTGATTACGAGCCGTCCGACAGGCATAGGACTGAAACGAGTATCCACCCATCCGCCGGCGTGGAGCGCGACCTCGAGGACATTGTTAGCGATGAGGATGTCCTCGGAGTAGACATCTCCGACCGTGTTCACGCCGAATGTGAGTTTTCAAGAGTTCCCCTGTCATTGTCTCATCCTGAAATTGTAGTCGAGAAGTGAGACACCTAAACCTTACTGAACCTATTCGACTTCAGAACCACAACCCGTCTTGATTTTTTTTTAATCTCATGCGACGACGTGGGCTTACTGTACCTCTGAATTTTGCAGTGGATCACTGGGCCGTGGAGGCTGGATTCTACACAATCGAACCCGAAGCACAGTTGACCTTCCTCCAAGAGAAGGAGACGGAGTTCAAGAGAGAGTCGAAGAAGCGGAAGGCGGAGGAGGAGGCACAGGAAGGGTGGCTTACGAAGATGAGATGGAAAACAATTGACATGGCTTTTCCACCTGAGGGGAATGAGGCGTCGCAGGTGCCGGATTGCAACATCGTAGTGGACAAGTATGTGGCGGATTCCAACGTTTCTGTGAAGTTCTCACCGCTGAGGTTCCAGCGACGTCCACTATTACTCCCTCGCGGTGAGCGATCTATCACCTTTCACTTACATAAGGATAATCTCTACTGCTGAGTTGCTTACGTACTCATGAATATATATAACGTATCACTTTTTGTGAGTGCTGATAGTCGTAGCCATGTCTCCTGTAACAGCAGTTACACTTATAGAATATCTCTGTACTACGTGTGTGAATTTGACGCAGAGGTTGCGGCTTCTGGTTCGGGATCGGGAGATTACGATGCGAATGTTGGAAGGAATATGGGGAGCATCAATATCGGGGACACCGATAGCGACTGATGTGTTCAGAATTGGAGGGCTTCAGTAATAGTATGAGTACTGGGGGGTTTTGGTCTGTACATAAATCATTTTGATGCACATCCGGACGGGCTGATATAGAGCTTTAAAATGAACTTGACGACTGCCGGAGAGTTAGTGTGATCGTAAAGTAGGTGTGATCGGAAATTAGGTGTGAGCTTAACATTTTCTTTGAACTCACTCGGGTATCATGTGCGTGATTGCACCGGACTGAGCGTATCCGCTATGTGGTGCACTCGTTACATACTTCTATAATGGATAATTGAATTTCGTTTCTATCTTCGTATTACTACAGGCCCATGAATTCCACTGCTTTTTCTGTGAAATGGCGTGCTTGTCATGTACTGGACTGGATGTGGTCGTTCAAAGTATTAGGAAAAAAATTGCATCCCTCAGACGTCTATTTGAATCTAAGTGACGACGCGGTACAACTACCGTAATGTGGATCAACAGTAATATCATCAGGAAAAAAAGCGTACTGTACACATTGAGGTCATTCTCCCACATGAAGCACCGGGCATCAACCGGCACCCGAGTCACCCCAACGAGGACGACCTCGAAATCGTGGGACCTAAAATTCCCGGCGTCTTGGACCAGTAATCTCGTAGCTATGTCGAGGGAGGGTCGTAATTCATACGTGGCTCGCGCTTGCTTATTACCCTGTCCGAGGTGGTTCCACCCAGGATAAATCCAGTACCATCGCGCATCCTGATTCGATGTTCAGCCTTCCAAGGAGTGGCCCACACCGCCCACACCGGCGACCACGCAGGGAAAGACAGAAACCGCCGGAGGAGCGCCTAAGCCGCGACCCAGCCCTTACAGTCCGGAGTGAGAAACGACCACTTCGCTAGTAGTGGGAACACATGTTGTACTGCAGTAGCCATTAGAGTTGTTCCGACAGTGCAAAGGTCCCGGAGATGCTCCACTCTGGCCCGCATTCGCTGGAATCCTGCCAGATTACCTGCATCTAGAACGGCTGACTCTCGTTTGATTTTCAATAAAGTACAACTCGAAAACATGTAAGCGAATCCGTACATTACAATAAAATTGATGCTTGCAGTAATGATATAGTTTTTTAGGAATTTCATGTATGCCACTTCATATACAATATTCTATATCGTGTCCAAATCCTGCTCATCAGTGGTTCGATCCGCTACGTATGACTTAGACTCAAGATTCCCATGTATTAATATATTAGATCTACCCATATATAATCTTCCTATGTATTATCTTTCTATATATGGATTTTGAGTATATTTTAATTTTTGCCCTTTGAACTCTTGAAGGAGAGAAAAAAATGAGTGTCAAACAAGACCAGTACTAAACCCTGTTTTTGTGTCTGATGGATCAAAAGGACGAGTTTAGTGCCTTGAGGAAGAATTATTGTTAGATTATTGTCGAGCTTCCTTTGACCCTAGCTCAGAATCAAAATACTTGTCTAGCCTATTTCTACTGCTTACAATGCTCCTCTATTTCCTTTCGAGAATCATTTTTCTTGCCTGGTCAAGCGTAAGATCCTGCAAGGAGCACCTGGATTTGAGCTTAAGTTGCAGCCCCGCTTGCAGCAGAATCGGTACTTCGTTGGCAACTGTCAACTTTCTAGATAGCCTCTACAATGATCATGCATGATGAGAAGTACCAATTATAAATTTTTCTAATTTTTTTGGAAACAAATGAAAGGCGAATTTCAGTAGTACCACTAAATTTTCAATCATATACCTCAATGTGCGTGATATGCGAAGAGCACAAATGTAATGGTAAGGGAAGATCAATTCTCAATATACTTTAAGCAAAGAGATCAGTATACTTTAAGCAAAGAGAACAATCTTTAGTTCGATGCATATTTAATGTTGGATTCATGGGTAGTTTCAGTGATCTATTGAGCGATGGATGTGTCCAAGATGAAAATCTCGGATCATTCAAGCTCAGCATTCACGACTGCAAACGCACATTTCAGATTATATATGAAATTCATGTGGAATTGTTGAACCAAATTCAGCCCTATACACATACTTAACCAATATGGCTTCGTGTGGAAAGATTGTTCAAATCCCGCAAACATGTCCGAAGCGGCCAATCGGAGATGTTGCTTCATACCATCTAAAAGCGGTAGACTAAACTCGATCAACGTACTGCAACAATCATCTTTTCTACCCATTCAACTTAAGGAAGATAATCCCGATCGCTAATGAAAGTGCTGTTATAATGTGCCGAAATTAATCTCTAGTGATTATAGTACATTCCCGGCGCTTGTTTGGTAGTGTCTGGAAGACGAGCCCCACCAAGCCCACTCAGAAAACATTTGGAAGCAGCCGGCGGTCGAGTCATTCCGGACGTCTCACACCAGATATCCACAAAACCGGCAGTGGTGGCACCGATTTATCTCGCATAACAAGGGAGTAATCGTTCACATCGACACGCGGTTTATCAGCCTGCTTCAGCCAACACTCGCCGAATTTATGCTCATACCCATCTGGAGACGGACACCCATCCTTCTCCGGACAGAACACCCAGACATTGCACTTCCTCTGCCTTCCCGTTGCGTAAGCGGCCTGCTTTGAACACGCTTTACAGCACTCCGCAGCACTGCTCACATGATAAGTCAAGCCCCACCGTACTGCAATTCCGCCGATGTCGGTGTTGGCCTCCGGATAACACTTGAACTGATCTGATGGAAGAAGTGATCCCAGCTGGGTGGCTCCCACTGTCGCTGCTGGTATCTCTTGTTGTCCTGTTTTCAATATGAGCTGCTCTTTCAAATCTTCTTTCTCATCGGTTGAGCCTGGAACCTACAATCAAAGTGCGTGCAGTCACAAGTCGTAAGGAGCTTTTCAATTGCGCTGCACGATTACATTAAATTGCGTTGTCTTCACATGTTCAGCGCACGATATCAGAGCCTCTCCCGGTATATATATCGGCTGCAGATCCCTGAATAGGAGCCGGGAAACTATATATGTAAGCACAGAAATTGAGTAGAAGCTACCCAACAGTGTAGCTTCCACTTCAAATCAACTCACAATCTACATCTAAGGAGATATGATGCGATTCTTGAAAGCCATCTAATCTCAATTACATCATTAATGCACAAGTAAAACTCGGAACTCTGTCCCAGAAGCTCCTAACTTCGGAGAGAACATCTTGGGTGGGTGATACTGGCCGTTAAGGGTGAATGCAAAAAGAATAGAATGATCCATCTAGAGTACTAGAAAACATTCATGATCTGGAAAGTACATCTGATAGGAAGAATTTATCATTGAAAATAGGGATCGGCGAGCGAATACTAGTATGTTCATCGAAGACTTTACAACTTAAGATAGATTTCACAATTAAGAATTTAAGAAAGAACTAACCTGCGCTTGCAATAGAGTTTCTAAAGCCACCTCCGCTTCAATGTCTTTCACTCGCAAGATAAGCCGCAGAGGAGCTGCTTGACGACGAAATTCGATGGCTGCCTCCCTCTTCGCCAGCTGCTGTTTGGTCAGCTGCGGCCCCGTCTGTGATCTGTAAGGATTCAATCCTCTCAAACAATCCGGCATAACAGTGCCAGATCCCTGCGAAGTTGAGCTGTTGAACAAGAGACAGAGCACATACAGTGTCACAATCAAATGAGCAAAAGCCCAGATTACTACTGTGAATCTCTTGCACCTCCGCGAAGGGTCTGCCGACCCTGCGGAAGAAGCCATAGCCTCCCTCATTGTCGTCTAATTCCTCCCACCCGCTCGTGTATACCCAATTCAGATTTCTGCACAGATCGTGTCTCAGTCATCCCCGGCTTCACTTCGTAACTTTTGCTAGACTGAACTAGTGGCAGATAACAATCACACCACATACACGTCCAAGCACAGCCGGCTTCTCTTCCTCTCTCGGTAACATCGCCCGCAGTGACAGACCACGCTGTGTCTGCCGACAACCTGTGTACCTTCTAGCTTCGAGACCCACTCCTCAAGCGCTACAACACTCATGAATCATCTCTCACAATACACAGCTCTCACTTCACTAGTCAATGAATCCTCCCCGCAATCTAGACACACAAACCTCCTCCTCGGATCACGCACCACGTTCCTGATTAAGCCATGTCCAAGTTCCAACTAATCAGAAGAAAAAAACGTCTCACAACCTCACTGTCACAGCTCTAAACGACAATCACGCACTCCAATGACTCACTCCACCACGCTTAAATCAACCCTGTCCTCCTCTCAACCACCTCCCACAGATTCAAACCTGATGATCATAGTCTAGAAAGCTGGAAAAACACTTCAGTCATCACGACTACCACTTTTTCCACACAAAAGTCACAAACCGACTAGTCACCCACACACACACATGATCATCACTCATTCATCACCAATCATGCCATGTCTACAACATCACCATCCCAATCCAAAAAGACCAAATCCAAAGTCCAGAGCACTCACTCATTCACTCCAACTACCCATACGAACAAAGCCAAGATTCACACGAATATTGAAAATTCCTGTTCACAAAGATGCAATTTTTATGTTTGACCTGCCTACTAGTCACGAAACCAAATGGTCATCAGAAGTCATGGAACCTTCAGATGCTCAAGTTGTAGGAACTGTAACTAAGTTACAGTGGTGTCAAGATCTAGAGTATGAGTGAGCAGGCACCGCGTTGGGATGCAGATTTCGAGGTGATGGTGTACTTATATCAGCGTTACAGTTGCAGTGAGCACCCTGGTCTTCCGCAGGTTCCATTGTGTGCCATGGCTTGCAGTACTGGTGGCCTGGCCCACTGCCATCGCCATGGAGCCCAGCTGCGGATATGTTAGAAAATTATTGGAATATGGTGGCTGCAGGGATGGTTACTGCGCAGTGATGAGATGTTGGACTTGCAACGGCTGTGGCAGTGTGGCCTGCTGCGATGGAATTCTGGATGGGCCAGTTGCCGTGCACGGCAGAGCAGCACTATTATTGCGTCCCCAGATGTGACCAGCCAGATAGATGATTGTCAGTTGTACGGTTGTCCTGTGGATATGTGTGTTTGAAAATTATATGTTCTGGTAGGTATCTTCGTTTCAAGGCTTGATCAATTGTTTTATTCTGGAACAAATGAAATGAGATTTCATTGTAAGTAGATCACGATACAGTGCAGGAGAATTGGTTGGGGAGGAATTCAGCGCTTGATTTTACTATGTCCCCAAAATTGCAAACCACCCCGGATTTGTGGGCCGCATTTCATTTCCGGTTGTGGTCCAGCTCTGCGCAGGGGTCTGATGAGGCGGCTCAGGGCTGACGAGATCCAGCTAGGATTTGAGGAGGTCTGACGGGGCGGTGACCTAGAGGGCCCGTTGGGAGCAGAATGTCTTGTCGATCCCTAATTGTCTAATCGATTGCAGCCCATCCTCATCGCAGTTGTCGCTCATCACAGCCTCGCAGATTTATTGCTCGCACCTTCTGGCGGACCTCATTGCCGATCTTGATCTTTCGAGAGAGTTGAGAGGGGTGCAGGCTGTTGGAGCGAGGCGCAGGCTTGGAGAGAGGTGGAAGTGCACGTTGAGAAGCGCTTCAAGTTTTCTTACTTCAAATTTTCTCTCACTTCTCTCCCATCTCTAGTTTGCTTGAGGTTCAGACTAGACGAAGGTAGAGCACCTGTTGCTGATCAAAATGAGCTAGCGGCGGAAGGGTGAGTAGAGCCTGCAAATCACGGTGTTTTTGTATGTTTCCTGTTGTATGTTTTGTATGTTTTTGTATCATCTTTTTGTATGTTTTCTGTGTTTTTATAGATTCAATTTGCGGAGCTCGAACATCCAACATGAAGAAACCGGTGCAAACCTAGTTTGTGGAGGTTTGAGACGCTAGGATTTGAAGGCACATCAGGACGGGAAAAGGACTAGCTAAGGTTCGTGTTTTAGTCATTTCTGCTCTTTGAGAACCTTGAGTACGTTGGGGTTTGGAATGTTTTTGAAGTCAATTCGAGATGATACTTAAGAATTTCGAGTTTTGGAGGTTGATTTTGGTACGTAGTGATTTGTATATTGCATTGCTCAACATGGGAATACATGGTAGCGGGTCTAGGGGTGTCCTAAAGGTCTTCCGGGGAAGAGGCGGAGTTGGTGAATTGCACTTCTTTTTTAGTAGTTAGGATTTTGAGGTGGAGAGGTTTTTACAGTGTGGTTTTCGCAGTCATGTTCTAGGGGGTAATGAACTTGGTCAGTTGATGGTACAATGTGAATATCCATTTTTTATAATATGCGAGGTGGTTTCAGTATCTCCTCAAGTGGGATTCCATTTTTCTTCTGTCACTAGCCATATAGGTTGTATCTCACTTTGTATGTTTTTTTGTGTTTTTGAGGCAAAATGGTTTCTTCATCCCAAGCCATGAAGGCTGAAGTCAGGAGGAAAAAGACTCCAAACGCTCAAGTTTCAGCCTTAGTTGTCTATTTTGGAGCATCTTCACACACACCTGAAGCTACAAAGTTCATGACTCTACAGAATAGAGTTGCAGCTATGACTGCCAAAATTCTTGCGACTGCCACTAGTATAGAACCTGACGTTTTCAATTCCACTCTAAGCGGAACCTGACATTTCTGACGCTAGAATCATGAAATCCACTAAACTATGAGATATGAAATTGGGTTATAGGCCTTGGGAGGGGTGGAACCAATGATAGCCTTTCCCGGTTCCCGCATGAGTCGTTAAAAAAGTGGCAGTGGAGTCATGGCTAATCCATTCCACCTGAGGGTATGTAATGGGTAAATTCGGGATTTGGGTTCCGAATAGTATTCAAAAATTACAAGCAGAGCAGAGTTTACAGTAGTTTAGATGCCAAATCAGTGCTTGGTACATTAGAAGACTTTGGATTCGGACCTCAATACCATGACTTTGAAATGTCGTTCGCAGATAGAGACATGGTCAACTTATAAGAAGCACTATAACATTCTGATTCCAGAATTTTATATAACCGATATAAAAAATTAAAGGTTTGTACCTTAGACAGTATGCATACATAGTATGATATTGGTACCTATACCATGGGAAGTCTACACATAATTGCAACGATATTGAATTTGCGATCCGGATGGTTTTAAGCGAGTCTTAGCACCCAAATGTTGTTTTGACGATTACAACCACTGATTGATAGCTAACCTCCGGATGTCACTGAACCGGGTATCCCATAGTACTGTTACCTTGGTTATAACTATGCCACACCGGGTATCTCCACTCTTTTAAAAAGCTCCACTCATTGTTACTAGATATTCAAGTTTTTGCAAACATATTCCACATCAAGTGTACATAACTCAGAGTGAAATTTGTATGCAGTAACTAGCATCCCTCAATTACATTATTCAAAAACTTACTGTAGGTCTTGAAATAGTGTAGAAAGAATTTGGCTTTTATCACACTCGAACTGGAAAATTGGAGTGAATTTTAAGGAGAATGAAATGACGAACTTGAACTCATAAAGAGCACACACACCTTTTCAAAACTCCTTCTTTATATTCTAATTTTTATACACTAGACACTTTTTGGACCTTAGAAGACTTGTTAAACCTATAAGGACAATTTGCTCTATTTGGGATTTTCTATAATTTGGGCATGTACCTAGGAAGTCAATTTAAAATTAATTTTTTAACACTTTTTGTGAATGTTTGCTATGACAAGGACTTTAAAGGAATCAATTTTTATTTCAATTATATACTTTTGAAAAAAGGTATGATAACGAAAGTGGAATTTTGTGTTAGTGGGCAATTTGGACTTCGATGCAAATTACATCAATACCTGTGAGATTTTTGCTATAAACATATTACGGTACCAACTTTGAGATTTCCAAAAAAACATCTACCAGTACAAAATATTCACTCCATAGAGTATCTAAGTTTTCTCCTTGTTTCATGCAATATAGCAAGAAACATATGTTTTCTTTCATAAAAGCTATAAAAACATTTCTCTACATTTTTAAAATTTCTTTATGTAAATATTGGACCTCAACCTTAAATTCGACCATTTGGATTTGGAATTTTGGACTCCAAAAAATAAGGGAATTTATTAGAAAGAAATTTAAATTAATACTCGTATGTATTTAACTTAATAAAGATGTTATTTACTACATGCTACACTTGTCTTTTTGTTCTTCAATTACTCAATGTCATCCTCATTGTTACTCTCCAAAACTTCTAAATTCCATAATGGATATAACCAACTAAGAATAAGAAAGTTTATTGACCTATTTAAAAATCAATTAAAAAAAACTTGTTTTCCAAATTTCTATTCCTATAATCTTTTTTTATGGTCAATTATGATGAATTTATTTTAGCTATGTACTAAAATAGAACTTTTGAAGATCTTCTAGTTATATTTAGAAAATAACGATTTCTAGTCCTTTATAATTTTACATTAAGAATAATAATTTGAAAGCATTTTTAAATAAAACATAGTTGTAAAACTTTAGGAATTAAATGTCATGTAATAACGTATACAAGACGTTTTGAATAGCATATGAAGACTTGGTAAGTATCTTTTAGAGACCTTTTCAAGAATTTCTTAATATTTCTTGATTAATTTTTGAATACTTTTTAAAGATCTTATGAATGCCTCTTTAATATCATTTAAGTTTTAAAAGGGTTTGCAAATCCTTCTAAATACCACAAACAAATCTATTGTGTTTAGAGACATTTAGTGCAATATGTTGTCTAATAATGTAACTTTAAAGCATATATAATATATTCAAATTTTCAATTTGAAAAAATTAAATATTTTTATATATATCTACACATAAATAATTGGATGACATGGTAGTTATTTAAGTACAATATGTATCCATTCATAACAATTTTATTTCACTTATACTAGGCACTTAAACTATAGTCAATTTCTATAAAAAATGATTTAAGTAATAAATGTTGCCTAAGAGCATATTAGAGCTGTAAATTGAATGTAGTAGAATTATTTTAAACAATCTTTTCAATTGCATATCATTAATTGAAATTTACTTTAAAAAATACTCAGAAATCCGGAGAAAAACTATGAACTTTATAAATTTTACTGTGTTAAATATATATTAAGATTTATATAATGTGAAAATTTACTTTCATTGTAGTAAACAAAAAATGTACATACATAAAATGCAACATGTTTAAAGAATAATCTATGTAAAAAAGAATACAATTATGCATATGCAATTAAAGATTTCCAGTCCAAATACAAATCCAAATTTTAATAGAGAAAACAAAATATTCAACATTGTGCATTTCTCTATAGGTAAAGAAAAGTGAAAAGAAATAAAATCTAAAAAACACTAAAAAAACCTCTGAGGCTAGCCAACTGCTAGTTAAATGGTCATTAATATTATTGCGTACTTTCTACTGCAATAGATGATAACCTTGAAAAAATGTAGACTTGTGAAACAATACAATACCTAGTTGACCAGTTGATCCAATAGTCTTCGAATAATGAAATATATCATTGCTTTTGCAAAGGAGAATATCTCCGATGGCAGGCTCAAAATAGTAACCCAGAGCTGGAAAATAAAACCTCGTTTCATTTCCAGCATCATCTTTAGTATCTTTAAAATATAAAAAATATAAAATAAATTATAAAGTTTTAAGAATTACAGAACACTTACCATTGGCCTCCAACCATATAAAAAAGCCGTAGTTCTAATCTTCGTCGTCCATATGGGGGTACAGGAATAATCCTTGGTAACACTTATTGCTGTGAAAAAAGATTCACCAACTTTACCGACACCTGCTCGTAGATTCTCTTCGGTCCAAATCATCTCCAATTGTTCTAAGACTGTTGAAAATAATGACTTCAAATGGTTGTACAAAATAGAAGCTAACTTATCAGCATAAGTGTAGCAGAGAGGTTCATCCTGCTTAAATCTGCCTAAACATTTACCAAAAATTAGATTTATGTAAAAATAATTATGAAGACCTAAACCACAGATAAACAAAACAAATTTGTTAAAAATAAAATATAAAAGTGGTATTTGAATAATGAAACTTACCTTCCAATATAACCGTGGCTATTGCATAAACCCGAGCACGTCACTCTAGTGCCACCTTTTATTCCTTCTGTCTTCTCATCCTTCCTCTTAGGCCTACCATGTTTTTCAAATAACAATGCCAAACTAATCATCACCTTAACATCATTATCACTGAATTCTCCATTCACAATTTGAAGAAGAAATTCACTCGCACCATTGGATAGGATAATGGTTGGCTCTGTTAGCTTCTCATAAGTTCCAACCGTTGCAAGTAAATCAAAAAATTTCTAAAACTTCTTGATCTACTTTGCTCCTTAGGTGCCATAAATAATCTTCGCTACCTGAGAACCCTTGTAAGGTAATGGTAATGGAGCAGGATAAACAGGTTGAACAGTAGACAAATATATTTTGAACACATGATGTTCAAGCAGTTCATAATTTGTCGGCAAATTCTCCCTTTGGCAGCACTCTTTGTCACACTTGAAACCCTTTCTCCCTTCCATCCAACTCAAACCATGTTTCAAGAGAAAAGGGTAAAATAACTCCAACTTCTCTATATTCTTATGAATTCTTCCCTTAAGGTGTTCATCAAGTCCTTGACAACCAACTGTTTTCGAACATGCAGTACAGAGGAAATCTTCATTTTCTCCCAATATAAAATCTTCACCACTTAGTAAAATAATATTCGCCCAATGCCGTGTACATGGTCGTTTAGATGGTCTTCTATTTCCTCTTTTCTTGTCTATCATCTTGCATAAAACAAATAAAAAAACTCATTAAAATAAAAAACCGAATTGAAAAAAAGAAATATCTACTATATATATTTAGTTAAGCTTTTATTAGATTTTTAAAATTAAAAAGGACTTTCAGAAATCCGGACAGCCAACCCTTTCAGGAAGATAATCCACCAAACAAGTTCGCACATGAAATTCAAATAATATTTTATAATGTTTTGGAAAACATCAAGAATCCAACTTATCAACCTTTTTGGGAAGATAAACCACCATCCAAGTTCCCCATAACATGTTATTTTATTAAATTTATAAAATTGAAGAGAACATTAGAAATCCAAACTGTCAATCCTCTTAGAAAGACAATCCACCAAACGAGTTCTCAAATAAATTTAAATTAATATTTCATGATTTAAGGAAGAACATCAGGAATCCAACTTAGCAACCTTTCGGGAAGATAAGCCATCAACCGAATTCTCCATAACATTTTAAATTTTATTAAGCATGGAATTAAATAGAACATCAACAATACAAAAGGGTCAACATTTTCGGGAAAACAATTCACCATGCGAGTTCTATAAAATTAAAATTACTATTTAAAATTATTTAGAGAACATCAAGAATCCGACTTATCAACATTTTTCGGAAGATAAACCACCAACCAAGTCCTTGAATGGAATTTGTTAAATTACAATGTATATATTACAACAAAAAATATATTTACATTGCACTAAATAATTCACTACACTTACATTTACATTTACATAAATGATATAGTGGTGAGCAACTCAAAAGCAAAACTTACAAATGCAATGATATTACTTCACAGAAACCAAGAGATAAAACTGAAATGCAAAGAAGAACTTTGATTTGCTGCTACCATTGTGACCATACACTACTATTATAATTGGTCAACCTGTGCAAGATGGTATAAAGATCACTTGCTTAGCAACCCACTTCTCTACAGCCAACGTTTGGAGCTC
The DNA here is from genome assembly GCA_014871385.1 of Ceratodon purpureus. Taxonomy (NCBI): domain Eukaryota; kingdom Viridiplantae; phylum Streptophyta; class Bryopsida; order Pseudoditrichales; family Ditrichaceae; genus Ceratodon; species Ceratodon purpureus. The sequence goes on along the minus strand of CM026425.1, from coordinate 2,594,032 downwards.
TTGTAAATATGGATGATTTTCTGCTAGTCCCGGATTGTAGCCACCTGAATTCTCAAGTGGGAGAGGAGGTGCTTTTATGAGATTGCACTTCCAAATGGTTATTAGAATTATATCTGCGCAAGCTCACGTTGATAATAAGTTTATTAAGAAGAATTTGGGTTGGGATAACCCATTAATAGCCCCATCAAGTAATCATGTGACATCAAAGGTGCTTCGAGGATCCGGACTTCACACATTCATTGGAATGGTGGGCTATTGCATGAAAGACCGTGGCAATGAGCACTTTTAGTTTGTTCATCGAAACATCACTGATTATATGATGCACGAGGGCATCAATGAGTATGTCAAATATGGCATACCCTATGCAAAGAATAGGGCATTTCTCACACATGTCAATATTGTTGAGAAGGTTACAATCTGGAATTGCTACAAGAAAAAGAAGTAGCTTGGATCTACCCTCTTTGGAGTACTACTTCAAATGCTTCGCACCGGGGTATATATTCCTTCTGGCTCGTCGGTAGTACCGGTACGGCATAGTGGTATGGACTTCAATAGGCCTCACTCTTTTTTGAAATGCATGATTGCTCTACACACCCTTCACATGGATGACATTTGCAAGATTTTTTTGAGAACACTACCCCAGCCTCGCGACTTCGAGAGCTACGGAAGCTTACGCTAGCCATGGAGTTGAATGAAGCTCGGGAGGGTACTACCTACGACTACGACGTTCTCACTCGCGATGAGGTACCAAGGGTGATGGTCACAAATGACCATAGTCAAGAGGTGCAACAAGCACCGGAACAAGCTGAGGACATCCTATCAGAACACATGGAGGAGGTCATACAGACTAGATCCATACCAATGTACATTGCAATTTCTTTGTACGCTCGTGACTTTGATAGCTGTTTTTAGTTTGGAACTTCACAAGATATGTGAATATTTTTGAACTCTTAAGACCTTCTCTTTCATATTTGGATTTTTCGTGTTTTTTCTCTTTCATATTTGCTAATACAAAATACTTTCTTTTTTGAGCTTTTTTGATTTTTTCTAAATTTTCCCTTAATTTTACCATCACTTTGCCTTAATTTATAAATGCCACGTGCACTCCCTCAAGGGGATCAATGTGGCAAGAAAGGCCCCACTAGCTTCATCAATTAATTAATTGATTCAAAAATCGCACCTATGACACTTTGTAGGACAATATGCAGTATTGTTTCCTAAATTTTCCCTTGATTTTACTACATAACTTGAATGGTGTTGTGATTGGTCTGGACTGATAGAATACTGAGGAAATTATTTTGTGGTGTGGTAAATCTAAGTTGTATTGTAATTGGGTGGTTTGTTTGTTGAAAAATAATTCTCAAATTAATAAAAGGATATGAAATGGAAAGTGAAAAGTGCATTTTGTTGGAAGTAGTTCGGACTTTGGTAATCCTTATCGGGCTTTGCCCGTTTAGAAAAAGAGTCATGTAATTAAGCAGCAAAATTTAAGTATAATTAAAAAAATTAATTATACATTGCACAATTAAGTTGTTCTGCCATGGGAATCAAACTTATACTACCGCGTCATAATTGTGTTTAACAATGTGTTAAGCCTTGCCACTTGTGTACAAATATCAACCAACCTGAGGCCTTCTACTCTTTCAAGCTTTACTGGGTTAAGATGAAAAAAAGTAAAATGGGCAATTGTCCAAAACAAGGGACCAAAGTGCGAGGAGGCCAATTCGGACAATAAACCTCGCCTTCATCTTAATGATAAGGCAGGCCTTCCCACTTCTCTTCTCTCCTTCCTGATTCTACTTTAGAGGCCTGTGGCCTTTTTTAAGTAAATTTTATATTTTTAATGGAATATGAGATCCTGAATTAGTCATGGGGACTTCCCTATTATTTTTAGTTAATTTGTATATTTTTATTTTTATTTTTATTTTTAAAGTTCTTTTTTCATTAACAATCAAATTATAGGGGGCTTTTTGTGCCCTCCAATAGGAACCCTCGTTGGGGGCCTTGTCATTAAGACAAGAGTGAGGTTTATTGCCGGGGAGGCCAAAGCCAAGAAAGCAAAAATCAAACAAAGTAACCCTCCTACAAGACAAGAGCGCCTACCAGGAGCCCTGCGAGGCAGGACAATGCCAAGACCGTCACATAACCTCAAAACCGTCACATAACCTCAAAACCGTCACACAACCCAATCCCGACACAGTACCCCAATCCCGCCACAGTACCCCAATTCCGCCACAGTACCCCAATTCCGCCACAGTACCCCAATCCCGCCACAGTACCCCAATCCCGCCACAGTACCCCAATCCCGCCACAGTACCCCAAGCCCGTTACAGTACTCCAATACCATCACAGAATCCCATAACCGTCACATAGTCCCAAAACCGACACCGCTCCAGTGGCATCGCCAACAGAGGAGAGAAGACAAGCTCCGCAATCGATATGGGACTAAGCCATTGTTGATCACGGTTGCAGTGAAGCCCTCGAAACCCTAATTCTCGCCATCTTGTGAAGCCCCTGCATCGCCAAGTTGCGCACAGTCGGACACGCACACGGATTGTTGCAGGCGACGCGAGGGCATGGCGGGGGCGAGGGAGAAGTCGTAGAGCACAACAGGCGAGCTGCGCCGGGGGGAAGTCGGGAAGCTCCAGGCAGGTCACCATGATGGAGGGGCCGCAGATGCAGCAGGGGCACGACTTCCTTCGCGCCCCTCCGGCCCCTCCCGCGAGCGCGCCCTCCGCTGCTGCTGCTCCGGCTGAATTCGGCCGCGCTAATGTTATCTTCGATGGTGCGTTTCGGATCCCTGAAAAGAATATAATGCTGGTGTTGTTGAATGAATGAATGAAGATGATTGCATGGGTTTGGATTGTGATGAGTTTGATGTGAGCTTGGTCCTGTCGAGGTCATCTTTGATGCTGCGTTTTGGAGCCCTGATTGCCCTCTATGTCAACAATATAATGCTGGTGTTGCTGAATAAATTAGAATGATTGCCTTGCCTTTGAAAAGAGGTTCGGATTGCGATGAGTTTGATGGTGAGATCTTCGATGGTGGGTTTTGGAGTCGTGATTTGCTGTTGATGTTGCGAATGTAATGCTGGCTGGTTGGATGGGATCTTTGTCGTGATGAGTTTGTTGTATATGCATTGTGATTGGTTTTGAGGTTTTATCAATCTCTGTTTGTTACCGAAGAGGAACTTGGCAAGCCCTGTGCGGGTGCAGGAGGCTCCATGCTGTGCAAAAGCGGGTCGTGCGATGACGAGCAGGGGTTTTTTGCTCTTTGTACATCTGCCAAACTTTTACTGTATACGTATATGTTTATAATCATCAACGACATAAGTTCTTTCGCTCACGCCAGATAAAGTTTTCCCAAGCCCCTGTCAATTTCAAATAATAAAATTGGTAAAATAATGGGCATCAAGTAATATCAACTGCATTGCGACGGCAGGTCACATAATTGAACGGTATATTCACGACTCTATTCTGCGAATGACATTTGCTTGAGAGTTGTAATGCTTAAGTTTAAGTTTTGTTGGCTACAGGCAAACGGATGCGGAAACCTGTTCATCGGAGAACTGTCGATTACAGCTCTACAGTTGTGCGCTATATCCAGGTATTTGGCCAGACTTTCGTTGATGCTTGTTGCATTCCTGTGATTATTGGAGACAATCTTCGGAGAGCCACATGTATCTTATTTCTGTGAGATCTTTGCATTATTTTAGGTTGAAAGCCTCTTATTAATAGAAAGAAAGACTTTAGGCTGTAACTTTCTTTTCGTAATCAATATATTTAGAGATTTGTATTTGAATAGGGTCGGAAGAGAATTGAAGGGGTTTAGGGTTTTTGTCAGGAAGAGTCGCACGTGCTAAACTGTACGTTGATTTTTCAGAATCGAACCTGGCAACGCGATTGTCAGGATGCCCCTGCATTGCAGCCTACCTCAGCTGCTGCTGTCGACGTAAGCAACCTCTTGTTCCATGAGTTTAGTGATAAGCAGATTTTGCATTCACAGTCATGTGTTTCACTTTTAGGCATTTCCGGGGCTTTGAATGTTCTATCTCAGTGATCACTGACTCATATGATCCTTGATGTTGATGAATTTCTTTATGACAGATGCTTCCGACGGTAGCGTATCCTGATAACCCTGCCACCAGTTTCACCACGAAGTTCGTGCACCCGTCAACTAATAAAGTGCGGTGTTCAATCAATCGAGTGTTGGTAAAGTCCTCTGAATTTTAACTATGATTTTGATTACTTTTCAACGGCGCTTCATCCACGCACTGATTTTGTGTTGATACTGTTTATTATTTAGGTTGAGATGGTTTCTTAATGGTTTGTCTGTGTCTGAGTTCGGATGTTTTCCAGTGTTACTTCCAGAAGTTGCGTTCATCAAAACTATGTACTGATAGCTCTATATTGATTTCAGTGGACCCCCAATGGTCGGAGGCTGATAACAGGATCACAAAGTGGAGAGTTCACACTCTGGAATGGGCAATCATTCAATTTCGAAATGATTTTACAGGTAGTCACCGACCTGTGACCAATTGTGGCTGAACGCCAGTGATTTGTTGTTAATGTGAATCAGATGAGCTCTGCCACTAATCACTATTCCTTGTCTGAAAGAGCAGGCACATGATCTTGCAGTGCGATCAATGGTGTGGAGTCACAATGAGAATTGGATGGTGACTGGTGATGATGGTGGTTGCATCAAGTGAGTATTTTCGAGGTCTTTATTAATATAAATCCGATCAGAAATTTCAAAACCAAGCGTTTATCCCCCTCCACTCTATTTTCTTTTGCAGAGAATCATGAAATGAAACTTTTGCTGCTTCATCACATGAGTTAATGATTGACTGCTACAGGTACTGGCAGACAAACATGAACAATGTTAAGGCCAACAAAACTGCACATAAAGAAGCAGTGCGGGACTTGAGGTACACACTAACGCATCGAACAAAACATGATTCAGTATTAACTGACACCTGAATGTATCTAATTTCATTATTTTAGGGAGTTCAGTTGCGGTGCCCATTTGATCGTAGTGAAAGATTTATGCACGAGCTTTACCAGCTCGAGCATGACTCTTAGTGCTACTTCTACGGTTTGACCTTCACAAGCATTCAACTAACTGCCCGTATTAATATGTTTCTGCTTGCTGCTCCTGACAGCTTCTCAAGTACAGACCTGAAGTTCTGTTCATGTTCCGATGACACTACTGTTAAAGTATGGGATTTTGCCCGCTGTCAAGAAGAACGATCATTTACTGGTAAATATCATATCTTGGTACCTCAACTTGGACAAAATATTTGTTTTCAGTCTCATGCAAAGTACAACAATTTTTTGAACCTCATGTCATTTACTGAGTGAATGCCAGACCTCAGACCAGCTGGGATTAACATAGCAGACTGTATTTCGTCCTCCTACTTCTGAGGAAAACTCATGATTGAGTTTTGTGGGTTTTATCTTTGCAGGACATGGATGGGATGTTAAGAGCGTGGACTGGCATCCTCAAAAAGCACTTCTTGTGTCTGGTAGGTTGATGAAAATGATGGTCGCATCTCATGGTTGTGTGGTGTGTCTGCGCATTAAACGTATCTGTGGTACTGCAGTTTAACACGGGAAATTGGTGCAGGTGCCAAGGATAATCTGGTCAAACTCTGGGATGCCAAGACTGGACGGGAGCTTTGTACTCTGTAAGCTCTCTTCTCCTTTAATGTTTTACCCTTTGGACTACGTTGCGAAACAAAGTAGTCCTTCAAGAGCATCGTCCTACTAATTAGAAAATAAGCAGCTGTGAGATATGCAGTAGCTATCTTGTCCTATGGTATAATGATTCTTCCGATTGCTGTAAGGCGTTTCGCTGCTAGCCAACTCATCGTCAAGCAAGAGTTAGAGGGGCGGCTGTAAAGTTGATGGTTCTGCTCTAGAGTAGTTATTGATGCTGCTCTTCTTGCACAGACATGGCCACAAAAATACAGTTTTATCAGTAAAATGGAATAGCAACGGCAACTGGGTGCTGACTGCATCTCGGGATCAAACTATTAAGGTATCATCCTCAGCTTTGGTGGGCGTAAATTGGTACTAGTGGGAGTTCTTATTATTTAAGCAAAGTGTGCCATTTTTCTGATGATTTCCTTTGTTTTGACAGCTGTACGATATCCGCACTTTGAAGGAATTGGAGTCCTATCGAGGGCATCGGAAGGAAGTCACATGTATATCATCTTCTTTAACAGCTTATTATTTAACAGTTTTGTGTGGAACATTCCTGTACAGTTGGTTACTTCATGGGTTATTTTTTGGCTAATACGAGCTTCCTTTTGCCTTGATGCAGCCTTGGCTTGGCATCCATTCCATGAGGACCTTTTTGTCAGCGGAAGTTATGATGGTAGCATTATCCATTGGCTTGTGGGGTGAGAACCAAACCTTATTCCTTGTACAGCAGTTCGTTATTTACGGTTAAGCAACAATATATCCAATAGTTCCTGTGTATATTTCCTGCCTGAAATCTGTTCATTTTGTGTTTTGGGGTTTATAATAGACATGAAGGACCGCAAGCAGAAGTAGCAAATGCACACGAAAGCAGCGTCTGGGATCTGGCTTGGCATCCTATGGGGCATATTTTATGCAGGTACTGTTCTCTTTTTAGCTGTTTCTGTTCCACTAGTGTGTATTCAATGCCAAGCAACTATGTTCAATTGGATTTTAAGGCAATAAAGTCAACGTATGCGTTCAATCTTATCAATTGCAAAGGGAATAGAGTATTAAAAATGTTTTTTTTTTAAAAGTTGGACTCCTTTCTGTATCTGACAGTGGAAGTAACGACCACACCACAAAATTCTGGTGCCGCAATCGCCCTGGGGAGACCCTGCGGGACAACAGACAGAGCAATGCTCATAATCAAGGTAAATTTGACGGAATAAGGAAGTTCTCTATTTGAAAAGAGAAATGAATATGCATTTATTCTGGCTTTTATTTACAACTGTATTGCGGGAATGTAGATCTCCTGGACTCTTTTTCCTAAATACGGCATTTCAATTTATATTGTGTATGATGGAAGCAGGTGCAGGTGCAAATGATTCGCAGTTACAAGGCCAGAACTCAACAGGTTCAAATCCTGGTAGTGGTCCTGCTCGTGGAGAGGGCGCTATCCCAGGTGTGGGCATGGCACTGGAGCCAGTGGTGGCTGGAAGGTTACCGTTGCCACCTGCACCAAACCAGAATCCCAATCAACGCGGCCCCCATCCCCCTTCTACTCCCTACCCCAACATGTTTCAACAACCGCAGCAGCAACAGCAGCATCAATTTCAGCAACATCAACACCACCAACAACATAACCAGCAGCAACAACATCAACAACAGCAGCCTCAACAAAGGCCTCAATCTCTTCCACCACCTCCTCAACGCCCTGCCCAAAACCAGTCCCAGCTCCAACCTCAATCCCAACCCCTCCTGAATAGACCAGTCCAGCAAAACATCATGATGCAAAACCAGCACATGCAGAATCAAATGAACTCCCCAGGCCCATCTCCTCAGGGTCCACCACAACAACTTCGGCCACCCATGGGACCTTCTCCGCCCTTAGGCCCACCCCCTATGCGTGGTGACTTCATGCAAGGTGGACCACAAGGGTACATGGGAAGGTCTCCCGGTATGGGTGTTGTACCTGGCCCTTACATGGCTATGCCCGGCCAAATGGTTCCTGGACCACCCCCCTTGCCTTACCAGGTATGCAAATTCCTATTTTACATACTCTTACATGTGTGCTTATGTACCCAGAGAACGAAACAGACCATTTTCACTAAATATTGATGGAGCTAACCTCTTAGAAAACACAGTAGTAGTTGTATCTGGAACTCATTTTTGAAGTGTTCATGCAGGGAGGTGCACCACCAAACATGATTGACATGCGAGCACACGGTATGAACGTGAGCATGGGCATGAACGTAGGGATGGGTATGCAAATGAGCATGGGCGGGCCGCATTCTCATCCACCTGGGCCTCCTCCTCACGGCTAAATCCTCTGATGACTCTGCACCAGGAAATATTTATTGTTAGATATGCCATTGAAGACAACTTTTGCGAACCATATATATGAACAGTGATCGTGTCTAGGCATCCATCAACGAGTCCCGTCATCGATATTGCGAGTTGTGGATAGCAGCAACGAAGATATGCTTCGAGATGTCGTAAGTTTTGATGATGATGATGATGGGCAGATAAGAGAGAATGTGTTGTTCTCCCCTCGCATGAGTTTCTTACTTGGGTTTAATGGCAGGTGATTTTTCTCCGGACAGAAGATAATCAGCGTTGTTGTGGGCACAGACTAGGTTGTAAATGTTTAGTAATATCAGCTGGGAGGAAATGATGGGTTATCCGGTGAGAGAATGTAGTTAGTGGTTTGAGTACTCGACCCGGATATGCTCCCTTCTCAAGGGGGAGCTGTTTTGTTGAGGGGTGATAAATTCATCTTCCAGGATTTAGTCCTGGACAACTGCAAGGTTGTTATTCACTGGTATCTGTCTGGAAATCAAATCTTGTGATTAGAACTACCACTGAAGTTCATTCTGTCTATAGTATAAGTGGTTTGCATGTTTGTATACGGCATGTGAGTTGTCTTGTTTTAAATATGATTGCAGATCTTTATCTCTCTTTTCCACGGCGGTAGCTCATCTACATGACCATTTACTTTTTTAGCTTGGCATCATAATTTGTGATCTCAGATCGTTTAAACGCTGGCAACTGCATTGCACATGACTTCTCACTGTTACTTATCTCTAATTATCCTGGCTGTAACCCTGCAAAGCCCAAGAAAGTTTGTCTGTAAGCCCATAGGCTATGTGATAGAGGGAATGAGGAATGAATGAAATTGTCAAGAAAGGTTCGGTCCTGGTGGAACACGATGTCCAACAGGGACATACAGATTACAGAGGATGAAGCGGTAGAGCTGCTTGAGGCCGATCCTTCTTATCACTCTATCCTCAAACAGATTGAATGCAATTAAACTAACCCCAAGGAGCAAACTGGTGGAACACATTCCACCATGACGTAAGTGCTGGATTTTGCGTCTATCTAGCATTGAATTAGAGGCTACAAATGAGAGCCAATCTTCCGAAACAAACATGGTGAGGCTGATTGCATCGTGCACGTCCGAATCGGCTACCTTCCTTGTCGAGGTAAAACTCAATTGTACCTGCCAGCGATACAATTGGTGAAGTAAGGATTACATTGAAATCTATCAAAACAGCGCTTAGGAGGCTGTATCGTAATGACTCACATAAACATTACCGCAAACTTCAGGAAAATATCCACATCAACTAAAATTGTTGTACATGTGACATTCACCTAGAACTGATATAATTGCACGACAAGCGCCATATATATAAAGATTTTACTCTGTTGACGTTCGGAACTCTCAACTTAATACTATCAAAAGCATCAGCATTTAAAACTCGATCAACGCTGGAGAACATTTTATAAGACACGCCGTCTGGATGCATCTGATCTTCAAGCACTCACCAGTTGCTGTAATCTGCGGAACAGTTGAATCCTCCGATTGGTGTGATATGCGTTCCATTAAAAAACGCAGTCGCGGCTATCCAGTTCATCTGCGCAGTAGGGTGAATTCCGTCCCAGTTTAAATACGCTGTAGAATTCAAGCAAGGATATATCAATTCGATGTCGGAACCGTTCACAACCCCTGAGTGTGTACAGAATAAGCTTTGGTTGAAATTGTAAGAACCACCATAGCCGCAGCAAGCTGTCAATGTGCCTGATATACCTGAGAACAATTCAACCACATCTTATGTTAATTTCTTACTCAATTGAACCAACACTAAAGCAGGTCGGAGAGCATCGCTCTCAAATTGTTTGTGATTCTCACAACTAAACTTCAAAACCAAGGAAGCAATAGAAACTGAATGCAGCAGGTTCGGCAGGCCGAACTCCCAGGTTCGGCAGGCCCGAACTCTCGAAAACCAAAAACATCTGAGCCATAATTGGTTTAGATAAATACGTACCGTAGTCAGCTGGTGATTTTAGTACGTCTCGATAAACGTTGTAGTAATCAGCGAGGTAGAATGTAGCGTTTGTGTAGGTAGAACGAAGGTCTTCAACCCGACTGAGAAGGAGAGCGTTGTGAGTTTTGCTTATATTGTTGAAAACGTCCAAACATCCATATGTGTCGTACCGCGCGGAATCTACCTCGGGATAGAGTGTTAAGAGAGCCGGTAAGCATCCCAGAGGCGGCAGGTTCACGATCATGAAAGTCCTCGCACCAAATGCGAAAATTCGCTGCATAGGCAAGCAATGTACATCATGTCAAGAGCACGAACAACATTGATGAAGATCAATATTATCTATTAGTACGTATGCACTATCAATTGGAGCAGCTATTGGGAGTTACCTTTACAGCTGTGATGATCGCGCCCACAACTGAATCCACAAGCTCGAGAGCCTCCTTAGCAGTAATCTCCTTGTAGTAGAGTGGGAAAAAGTAATCCTGAAAGCCAGCATTCACAAAGTACAAGGAAGTATTGAGGGAGTCCACGGCCGGTAGGGTCTGGTTCACAGCTGCAAATTGATTATCGGCACATAAATCAAGTTAGTTCCGGTGGGAGAGATCACATACTGGCGAAAAGATCAACGGAACAGAGAACATGGTTGAATGACTAGGTCTGTTTTCACTTGCAGATGGTTAATTAACAGAAAGAAACAAAATAACTACAATTCCAATTCCGCTGAAACGGGACCACGGTTTCCCGTTTATTTACTAACCAATTTGCTCGTAGTAAAACTCTAGGCGAACTTTATAGCGTTCTAGCCAAGATACTTGGATATTCAATGAGAAAGGACTGTTGAATCCGGACATCTGGCGCCACTCCGTGTTATTGCGTGCTGTTGCACCAGCGAAAGCAAAGTTCGCACCGTACGCAAAATCTGCTGCTATACTTCTGAGGATAGCATAATTCGGCTTCAATCGCACACCAAACGCTGCGCACAAAGATCATCACGAAGACTCGGTAGGTTGTCAAAACTAATCAGTTCATCAAGATCAGCTCTGTGCGCATTCATAAAGCGTCGAGCAGAGTTTCAAGAATCGGCATGCATGTATTTACGGTGTCACACAGACTTCACATTACAAGTGACTTCTAAACCAAACAAGAATTGATGCAGTTCACATGCAAGATACCAAGACTGTCGACTCAGCATACACTTACTCCATCGTCAAACAGCAGAGTACTCGACCCGAAGCTAAAAATATAACCAGCCAAGAAACGAAGATAATGAGCAGAAAAACCTACAAATATAGTCAACGAGCAACCGGCCATCGCAATACCGATCAGCTGCATGATGCGGGAAGTTCACGCCATTCGGATTCTCTTCCGAGTCAATGAACTGCTCCGGCAACGCAGCAATGGCATTTCCATTGTCCGTCAATGAGTCACCAAACGAGTAGAGTGCCGAGAAACTACAATTCTGTAGCTCCGCTGCGGACAATCCAACAGAACCGAGGACCAGCAACAGCACCGCAGCTGCTCCAACTCCCGATACCGCCATTCCTACCGCCATTCCTCCGAATGCCATCCTTCCACGTTCGTATCCGCTCCTCGGACCCTCACCGATGACAATGCAATATCTCTCCCGATCAGCGCCGTAAATACATCAACTAAATTAGACGTGCCTAAGCAAACAAGTCGAGCGCTACACTAAGCATGCAGCAAAACCACAACTAATCAGGCACCGGAAAAAATCGCTCCTCGGCGCCTTCGCTAGCAACTAATGACGAACTGGAGCAACATCAGAGCTCTTCAAGTAAAATTTATCTCCACACAAACAAGAGAGTTAACTGAGCTGCCATTTGAAGAAAAAACTTAAAGCCGTCACTGTGCCCAAACCCGTCCGTTTCTACCCTAAGCGTACATGTGATTTCCTGATATCTACGCGGTAGCGGTTTTAGGTAGAGTAGGGGTCATGACGTAGCAAGTCTAGGGCGTCCAGTATTTGGATACCATGATGATACTCGGGTAATAGTGATGTCATATCACAGTGATACTAAGGCGGGTATATCACGATTGCTAGTAAATGAGAGCGCTAAACGGGCTGTGAGAAATTCATGGTTCACCAGCCCGTTGCATGGCCGGGGTTCTGTTCACATCGGGAAATTCAAGATTTAGACGGTTTTGGATGGAATTTCGGGTTTCATTTTGAGAGTTCAGATCTTCGAATGAGGGTGGAGTTTTGTTCTGGAAGATTTGGTTGCTGGTGAATCAGCGATGTGACGGGTGAACCACTTGGGCTCCCCGCTCAGTCATGATAGCAATTTATGCGGCTCCAACTTGGACTTATGATTGCAGAAAATTGATTTATCTAGCACATCATAATATATTCTCATGTAGTATCAAAGAATTAAAAGGAAAATTCCAATGTGCCCTCCATATCACACATAGTGCATAGCTGGATTGGTGTGATCTCAGTGGTACTTATCTTGGCTGGATTAAGAAGATACTCATACTAGGAAACAAGACATGGTCATAAAAATGATTTGCATCTCTTAGTATTTTGAAATGGAAACCTATCCAAGTGATTTTGTAATTTTTGGAGCTTATATGGATAAGTTATGGATTGTAAGGGTTCAAAATAAAAGTAGCAAAAATGGGGATGGTAGGAACACCCTAAACATGATAATTTCGTGCACCTAATTGTGAAAAATCAAGACTAAAGATTTTAACAAAGATAAATTTAGATTCTATTACAATCATTTCATATTAAACAGTAGGAACCATATCAAACTACTCACCATATTGGATTAATCTACCTTGAATACAAACTTCCTTATGTTCATATCATAAATTGAGGATGTACATCAATCCAAACACTTTGACATGCCTTTATTTTTTATACTCTTATCTTAATTATTAGTATTATTGTAAAAAATATTTAATTAACTTACTCTACCTTTTCTCCTTTACCACACTCAATTATCAAAATATCACAATATAACTCGGTTTGTCTCACTCGACCATTTTGCACTGGAATGTGTCAAGGAGACAAACCAACTTTTATTTTTTCATTATATTTACTTTTTATGTTATTTCTTACTATATATGTTTACTTTTTTAATTTATTTTTAAAATGTGCTCAATAGCATGAGTCCCACTAGTCAAAATATAAATTACAATAGTAGAAGGAAAAAAAGTATCCAACACCAACACTCCCACAACAATCTGGACCCAGACAGAGCTTCTACAAGTTCCCGTCCTTCCAGTCACCAGAAACCTAATGCCACCTCAGATCTTCACCTGGGTCCGAATCATCCGAGCTGGCACCCAAAACCCAAAACCAACTTCACGCGAGCGTGAACCAAAAACAAGCGCCACTCTCAAACCTCAATTCTCTCTAAAACTTCGAACTCACAACTTCAATTCAGCCAACAAAACTCAGTTTCAAGCGAAGCTCGGATTCAGAGGACGGGCAGAAGTTTGCAGAAGGCAGTGCGGAGAGCGGAGGAGCAGATGGAGAGCTCGAATGCGCCGCCGCTTTTCGCAAAGCGGAAGGCCAAGGCGACCGGAGCGAGGGCCGCGAAGAAGACCGCCAATGTGGCGGTGGCCGTGAGCGAGGGGGCGGGGAAGGAGGAGGGCGCGGCGGAGGAGATCACGACGTTTGAGGGGTTAGGGTTGACGGACTGGCTGGTGCGGGCGTGCAGGGAGCTCGGGATGAAGCGCCCGACGCCCGTGCAGCAGGGGTGCGTGCCGCAGATTCTAGCGGGGAAGGACGTGTTCGGGCTGGCGCAGACGGGAAGCGGGAAGACGGCCGCGTTCGCGCTGCCGATTCTGCAGCGGTTAGCGGAGAATCCGTATGGCGTGTTCGCGTTGGTGTTGACCCCGACGCGGGAGCTCGCGTTTCAGATTAATGATCAGTTTAAGGCGTTAGGAGCGGAGGTGAATTTGCGGAGTACGGTGGTGGTTGGCGGGATGGATATGACGGAGCAGGCGAAGGCGCTCATGCAGCGGCCGCATGTTGTTATTTCGACCCCCGGCCGTTTGCGGGATCATCTTATGAATGATCCGGGAATTCCAGCTGTTTTTGCGAGGGCTAAGGTATTTAGGGTTTTGTGGAGGATTTTAATGATTCGTCTTGGTTTGGTTGCTGGATTGAAGTATTGGAGTACTGTGTTGATTGTCGTGTTGATGTGTCTATGGCGCAGTTTTTGGTTCTCGATGAAGCGGATCGGCTTATGGATGTCGGCTTCGAAAGTGAGCTTAGAGCTGTGTTTGAGGGCATGCCTAGTGATCGGCAGACGTTATTGTTTTCTGCGACAATGACGAGTAATTTGCAAGCTCTGCATGATGTCTCGCTGGACAAGGCTTTTTTTTATCAGGCTTATGAGGGGTTTAAGACGGTGGAGGCTCTCCAGCAGCAGTACATTTTGATGGATGCTGGCGTAAAGGATGTGTATCTTATGCATATTATGTCGTCTTTGGAGGAACGAAAGATACGTTCGGTTATCATTTTTGCTTCCAGTTGCAGGTATTTTGTTCGACTTGGAACATGTTTCTTTGGTAAGGTGTTTGTGAATCAGAAGAATGGTCTAGGATTGCTCCTTGTACACATTTTAAAAGAAGGGCTGGCTTGCATTTGAAACAAGCTATTTAGGTATCCCTTATCTCAAGTTCAAGCTTAACGAGAGTAACGAACTACCTGCGGTTGTTGAGGCACCTGTTAGAAAGTAACAACATAATCGCTTAATCTAATCTATGAACCTTGGCATATGCAGGACATGTCATTTATTAAGTTTGATGATGGCAGAACTGGAAGTGGACACTACTGCATTGCATTCGATGAAAACGCAGCAGCAAAGGCTTGCATCATTGAGTAGATTTAAGTCTGGGCAAGTTAACATATTGATTGCGACTGACGTGGCGAGTAGAGGTCTGGATATTCCGACGGTTGATTTAGTGGTCAATTATGACATTCCCAGGTGTGTAAAGAGCTTCGTCTTCTTCTTACCATGTTGTTTCATGTCTATATGGTTGCAAGAGACTAGTTACATGGTTATTTGTCCCGGACTTGGTTTAAATATTTTCCATTAACCAGTTATGTTGATTTTAGCACGTCATGAGTAATCCAGTCCATTATATGTAACTTGCTCGTCTAGATATTGTGCCGGGTCCTAGAACACACTTCTGCTGTCGGTCAGTCTCGGAACCTGCCCTTACTGATGAAAGGGTTGTATGAATCAGATTCACTAGAGATTATGTGCATCGAGTTGGAAGAACAGCTCGTGCTGGAAGAGGTGGCAGTGCTGTGAGCTTGATAACACAGGTAAATCATTACATGTGAATGTGCTGCTAGTTATCTCAGATTATTACCGAAGTTTTTCTGCATTGTAATTGCCGTCGGTTGGTAGTTGAGACATACCAAGATGATATTCAGTTTGAGGTAGAGATCAATGCATTTTTTTCTGTAAAATAGCAGTTACCCCAGGGCCAATTGCATGCACTTCTTTCCTGTCTATCCCAGTCACAGTTCCTCCCTCCCTGAAGCTTTCTCAAGAAAAAAATGCTCTGGTTAAGATGTTCAGACGCTAATTATGACTTGCGTTAAGACAATACGTCAGCATTAGTTACAACAGCTTTTATGTTCACATTTCTAGTACATCCTACAAAGTTCCTCTGGGTGGTTTCCTGAAGGTCTCGGATCGATCACAGTACTTGAATCCTTTTTGCTTCCTGTTCGGCATCTTCCCACGTAATTTTGACTTGGGATATTTATTTGCAGTACGATGTGGAACTGTTACAAGACATTGAGGAACTAATAGGCAAGAAGCTAGAGGAAATTGAAGTGGCCGAAGATAAGGTTAACAAGACTATCACAAAGGTATGTTTGTCTTTTTGGAAGTGGAAGCGGATGTTTGCTTCATTAGGCGTTTTCGTCAGAACCTCGCAATGTTTTGCTGAAAATACATCCCCTTTTCTGAGTACTCACATGTAATCTGTTGTTGGCTTTTCTTAGGTATTCAAAGCAAAACGAGTTGCCATGTTGAAGATTGTGGATAGTGGGTTTGAAGAGAAGGTTAAGACTCGAAAAGATCAGAAAGTCAAGTCTTTGGTGGAGAAGGGTCTTTTGGATCCTAAGAGGTTGAAGGAAAAGAAACGAAAGAGATCTGAAAAAGTAGAAGCTTGACAGATGAATTCTCTGTCGGGTACGTTGTAAAATACAGGATCGAGATTGCTGCTGCGCGAGTGTTCTCAGCAGGACGTCATTATCTAATTAGATTGCTATACTCGGAAGAAAGGGCATGCGCTGATTGTGGATTGCCAAAGGGAAACCCCATCGCTCAACGCTATTAACAATGTAGATTGAGTTTTTGTCAGATTTTACACTCAAATATATTTAATTCCTATTTTGTTCAAGTTGTCACAGTAACATTGAAGCGTATATCTCTCTTCTACTGAGCTACATTGTCTGAATCTGTCTCCATCAGTGAAGAGTGCAGTGGACAAAATTAAAATTAGTACATCGTACTAAGTTTCTTGTCGACTATACCACTAGATCTTCTCTGAAAAATTACCATGACGAGGACAAATCTGGATGGTACGGAGAACACAAGAGTTAACCAAAGCAAGTAGTTAACAGTTTATACACATCGTCACAAAAAGAATTATGTTCCACAAACTCCGCACCATATCCACTTAGAAAATGAGTACCTTACACTACCTCAAATTTAACAGTAACTAAACCAAACACTGCTAATTTCTATCAGTGTTTTCATTCTGTGAGCGACACTTGCAGTACGGCATACCTATTATGCACAAAAGCCTATGAAAACGAACAAAAATTCTGAAAAAATTGCAACCATTCGTCAGATGACGAGAAAACACACCAAAGAAACATCACTCTGTGGCATCGTCCTTGGTTTGCACTGGCTTCGCAGTCGTTGCAGGAGGATACTCCCGAGGAGCGGACCATGTGCTCTTGATGGCATCTCTCAAAGCAGCCGCTGTCTGGCCAAGGCTTTCGGATACCGACTGAGCTGGGGGATGGGTCACCGGCATGTTGGTCGAAGTCGGAGTGGCATGGTTTTGGTTTGCTGTTGGTGAAGGAGTAACGAAGGCATCCTTCACAGACTGCGCAGTGTGTGTTATCACGTTGCCCAGAGACTCGAACAACGTCGGAGCATGAGCATCACCGCTGTGAACAAAGCCCCTCGGTTCGCTGGTTACTGTGTTGGAAGGGTGGGATCCTTCTTGCAGTTTCTGGTTTGTCACTGCAGCGCCCTCGGCCAAGGCGTCGTGCACTTTGGCGATGCCCTGTTGCAAGGCGGATTGCCCACTCTGGACTTGCTGTTTGGTTTCCTCGCTCTTTTGCAGTGCTTGTTCCCTTGCAGCACCTTTCAGTTCCTGTGCACTAGTGGCGGTCTGGTTGGTTGCTACACCCAGCTGCTGTGCGGCTTGCTTTCCTGTTGATTCAACCATGTGAAATGCGTCGCCTAGTTGGTTCAGTGCCTTGGTGTAGCTGTTGGCTGCGTCTTGTGCGGTTGCGTCCACGTCTTGCTTTAGCTTTTCATCAGATGCTCTGCAAATTTACAAACAAAATAAGAGGGATGTCGTTCGTGGCCCTAAAACAGTATGTACAAAGGACATGTAATATACGTCTTCAGCCAGATTATTCGAGCATGTACCTAGTGATGGGAAGATGTCAAACCAGGTGAAACACGAGGTATGAATTTTTCAACCGAACCACTATTTTAACTCTGATGGCCAAAAGAGCAATATCAAGTCCCTAGAGAGAATGACATGGAGCTTCGAAATGCTCAAGCAACGAGGAGCATTTCTAGACAAACAATTCAGGTCTGCAAAGCTCTCATCTAAATTTTATTTCAGACAAATGTGCAAATGAGGCAGCTCGTCATTTGAGGGTTAAGAACTCAACCAATCCCTACAAATTCAGAAGTGGTACAACATAAACCTCTGTAAATATATGACTTACTTGTTAGAAGGATCATTCGCAGCTTGCTCATACTGAACATTCGCCTTGTCCACAAACTCATTAATCTTGCCCTTCGCCGCGATTTTGAGTTGATTCAGTTGATCTTCAACTGGCACCTCAGACTAATTCAAAACACACAAAAATCCACCACCAAAAAAAGGTCATTCGTAACATCTTCACAGTGCACACTAAAAGATAGCTAACTGAAAACCAGAAAAATCAACAAAATAAACAGGCTTAAAAAATAAACAAAATGCAGAAAAACTCAAGTACCCACCTGCACTGCCTCTGGCGCTTTCACGTACTCACCCCCAGTCGCCATAGCACCTTCAAAATCTCACCCCACAAACCAGACGAAAGCTTTCCTCAAACCTCACCACAGAAAAGTAATAATACGATACTAAAAATCAGCTGATGACTCAGGTGCACATGAGCTCTCTAAACTTGAACCCACTTGAAAAACTGAGCAGAAACAGGAGCAGGAGGGCAGTGAAGAAGCAAGAGAAGGTGGAGTGTTACTACTGAAGAGTGTTG
The DNA here is from genome assembly GCA_014871385.1 of Ceratodon purpureus. Lineage (NCBI taxonomy): Eukaryota > Viridiplantae > Streptophyta > Bryopsida > Pseudoditrichales > Ditrichaceae > Ceratodon > Ceratodon purpureus. Next base: position 2,575,517 of record CM026425.1, on the reverse strand, counting down.
ATTATGAGATTGGAAGTGGGAGCACTAGAAAGACGGGATATTTGGAATGGATTTGATGTGCGAACAAGACAACGGAATGAATGAAGGCTGCGTACCCAAACCCGTCTCTGTACCCCAAAGACGACTCTCTATCTACAGCTTTTGTAGAGAATTAACTTTAAAATACTGATATTTTGTAGATGTAGTGGGCTTTGGTGGAGTGATGGTTTTGGGGATTGTGGTCCTGGTCTCTTTGTTTGGTTGCAGGCTGGCGTCTTGGCTGGGCTTCAGTCTCCTTCCGCCGCGTGGGGCTTTTTTCCAAGCCAGCAGGGCCGACCTCTTGACCTCGTCACTCTCGGCTTGCGTGGACGGTGCTCACTCATCCCACCCTGTTTTTAATACTATTCTGGCCACACTATTATTTATTAGAGTTATCCAAAAAGTGGCAATGAGTTCTTCAAAGATACTACTAATTTCTCTTCTTTTTCTTTACATTTTCTATTCCAAGTAGTTGGAAAGGATGGAAGAGTTTGTTGGTTTTCATATTTGGGATGTATGAGCTTGATGGTCTTTAAACTCAACCAAAATAAAATTTTCATCATCCCATGTCTTTAAAATGAGTAGTTTATTATTGAAAAATGAATCTATTGAAATCATTTTATAAATCTATGATTTTTTAATTCAACGTCAAATTAGTGCTTTTGGTTATCTTTTTTGGCATCTTTCAATAAAATATACCATAAGTTTGTTAATTTGAGAGTTTAACCCCTAAAGGACAATCTGCCACATTTGGGCTTTTTTGGAATTTGGGCATGTACCTATGAATGCAATTTATATCAGGATTTTCTGAAATTTTTATTGAATGTGGGCCGTTCGGAGATCTTCGTGTGGGTATTTTTATTTTTCAATCCCGACATCGGGATCAAAAGTTATGAAGGTTTAAGTGTCAAACGCTGCTCGTTGGGCAGCTACTGAATTTTTCTAAGCCACTGTGAATGCAGCAAATTCTGCCCAAAACTGCCCAAAATTGCCCAAAGACGAAACTTTGAAATTCCACCAAAAATTGAGATTTTGATATTTTTCAAAAATAAAAATTTCTATGTATAGAGAAGGCAGTAGAGCATGTTCCCACCATTCGGATTTTTAATCCAATTTTTTTTCATATGCTATTTTTTATTGTCCAAAAACGGCCTTTGTTTGTGAATTTCAGTATACCCCCTAGCGGAAAATGATTTTTTTGGCAACTTTCCACAACTTTTTTGAATATAATTTTCTGAGTACAATTAGCTAACTTAGTCTTCTTTGACGTGCATCAAAACCCCCAAAATCCATAATCGAAAAAATGGTTTTTTGGGCCTTCAAAACTCTGCTGTCCCCTATTTTTGCAGGGGAAAAAAACTTGTTTTTCTACTTTGAATGTTATGATCTTGCAATTGGTGAAGAATGATTGTGTGAGATTTGGCGGACATGTAGACATAGAAGTTAGCTACAAGATCTTACGGTTAGATGTACTAAAAAAGACCCCAAGTTTGCAAAATCCATCTTGCTTTGAAGAGGGGCTGTTTTGAGGCAGTTTTGATGAAAAATACCCTCAGAACTTTAGAACTTTAGGGGTTAATGATGATAATCTTGCCCAGGTTCAAAAAATAATGGATCATTAGGATTGATACTGAATTTACTAATAATTTCTTCTGCAGAATATTTTGAGGAAATTCCCAATAATCATCAAAGGACAATATTTCCACAATAAAGAAATAAGTGATGACTTGTATTTCCTTGAGCCTCAATTTCCATCTGGAGGCTTCTAATGTTGACAAAATCAGATTGAAATATTGTTCAAATATGATATATTTTTTTAGTTTCTAGTTGTCAAATTTTTTGTTAATTACACTAAAATCCAAAATTATTTTGAGGAAGGCAAATTAAGATAATTAGATTACATGACACTAACTATCATTTTTAGTGTCACAACAGAAGAGCTGAAACTTCACTCTGTTCATCCAAGAATCAGGATGTAAACTAGAGGATCATTCATACGGAAGCTTCTCCTAAGACCGCCCGAGACCCAAAGAAGCTCCCCGTAAGACCGCCCCGAGACCCAAAGGCGCGCTCCATCGTCTCCGACTCGGACAAGTCCAGAGTGTGAGTCGCAGAGTCCAGCCTTCACCAAAGCTCGTACAAGCACTCATTCTCCGAATCAGCATCGCTGTTGCTGAACGCCCGTGCTCACGACATCGCCATTGAGACCCGCCTCATCATCCATCGCTTCTCGTCTCCACGCCGCTGCATCAACCACACAGGCTCAATCCATCACGGTCTCTGTAAGTGCTTCAAATTCCTTCTCGCGGGGACTCAGTCGAATCAGTGACTCCGCCTCACAGTCGTTACTGTAGTCATCTAGTGGCGCGCACCCAGGGTTTGCTTCCGATTGCTTCGCCTTGGTTTTCTGGTTTCGGGATCGGGTTTTGGTGTTTGCCTGGGTTGTGGTTGTTGCTGGTTTGAGAGGAGAATTGGACGAGGATGAATTTTCTGTTAGGGTATGCACAATGCGAGCAGAGAGCACGTCGCGGTAGCGTTTTGATTGTGGAATTGGCGGCTGGGAGGTTCGGTTTTTGTGAGATGAGACTGGTTTATTGCGATCGGCTGGTTTGAATTGAATCACGTCTTGCGATGGCAGGCAGGCTCCGTTGCATTTGGTATTCTAGTAGAGCAGCTCTGGGGTTTAGGATTGGTCCTTGTTGGAATGGATTTCTGCGAGTTTTTGTTTAGCGTGGTTTGGTTTAACTAGGTTATACTCGAGGTCTCTTGTTGCTGCTTTTCAATTAGAGGAGGAGGTTTTTCTTTTGAAATGGATAAGGGTACGAATTGTAAGAACGGAACGTTGCAATAGCAATTGATTGTAGAATTTATGAGTGGCAGTTTCAGTACTTCTGTAGAGGTGCGTGGAATGGTGTGGTTTGATGCGTAGTATCGTTCATTTTAAGCAAAAAACTCTTTGCATTGGCGGGCAGGCTCCGTTGCATTTGTTAATCTAGTGGAGTGGACCAAGGGTTCAAGATTGTTTCGTGTTCCTCTTTCGATTGTTTCGTAATCTATTTCGTTCAACTAGGTTATGCTTAATGTGCGCCATTGCTGATTTTCTGTTAGCGAGGATAATTTTCTATTTGAATGGATTAGGGTACGAAAAATGCGAAGAGGAATTGTTGCAATAGCGTACAGTTGTGGATTTACGATTGGGAGCTCCAGTTGTTGTATAGGGTGGCGTGGAGTGTTGTGGCTCATTGCGTCGGAGCAGGGGGACGGTGCGTGAGCCAGCCGATGCTAGAGGACGACAATGAATAGCGCAATCGAAGATGAGGTGGTGTCATTTGGATCTCAGGTATGGGTTGCGCTGGCGCTTACGATGGTAGGCGGGCTCAGCACAGCGTTGGGTGGGCTTGTGGTCGTCTTACAACCGACTCCTAACCTTAAGCGGCTCGGCATTTTGCAAGGCCTTGCGGCCGGGCTCATGTTTACGATTTCATTCAACGACCTGATGCACAACGCGATCAATGCCATCGGATTCCCCCGGGCGAATCTCTGGTTCTTCGGCGGCGTGATGATGTTCGCGGGGATCGTGACCTTGATACCAGAGCCATCGTTAACCCCGGCACAGAACGCGGCCATGGACGCAGTTGGGAAAGGGAAGAAAGGGGGGAAAGAAGGGAAAGAGACGGCGCATTTAATGCGCCAACGGCGAAAGCAGGTCCTCATGAGCGGGATTGTGACCGCCATTGGGATTGGCTTGCACAATTTTCCTGAAGGAATCGCGGTGTTTCTCGGCTCCATCAAGGGCTTACGAGTAGGGATTAGTCTAGCATGTGCCATAGCCCTCCACAACATTCCGGAGGGCGTTGCAGTGGCCCTTCCTGTGTACTTCGCCACCGAGAGCAGATGGAAGGCTTTTCAGTTAGCGGCATTTTCTGGCTTGGCGGAGCCTCTGGGAGTCGTGCTTGTAGCCACTTTGTTTCCTCAGAGCATGCCGCATCATATTTTAGAAGGCCTGTTGGCAGGAGTGGGAGGGATCATGGCGTTCTTAACGCTACATGAGATGGTGCCCCTTGCTTTGGAGTACGCTGGTCGCCGGCAGGCCATAGCGTCCGTGTTCATTGGCATGGCACTCATGTCGGTGAGCTTGTACTTATTAGAAATAAGCGTCCCTCAGGACATAAAATTCTGACTGTTGCTCTCATTTTTTCTGCGATTGAACGTCGTGGGTCTATTTGGACCTTCTTGCAGTTCTGTTATCAAGTGTGCGTTTATTCCCGTTTTTCGAGAATTACCCGCTCTGGGAGCTTTCTAGTACTACCAGAGTACAGGATGTTCATGAAGCAACAGGAACTGGTTGCAGTCTACCTTACAAACGCATCAAACAGATCGCTGAAATACTCAGATACAAGGTGCAAGTAATTCTGGAACGGAGCACAATTACAGTAACTGAACACATCTGTATTCAAACTGGGAGCCATTGCAACATAAATTCCTCTGTACTCTTAACAGCTGTACATTTTTTACACCATGGGGAATCCTACACCCCTGTACTACTGGCTACGAGTAATGGAGACACAAAAAGAGAAATCAGATTCAGCTGGTTGGCATCTCTTCCATTCGTTTCGTAATCAGGGCAATCGCAGCGTTTGCTGAACTGAAAGTTCCGTGGAAGCTCTCCTTGAATGAGAAGGTCTCCAAGTCTCGCACCATTTGCATCAGGATGTCACCGATGTCGACCTGCTGCTCCATCAAACAGTAGTAGTACACTTTGGAGCATCGCCGGCTTATCTCTTCATTGGCTGGCTCGGGACAGTACTCGTCGTCAAGCCACTGGTGCAGTGCTCCTCGCAGCCATTCTGCTTCCTGAGAAGAACAACCCCGATACCAATGGAAACCACGTTCAAATTTGCCGAATAGGCTACCACAACACTTGAAGAATCGAACAAAGATTTGCTGAGGTGGAGCTCAAATGTTATTTCGAAAGAGAATTGCATACTAATAAGCATTCAACCGAAATGAGATGGATTCCGTTTAAGCATATTGCGAGAAACCCTAACGAAGGGATGATCTGATCCCCGAGGTTCAATGCATGGCGAGAAGAAGTGACCAATTTCGCAGCCATTCCTGCAAATTCTACATTTCAAAAAACATAATTGTGAAAGTGGTAGATAGGGAGCAATCATGCCTGAGCGGCGACAGAGGGATGAAGCCACGCCTCTGGAACTTGCAAATCGTTGAGGTAGGGTTGATCCGATTCTGGCAATGTAGCACAGCATCGGGGTGTGGCTTCGCGCAGAGCCTTCCTCCGCAGGGTTGTCGACAGCGGCTGCTTGCAAACCCTGGTTCTTTTCCACAACACGGGCAAAATGTGACCACTTCTACAGCTCCCGCAATTGTACAGCGCCTGCGTTGCACACGGTGCTGGAACAAAGGATACCAAACAAGTGGAAACAGCCATTGCTGCAAGAGTGTTCTGCAGCAGAACAAACTGTAACAAAAAAGAGAGGACCTGGCGTAGACAATCGCTAGAAGCACTTCGATGTTCCTTCGAGTCAAATGGAAACGAAGCAGGAAATCTACAAAATTCAATTTCCAGGACTCACCCCATCAAAACTCTGCTACCCAATGTACCAGATGATTCAAGACCTTGCGTTTAGTGCAAACCCAGACGAGGAGTAAAAAACATCCCAACTAAGGAATCCCTAAAAATCCTAAATAGAAACCACGGCAGGGCAACTTTATGTTACAGAAATGACGCAATCGAAATGAGATGGCACGACTCGAAACAAGTGACAGATTCACGAAAAGAGCAATCAGAAAACATGGCCTGGATCGATAAGCAGTGCCAGTGTGAAGGGGACCACTAGCAAACCAGCGCTGGACAACGAGGATAAGGAACCTTTGGATGCTTCCAGGTGGTGTCATCGCAGTTCTGAGTTACTGTATTTAGGGTTGAAGTAGATTGCGCTCATTGAGTTCATCGGATGAACCAGACTCGAATGAATTTTGGGTTGGGTTTTTGACACGGTCCCCGCTGCAACCACCTGGAGGCTGGAACTTGGTCTGAGATAATAGCACATCATCGAACGTCTTTGTGTTACTGCCATACCCTGTTGAAACATTACGGCTAGGGAGCATCAATGTTTCCCACTTTTATCTAGTGATTCAGATAACCAGATTGTAATCTGGTCGTGTACGATGGTGAAATTTGGCAAGTCGACAAGGTTCACGAATTCATCTCTAACATAATCACCAATGGTGATTACGTTACAGATGACTTCGTGAACCTAGTCGACTTGCCATAGTGGTGTGAAGTGGAAACAGGCCTTCCATATGTCAAGTAGTGCAAAGGCTTAGAGAGATTGTAGTTGCTCCACTTGAGTCGTCAGCACAACTCAAGGTGATAGGAAGCAAGGATGATGATGACCACCTAATTGAAGTGGAGAATCATTGAAAGTCGTCACTAATGATACTGTGCCTTTCAGTGGATTTTCTACAGGCGACGTAAGACTTGAAAACTTGGCGACTTGACAACCTTGGTGATCGTCGTTTTTCTCAGATGCTGGATCACAGTACGAGTCAATCAAGTGCTGAAAATCCAGAAATTAGTCATGGTAAGAGCCATGGAAAGAGGTCAGAGTATTGAACACCAACCACGGTGCAACATTTCCATGAATATTCCATATGTAATGTTCTTGCTGTCGATCAAATTCTTTCAAAAGACTGACTGACGTAATTTATAATCTATCTAATGAACAGCTCCTCCTCGAAAAATCGTGCTGGACTGCCGATATTCACAGCTTACGGCAGCAGAAGATGATTCATATATTAAAAGGAAACCGTCATTTGTATGTTTACCGGCCATGTTGGTCTCTGAATCAATGGAAAGGTCATGAACAGCAGCTGCCGCACCAAGTAGAATTTTAGGTTGCAATGATTCAGGTGGAGCGAGCCCTAACCCACGAAGCCTTTCCACAACCTGACGCATGAATCATCTCACATCAATCAAACTGTTCCCAGAATTTAAGGTGTGTGGGTTACGTCATGGCCAAAAAATTCCTGGGAGCATTCATGTGTATTGTTGGTAAGGAGATTGAGTGTTTGGATAGCCAGCACGTGGTGTGTGTTGCGAGAGAACAATTTGTTGAAGGATGTACAAGCATGTGGAAGAGTTGACGGATTTGCTGCTGCTTTGGTCTGCGCGTGCAGTTTAGTGCGGCGTGTTTCTGTGGTGATAGTGACATGGTGTCACCAGCGCAACCGATCGGGATTGCGTTTCTGTGAGTTAGCAACAATGGTCGGGACGCCAGTTGCGTCCCGTGAGGCTCGCCTGTTCAACGTCTACCAGAGTGCTGGCATTGCAGCGGTGTTCAATGCAGTCGCCATGCGACCTTCGAAGTGGGAACTGACCTTCATTGCAGTGCTCTGTTTTCTATCTACTTCTATCTGTGGCCTGACATTTTGGTAAGGTCTCCTCTCCTTTTTTATTCAAGCAGACTGTGTGCAATTCTACTGCTCAATCTGCGAAGAGACGTTAATGAAACCCTAATTCTCATTCAATTTGTACCTCAATTCCTGTCTTGATATTCTCGTTCCCTTTGCTTGGTGATGCAAGTCTCCATCTTGAAAATTACCCTGAACCTGTTGTAGGACGGAATGGTCGGTAATCGCACTTCAGGTTTTCGGCATTCCTCCCACTGTAGCTGGTAAGATGGCTGCTCCTGTTGTCTGTGTATGTCAATGCTATGTTTATATTAAGCTATACATGTGTCAATATCTGAAGTTTGATATGGAATTGAATCAAATCACTTCTGATTTTGGTCTTTTCTGTTTGCCTCAGCTTTTATGGTCCGAGCAGCACAGGGGATAGCTTCAATTCTTGTTGCACTCTCCACGACTGCACTCTGGAAGGCCTTGACCTTCAGAGCATTGGCTCAGATTATAACCAGCCGCGAAGCAACTCTGAAGTTACAGAAGATCATGGATACACCAAAGGCAGGCTCTGCAAATGCACATTCTACCTTCTTAACTGAAAACCAGCGTGTTCTTTTAGGAATTTCGTTACCAATGCGCAAGCGGAAACGATGTGATTCTCCAGCTGAAATCCGAAGTACCTTGAACCAGAGACCAACTTGGCTGCATTCTTCACGAGGTGGTGGTTCTCCGTCCCTGTCCAGCACTTTATTGGTGCCTGTACATCCTGGATTAGAGAAGGAGAGCTCAGGATTAGTATGCAACAATGCTGCGACCATTTGGGGTCGACGCGGGACTGCAGGTCAGTATTGTTCTGGTCCGCACTGTTTAATTTGATGAGTTAGATAGCATCGTAAAACCTAATTCTACTCTATCTTGTAAAAGATGCTACTATACAGAAACCCTAAGTTCAAGGATAATGGATATTGAGCCACAGGAAATAATTAAGGATAACATATACTGGTCCAGGTATATGTACTGGATCAAACATTTGTCCCACAGCAGCAGTGATTTCTCCAAGAGGCCCGTTTAGTGTGCAGGTAAAACTTCGAGCTGAATGTTAATGGTAGAAACAACATAGGACAGTGTGTGGCTGTTATGAGATTACTTGGGTACCTTCCAGTATGACAAAGAGGCATCATTTCATTGCAAGGAAATTTTTCCTAAAACTATGAGGGAGATAGTAGCAGATACATACATGGCCTTTGAATTGGTGCTTACCTAGTCACGTTTCGGTGATGCCAGGTCTCTTCTTATCCCATGAAATCGCATGTTTCAATGTCTCCGGGAGTTTCAGCCTCACCTCAGGATCACTTTCCATCACCTTGGTCGAGAGTGAGGATACATAGAAGAAGAGAAGTTATCAAAAATGAAGAGAATTTTACTGCATTCTTGGCTGATGTGGACAAGAACGTTCTTGGATCAGCTGGGCGAGCAGCACAAACTGCATCGGCATTTTTGTCTTCGGCTTGCGGAGTGCGGGGCATGGGCGGGCATTCGTCTAGCCCCGGCTTGAATTCTAGTTTTGTATCTCAATCGGGCACGACGGGAAGCGGGAACCCGCCTACTCGAGTATTTCCACTTTTCTCGAAAGGAATCGCCCCACCAAAATTTAAAGAGAATGAACTTCCAGGTCCAATGTCACTTGATCAATTCTATGACGGACTCAGGCAGTTGGGCATTTTGGAGAACATTGAATATTGGAGGGACTCCTTGCGACAGTGGTTCTCTTCCATTCTGCTCAAACCACTTGTTCACAAGCTTGACACCAGTCACTGTCAGGTGAGTGTATTCAGAATTCATGAATAGCATCACTTGCTGTAAATGTGTAATTAAAATTTAACCTTCACAGGGTTATACCGAATCCTTCCATGATTTTGATCAAAAGAAAAGGGTATAGGTCATCTATTTTCTGAGATTGGGATTTGGCTTGATAAAGGTAATGGCAGGAGCTGCAAAGCTTGGCATTGCAATTAATGTGGGCCACATCGGGAGCCCCCGAGAGTACATTGGAGAACATTTTGTAACCCCTGCAACAGAAGGCATAACAGACGAGTGGCTTCCTCCTCTCGGTCCTGATGAAGATGCATTGATGCATCAGCTCAGGGCCGCCCTTATGCAAGCCCGCGACATGCGTCCTAGTAAGTTAATCACGAATTATATCACTAAAACGTAGAGACGCCTACTCTCGACAATTTAGTTTAAATGTGTTTCTCTATAACCCATCTAGAAACACAGCCTTTAACAGACTTGAAATGGTAACATGAAGATATGGTTTCGGTTTCCGGTACCTCATGTTGTAGCGATTTAATTCTGTGTTTTGAACGTGACTAGAACAATGAGCTGACACCATGTTATCTCCACTGCAGCTCCTCAGACGTCCCTCTTTGGTCTTCAGTGCATGACCCAAGAGAAGGCGAATAACCCTGCTATTCAGGAGTGCCTGGACGCAGTCACAGAACATCAGAGACTGAGGGCGCTGATGAAAGGAGACTGGTGCAAAGGCCTTCTTCCTCTCAGCAGTATGCGAGCGGATTACTCCGTTCACCGAGTCCGAGGTGAGTGAGTCCGAGTCCGAGGTTGATCAACTCAATCTCTACCAACGAACGTTCCTTGGTCGCAAGTTTGCTGTCCGGATGTCTGATAATTTAGATTATGCAGAAAGATGACTGATTATCTTAACTGATCGCTTTTTCATCAATCAAACTTCGTTTCTGATTAGTTTCAGTTCACACAAGTGCTAGGATTCATCTGTCATGTTAGGCACAGATCGACGAGGAATAAGACTTCATTGTAAAATGGTTAAAGATACTGAATGTTCGTATTCTGGCCTATGCAGAGTTAGCAGATGGATCTTGTGCAAAACAGTTTGATTGGTCAGGAAATGGAGCAGAGTACTCGAGCAGGAAATCATACAACCCCGAGATGCCCTCTGACCCCCACTTGATGCTGTACCTTTTCTGTGCGTTGCTGGAGCATCCGCAATGGATGCTTCATGTCGACCCCATGGAGCACCCCTGCACACAGTGGGGGTTGAATCCTCTGTATGTCGCTGCCACCCCTCATAAGGAGAGGATTCCAGAGAGATATATTGCTGTGTTGCCTCATGCTCCAGGGTATCTTCATGCCGGAGCATGCATTTTGTGCATTGGCAAACAGCGGCCTCCTGTGTTTGCTCTTTATTGGGACAGAAAGTTGCAGTTTTCATTTCAGGTAAAATCCATCTCCTCTATTCATACTTCAATTCATTTGTCTATCACATTCTGCTCAGTTTCTCATCATAGTCTAGATTGTATGCTTTGAGAAGCATATCAACTGTGTCACGTATGTATGTAGAAATGATCTGGTTGAATCCTCACCAAGCAGGGACGATCGGCACTGTGGGATGCTATACTGCTCCTTTGCCACCGCATCAAAGTAGCACATGGTGGTGTTGTCCGCGGCATTCGCTTGGATTCACCAGCACTGATTCTAAGTTCTGTAATGAACACGCTGTATCCAACGTTTTGTTCATGACATGAGCATTTCAAAGTTGCTCAAGCGTCAGGTTGCGTTAGGAGAGATTGCGCTTGCGACACACAGGGAGGAAAACACAGCAACGCAGAAAACAAGTATCAGAGCTGCCGCAAATATATCACCGAGCCACAACAGGTAGCACATGGTAAGCAATAACGAGCTAAATGGCAGAGGACAGTGATGAACCTCCCAACCAGGAAAGTCAGGTTGTAGAGAGTCATGCTGAAAAAAGAAGCAAAAATCAGAGAACGAAATTCTTAAACATTTGAATCTTACAAACATAGCCATGAATTGCGCCCTTGCATTCATTAGTATTATTAACATTTGGTTTACAGTAACCTCAACTGCATTCACTGGCACATTAGCTGGTTGTCGCGTTTTGCCAAGAAAATGAGAGGCAAGAATTTCTTCTCTAATTTTCTACCGAAAGAGGCACAGCACATAGTACTATCTAACAAAAACCTTGAGTGCTAGTAACTACATATTCAGCGCAGAAACCGAACTGCATGGCTAAGTTAACACGACTACAATGCAAATCTCCGTCGTAAAAAATGAGGAGAGAAAACATTTTGCTGGAAATGATGTCCAAACGCGAGAAAATCGTTATACACCTATGTGCATTGAAGCTTTATCCTCCGGACGACAGGGTATACACAGCCATTTGGGGAAACAAAACTGTTCCTAGATACAGCTTCCCGTCATGTTCTTCAACCTCGCTTACTACCTTGACCACCTTTCCTGACTGATCCTCAAGAACTTCCAACACCTGACCTTCCGAGCTGTAACGAATAACCAGAGCATGGGGTTTAGGTGCAAGCAATGGAAACAGTTGTTTCGGAGGAATAGGAAGTTTGGCAACGAGATGACGAAGCCATGGAACTGCTCCGCTGTTCATTTCTATGAATGAACGTCTGCTGTGAAATGCCACCCAAAAATCTCCATTCTCATTCCGACGTACGTTGTCAGGAACTCCAGGAAGATCCATCCACACCTCCCATGTGTTTGCTTTGGGTCCTTTCAGCCAGTACCTCAGCAACCTGCCAATCATGCAATGGCCCACCATGAGTTCTAAGAATCTAAGTACAAACAGTTGAATAATGGAAACCAGACGCATGTGTCCCAACATGAAATAGGACAACTCAGACTGCAGCATAATATTTTTTTGAAGAATATGAGTAGCCATGTATGAAACTCGAGGTGTGTAGTTTTACCTTGCCATGTTGGTTTCCGCAACCACCACAAAAGTGCCATCCTTGCTCACAGCCACGCCGTTAGGAAATCGCAATCCCTCTATCAAGACCGTCGTCTCTTTCCTGACTGGATTATATCTCAAAAATCTCCCCGTATTCTCAAGTTCAAGTCTCGAGATAAAGAACTGTCTGCAGTGACAACATTGATAAAATTCAATAAACAAAAGTGTTTAGGGAAGGTGACAACAAGTCTACTGGCTTACAAAGTGATTAAACCTAACCCAAAACATGCCCACGATGTGATATCTTACCTACGATGATACTTGGTGCTACTGTCTGTGAAGTAAAGATTCCCATCTCCATCAAAATCAAGGTCGTTACAAAACTTGAAGGGAACTCCATTAACCTCCGTCACCACAGGCTCAGCCAGCCCTCCTTGAGGACCAACTTTCAAGATTCCAAAGTAAGCATCAGCAATGTAAAGCTCTCCTGTCGTCTTCTCAAACCGCAATCCCAGGGGACGGCCACAAATATGCTCATAATCCAATTTCGGTGCCGGTGTATGATTGTAATCACATAAGGCCGACCTGATGCACACAACCATGGGACAGTCAAGCTGATTGTACTATGGACCCAGATGACGGAATTCACCAGTTATTAGATGGGTTACAAAAAGCATTGGTTCTTTTCCTTCAATCAATCATTCACTCACTCACTCATTCACCTTGACACCCACTATTCAATTCTGTCATTCTACGATCTTAGACATGATTCAAATACTAACAAATGTTCCAAACCTAAAACCTCAACATCTCGACAACAAAAGAAGTGCAGATTATGCATATCACTCCATTATTGACGGTCTTAGGTTTTAGACATGGGAAATCTCAAAGAACCTAGACAGATAGTTACTTACCGTCTCTTGCTCGTGGTAGCAAAAGTGGTCCACCCCAACTCAGGCCCATCATAGCGCACTACACGCCCATCACTAAGCCCCGTGTAGGGCCCCTTGCCTTGCCCATCAAACGCAATGCTCTCAGGTCCAAACACATCACCCTGTCCGACAATCTCTGCGCCTTGCAACCTGCTCTCCCCATCCCGAGTGATGTTCCCGAGCGGGTTGTAAGGCGGCACAGCCACGTACTGCGCCTGGAAATCTGTAATGCCGGATAAACACGAGAGCTCTAGCGGATCCGAAGCTATGAAATACGCCACCAGTGCCACAACCAGAACCCCTGCTGGAAGCAATCTTCCCATGTTGAACCCACAAGTGTATGATCTCTTCCCAAATAACAAGAGTGCCCCCTTTCACCTTGAATCTCTTCCTCTCAAGTTATATCTATCTCTTCCTCTAGCTTACATCTCTTCATCTAGATTATATCTATCTCTTCCTGTACTTCTACCTAAGAAAAGAGAAACTCCGGTTCCTTTGGAGTGTCTGTTTTGTGAATTAAGTATCTGTTTTTATCAAGTACCTTGTACCGGTGTACCTTGAATCAGAGAGGACTTGCAAGACTATTTTTTCTAGCTAGCTACAAATTTGTGCACCAATGACTGACTGACTGTCTGTGAGGCTCCTGCAACTTCTCCGATGCATGTGTTTGTGTGTTTTGGATTATGTTTCTTGCTTGAATGCTGACCTACCTGTGTAGTGAGGGAGTGATTGTGATGTATTTTCTCTTGGTTGATGATATGGCATGATGTGATGGAATGATGGGATCAGTGCAGGTGGTGTATGGGCAAGGCTTCAATGCATGTCGATCTCTCATTCAGGGTGGTCCTTGATTGGGAGATGATCATTGTGGAGCTGCTGGAGTTCATTTGGTGGTGGCAGAGGGCGTCATTTATGAGTGCTAAGTTGTGTCCTTGCTCCAGGACTCAGAGGAAAAATATGATGTCTGTATGATATGGTAGCAGCACCAGAAATTGACAAAATTGGGCGTATGAGGTGTGGTAAAAGTACACAAAGGTTGGGTAAATGTAGAAGATATAAATCCCAAAAAAAAAATTGAATTTTTGGAGTTATATTGAATTTTGTGTGAATTTTTAAAGGTCCAAAAGTTAGAGTTCAAACAATTGATAGTAAGTGCCTATGAGAACCGCCATTGCCTGGTTATAAAAAAGGATGAGTGTTCAAATATTGGTAAGCCAATGAAGAGCCATTGATAGTGACAATGAGGAGCGCTAGGAATTTTGTCCCATTATGAGTTGTTAAATGGAGGTCTAAAGTAGTCGGTTGTTGGCCCTTCTCAATTATTGCCACCTCCAGTGCTCCACAATAAAGTTTTTTAAGTGCATCTCTACTTTGTTTAAAGTTAAATCTTTTACTCTAAATTTGATTGTGACAAAATAATCTCTTGATTTTGGTTTTCTTTAATTAAGACAATATTTTATTTTGACCAATTTTTGTTCTTTTATTTATTTATCATGATAATTGCATGAATTCAAACAAAGAATTAAAGAAATTATGTTTATAAAATTAAAAAATCATGTTCAAGAAAAATCATGTAATGTTAATCAATTTTTAAGTTTCAAATTTAGAATATACATAAAATGTAAATCAATGGAAAGTATACATATTTTAGTTTTAGAATATACATATTGTAAATCAATGAGAAAGACTATAATTTTTGGATATAGACTTAATTTATGTTTTATAAAAAAATTCTATGTTGAATTAACTACAAAGAGAATGTTTCTAAGTATTCTTAAAACTAAATTGTACATTTTATGTATATTCTATATTCATTTAAATGGGTTTTTAAGTATTCATCCATTAATAATTCATGTCATGATATTTTTTTAATTAAAAATTATTTTTGAAATTTTGGAATTAAAATGTTGATTGACTAAATTTAGTATAAAACAATACATAATTAAAGCTAAAGGCTTTTGTTTTATTAGTTTGTGTACAAAATATATTATTATTTTGACAAAATCAAATATAAGAATAATGTATTAGGCTATAAAAAAATTCCTTTGCATTCGTAATTTGCTATTACAAAAAAAATCCATCAACATTTGAAAAGGCCACAATGACTTTTACTATTGATTTTCAATATGTTGGTATGAAATGAAAAACATTCCATGTTACCAAAAAAATTGTAATCTTTATAGTTCACAAACCAATTCTACTAATAACCCTCTATAAAACCTAATGTAAATGAATTTTAAAATTTAAACCTTTTAATGACGTGAAGGATTGTGCCTATGTCGTTTGAAGCTTTTAATATATTTTTAATATTTTCTTTGAAAAAAGCTTCATTTTATAAGTATGTTTATTTCCACACAATGCACATTATTAATGCATTAATGGTTTTTTTAGAAGTCTTGAAAATCTTGAATATTAAAAAATGACTTCATATTTTATATTTTTATGATATAAATTTGGAGTTTAAATTTAATTCATGTTGATCCTTAAATTTTAAAAAGCATCACAATTTTTTTTAATTAAGCAAAAATGTCTTTAATTTTTATAATTCTAGTATAAAATCAATTATTTGAAATAATATAAATAAATAATATAATCATTAAATTATGAAATAAATTACATAATCATTAAAGTTTACGTTGGCAATGAAACAAATTAAATAATCATTAATGCTTATGTTGGCAATGATACACGGAGGTGGTTAATAGACCATTCCATAATCTACCCATAATAAATATCTTTAGAGTTCTAGAGAAAATTTATTATCACATTTATTAAGGCCTATAATATGAAAGATTTGTTTTGGTGTAATATTATTTTGGAAAAACAAAATTCATCTTTACAACTCAATTTCTTCAAATTTACTTATGCTTATGGAATTCAATTTCATAATAGACAATTCTTTAAAAATGTAGATCAGCAATTATTTTTCTTAATTTAAATGGAATGTATGAGAAATTGGTTTGTAGTCCCTTTTGCCTTTGTGCTTGATTGACTTAACTACAATGTTGGAGGACGATGTAGGATGCAAAGATAGCCTACATAGACTCATTATGTATATTTATTTTTTAATGATAAATTAAAGTTTAAGATTAATATGAAAAGATAAATAAAAATAGCCACTAGAAGATTTATTAAACCTTCTTCAAATTTAAAATAATACAAATATTTATTATGAAATACAACAATCAATAGTAATGGAGTCCGTGGTGCGGAGTATACGCGCCTTTGTTGAACCATTCACAGTCCAATAGCATCGAAAACTCAAAATAATCATGAATCCAAGCAAATTGGTGCTTCTGATTTTGTGATGGTTTTGCTTAGGTTGACAAGCGGCCCTTAACCCTAAACGGCATTCAAGTGATCCTAAGACCCTAAAGTCTGGCTCTCTTGTATCTTTAAGTGCAGAGAGGGAAGTGACTTCGAGTAGAGTTTATAGGAGGACTTGGGCGCAGATGTTTTGTAAAGGTCATCTTGAACTTCTGTCTATATCTTTTATTGAATTGCGAACATCATTTAAATGTATAAATTTCACCTTACACAAGAAAATTTAACTACATGAGATGCTTCAAAATCACAACTGAGTAGCTTTACATTTTGATCCACTACAACGATCTTTATCTATGAATTTTAAATCTTCTTTTAATAAAGAAATGGAAAAAAATAAATAAACATTTTAAATAAAAAATTAATATGAGTATTATGGAATAAAAAAACCACTTAATTTCGACGTTGAGTGGGATTTGGAGCTGCCTTTGGAGCCGTAGCTCTTTGACTAAGAGCCTGTGTTTTTTGACAAACCTGCACTTCAACTTTAGAAATTATGATAGGAGTTTCACTACTCCTTCTGCTTAGAATTATTTATCGATTGTTTTACTACAATCTCTGGGCATAGTTTCTGCAAATCTTGCTTGCAAGATTGAAGACTTTTTAGAATTGACTTTCAGAAACGGGTGATATGTTGCCTCACGTGTAGAAATGAGCTTATGTAGGGTCTTAAACCTTGAAACTCATTACATTTCTATTTTGCATTAATATCTCTATAGGGTTGATGAAGTATTAGCGCTTATAGTGGTAATTATAATTGGTGGTTAATAGACCATTCCATAATCTACTTATGATAAATATCTATAGAGTTGTAGAAAAAAATTATTATCATATTTTTTAAGGCCCATAATATTTAATTTTTTTTTGGTGTAACATTATTTTGGAAAATCAATATTCATTTTTGCAACTCAATTCCTTCAACTTTATTTATAATTTCAATTTCATTATAGATAATTATTTAAAAAATTATAGGATATCAAGTGTTTTTCCTTAATTTAAATGGAATTTACGAGAATTTGATTTGCAATCTATTCTACCTTTGTGCTTGATTGACTTTACACGATGTACGGTACAAAGATGGTGTACATGGATTCATTGTATATATTTAATTTTTAATGATAAATTGAAGTATAAAATTAATATTAATTTTTTTTTAGCTACTAAAAGATCCATTAAACCTTATTTAAATTTGAAATAATACAAATATTCATTATAAAATACAACAATTGATAGTGACAATTTGAATTTAATTTTAGAATAAGACTTGGAAAGCTGAAAATTCAATAGGCTATAATTTTTATCACCAATTTTTTTTATAAAATTAGAAACCAAATTATTTAAAGAAGATAATTAGAATTCATAGATAAAGATTGCTGTAGTGGATCAAAATTGATATTCTAAACTATATTACTTCAAAATAAATTTAAAAAACATATGTCTTACATTACACTCAAATGCAAAGTTACCACGCACAATGAATGGAATTTAATCCATTTAAACTAAAGAATATTGGAATTTCAAAGAAAATAATATTATAACACCAATTTTGGAAATCACCTAGACCATTTAATTCCTTAAAAAATCATCTCTTCAAACGACAATAAAATCAACCTAACAAAACACCCAATACACTCACGACACACTCCAAGCCAACTTAATTTCCACAATCATAATTCTCACAACCTGACAATCCGGTCCAATTTCAACACCCCAGGCCAGGTGACGAAAAGCAGTGGATGAGAGCAGGTCGGGAGCACCATTCATCCCGCGAAGCGAATGATTCCGAACGAATACACCACTGAAGTCCGGCCCCTGGAGCGACACCACCACAGGGCCACTGCCAGTGACGCCCATAATGCCACCGGATCATCCCAGGACCACATACATACCCTATTACCCTCCCCCCAATTATGCCGTGACCCGTCGCTTCACTACATTATTTTTCCGTGGACCGGCACCTCCCCCCCGCCCCGCCGCGCCTCCTCCCGCCCCGAACCGCCCACCCAGGCTCGGCATGCACGGCAAATCCCACCCGAACCCCCCCGCATGGCTAGATTCCGGGGCGAAGAATCCACACAGGAGGAACATGAAAGAGTAGGGCCACAAGCGCGCGGCAGCGGGAGTCGGAGGACGGAGACGGCGTCGCGCGCGACGGTGTAACTGATCGGGGGTGGTCGCGGCGGGAGCTTCGGTTCCGGAGTGCGCGACACGCTCCTTGGTTTCTTACATCGCACGCCACGCCCCCGACGCGATCCGCACACTGCACTGCAGCAGCACATCGCTGACGCTCCGGAGTCAAGGCCCTCGCGCACCGGACATAAGTTTCCGGAGGAGGCGTACTGGTCAGTGAAACGCCTGGTAGGGAAGTGACGACGGGCTCTGTTGTTCTGTTGGTCTTCGTCGTGGTGGTTGCGATCAATTTCCCCTTCCTCGCACGCGTTGCGTCACTGACGTGTTGTAGATCATCTGTGAATGCCATCTCGTCACCCTTGCGTCGCGTCTTAGATAAGCGTCTGGGGAGTTGTCGTGGACGGCTCGTGTCGCGGCTTGGACAATCTTGATCGTGTGTAGTTGTTGTTCTCGCTCGGGTGGCTCTCTGTTTTTCGTGTTTTGAGATAATTGAGTGCTGTTCTGTTGTGCGTTGTTGCGCGCGATTGTGGAGTGCGAAGTTTGTGTTGGGAATTTCGTGAGCAGATAATTTGGTGAGCGGATTTGGTGAGCGGATTTGGTGTTGATCGGAGATTGGGAGGGAGTGTTGGGGAATTTTTTTGTTGGTGTTGGGGGAGGAGTGCAGTAGCAGGATGAGGAGGGAAGGTCGTGTGGGAGGCAAGCCGACGAATCATAGCAAGAAGACGGGGAAGTGTAAAGTGGTTGGGTGTGAGACTTGTCACGAGTCGTTGCCATTGAACAAGTCGCGAGGGAAGGGGAAGGGGCGGATTAAGAGGCTGGTGTCTGATATTCCGAGCACTCATTTGTTGTCGGATTGGCGCGTGAGCAAGCCGGCGTTGATATCGTCTCGCCTTCACGGTTCCCGGAAAATTGCGCAACGGCCGGTGCTGAAGTGGGGCGCTGATACGGACTGGGCGGCTGATGAGGACGATGGAGAGGTGAACGATGATGGCGGGGTTGAGCCGGAGGGGTGGGCTCTGTCGATCTCGTTGCTGCTCGACACGGCCTTGGAGCACATTCAGGAGTCGGTGGAGGCCAGAAGCGCTGTGCGGAAGGCGGAGGAGGTGGCCGATGAGGAGGTAGGCGTCATTGCCCCGCATGCGGAGGATACCGATGACGAGAACACGGATGAGGCGGAGGTGCCGGACTTTGAGGCTTTCAAGAACGAGTTCGAGGTGTTTAAGAGTGAAATTGAAGCCGGTGGGTGCGTGCCACCGAGCGTGGCCGAGAGTACAGATAGCTGGTCGGGCATCGAGCTCTCTGACGCCGATGAGTCCAGCCTCGGTGACTGGGAGGACGATTGGTCCCTTGTGGAGGATGAAATTGCCGTGTAGAGTTCGTGCTATTCGATGATGAGTGTCGCAGCATTTAGGAGACGGTCGTCCCCGCGGGAGGCGCTCTTCTTCTCGTCCTGCCCACTCCTCCGAACCGGTCACACCTCCTCCTCAGACGTCTTTTTCTCGCTTTGCTTGCAATTTGGTACAATGTTGTTCCTTCTCAGAGGCTCTGTCTGCTCAACAGGTGAGAACTCGCCCGTGTTGATTGATCGGCGATGATCAGAGAGCCAGCCATTTGCATTTCGTTGCGGGAATTTCTCAGGGATTCCAAATGAGGGTGTAGTAATGTAGACGCTGTATATTTTGTGCAAATTGATTAGAACCATTCGTGATTACCCACATGCCGGACCAGCCCCAAGGTGCTGTTTCTTTGTAATTCGCATCTGTACATATGTAATCTAGATGGAAACCTCAAAAAAATTTAAAACATTGTATCCCCACAGGAAGGCTGTAAGCTGAATCGCCAATTGGCTCATCTTACTTGGGGCGCCCTTTGCGTCTCCTCTCCAATAAAGCTGTCCTTGGTTGTAAATACCCCTCCTGCCTTCAATTGCATGAACTTTCCTCCCCAAATGATTCTGATGAGCTTTCAATAATGTTCCCTGTTTATAGCTCTGATGATTTGTTTCTAAATTTATGATTATTCAATGCTTAACATGTGATCAATTGTAGAGCAAACATAACATGAATCTGTTTCTAAATTTATGATCATTCAATGATAATGAGTCAATGACACTTAACTTATGATCAGTTGTTGAGGCATTGCTGTGGAAGTCTCAATTCATGTGAAGCTTGTTTCCCCTTGTTTCTCTGCTTGAATGGTTGATGTATTTGTTTTAATGGAAACGTTACTCTCAAGAAAATGATTCAATTCACTGCTACGAACATGAGAATATTTTTATTTCAACCTGAGTCTTTGGGATGTTGAAAAATTTCGAAGAACCTCTTCCATGTGATGCGATTGTGGATTGGATCCAAGGCAAAGTTCACAGAGGGACTGATCTGTGGATGGATAATGGACTCAAGTGCCTTTACTCTTTAAGAGGAGCCAGTGGGACAAACTACTGGCAGGGATTGGTTCATTCATCTCTGGACCCAGTTACATGGTGGATCCTCCAATGCACAACATGGGAAAGCAAGAAAGGGGCCTGTTACTGGTACACCGTTCACTTTCCATAGGGTGGGGCTGATAACTAATGTGGATAGCCCACACTAATTCATGTCAAGCGCATATGTTTTTTTTTTTTTTTTTTTTTTTTTTTTTGAGTCAAATGGTGAACTTCCATTGCAAGTAAAAAGAAAAACACCGTCGCAGAACCGAGAAAGGCAAGCCTCACTGGCGAAAACCATACAACCTAAAAACCTACTACCTAGATACCTAGCACAAGAAACCTATTACCTACCCAGGGAGACCCTGAGCTCTGCACCACCTATGTCCGGAATAAGCCTCGGGCGGGGCGTGCATGAATCCACCTAACTTGGTGAATGCGCAAGTCGCAGAGGACTCCTGGTCGAGCCCACCGCTGGGAGAAAGATCTATAGGACGGATGGGCGAGGCGCAAAGGACGCCCAGCCTCCGCTAGTGTCTTGCACCATGCTGCGCGCCCGAGATCTAAGAATGCCAAGCGCATATGTTTCAAATCTTGAACGGATATTCATTTTCAAGAAGGTTTTTAATTTAAAAGCACATGTGTGAAGCAAAAACATTGCTTGTGATTTTGTGACTTCTCAGTTAGTGTGGTCCACACTATACCAAAGGAATGGTTTACACTCCTGACTCTAATTAGTGTCGGTGCCTCTTAACTCTACTTAATATAGGTGCCCCTTAACTTTACTTAATGTGGTTATCCAAACATTTTTGTATGAGGTTGTAGTTTTTACTGTCAGTAGGTTTTTTATCCAACTATGTTTGTAAAAGCACTTCAACATAAATACTATCAATACAATAACTTAACATGAGGTAAACAAGAATCTTCTAGAATACAAACATATACCGTGGCACCATAACATGTTTGCTAAAAATTAATTCCAAAAATTGAAAATGTAAAAATTAGAAAATTATGAAGACACAAAAATAAATAAATGTAGAAGAAATGATTTTTTTTAATATTTCATTATTTCTAAGTCCTTTGACGTCATTTTCGGTGATTTTTTTGCTATTAAATGATAATCAAGAAATTCAATGTTTAGAAGACAAACCTTATTTTTTCAAAAAATAAAAAATAAAAAATTCACGCAAGAGGTGGTGAATTTGTTATGGTGTTATACTTGTCATGCACAAAGATGTTTAGGCATTCACATTGAATAAAACAAAACGACGTATTTCCAAACATGACCAAATCTAAAGAAATCATAAGAATTTGATAAATAAAAAATCAAGAATTTACACCTACTTACTATTTAAGTTTATTTCTATAACCAGACACACCAATAGTAGAAATCTAAGAATTCATAATTCATTCATAAGGTATCCAACAAATGAAACACAAAGTGCCACATCTTTCTTTTGCTAATAAAATAATGCAAAAAACAGTTTTTATATATATGCTAATAATAGCTCAAATGCTGGGGAACAGACTGGTTTTCTGTAGAATGAAGAGAGTAGCCCTTGGAATGGACTCATGGCCAATTGATAGAGAGTGAAGCGGAGCCCACCCAAATCCCAATGGAACCTCACAAACTACAGTTACTGCAGCAACAAGCGCCGTGACCGATCCACCATCCACCCTGACTCGCATCTTTACGGCATCATTCGCACGAGCTCGGCATGGACCCGGACCCCTTCGCAGGCTGCCATGACCACTACTGTATGGATGAACCTCACTGTTTCAATGTCTTCTCTCACTGTCGGGAATCCTGCACTTCGTCACCCGACTGACTGCTTCTCCCCGCAAACAACAGGGCTTAACTTAGTCGGTGCGGCTTCAGAGTAGGGTTTGTTTCTGGGAGTTGTAGGGTTTTGAGGTCTCACAATTATGGTCTTTGTTTTCTACAGCTGGTTTTGGAGTTTTGGGAGTGGCAGGTTCGATGAGGGACTAGAGTGCTGAGACTTGGGGCGATCGAAGGTCGGCTGCGGGATGGATGTCTGATTTATGTCATTTTGTCCGGGAGGCTAGAGTTTTATTGGAATTTTGGTTTCATCGAGGTGGATTGTTGATTGTGTGCTTGTAGGAACTGTACACGAACTGCGATCTGGAGCTCGGTAAGTGCTTGATGTCAGCTTGTTTTAAACTGAGATGAAGTTTTTGGTCTTCTTAATTGCAGACATGAACATTGGAACGTGATCTAGGGTTAGTATTGACAAATGTTATGCTGGATTATGGTTGCAGGATGTTATCAAACACTTGATTAAAGCTGATTCTTTCTTGCTCTAGTGGGTGGAAGTTCAGTTTTTTGAACTCTCGGGAGCTGGTTACAGGTTCGTCGTATAACCTAAACTGAAGGAAACATCTGCTCGGATTTCTAAGATTTGTTGGATTTGATTCTGTATCTGAGAGGTCATGATTGCTGAGAGTTGTTTCTCATCAATGTCGCATGCATTAAGGCTGTACATTGAGTTTTTTTTTTTCCTACTTTAGAGTAGCTTGCTGCTTCTGGTTTCATTAGCAATTACCTTATATTTTGTTGGTTGCAAATCTTCGTGGATATCTCTCAGGTGTTAACAGATCATGTACGGCTGATATGAAAATTCTCAAGACATAAATTCAGCTATGAAGCCCTTTTCTGATGGATCCATGGCTTCGGAGATCAACTTGATTGTGCCTGCAAGGTATTGCCTGACTTCGCACTCAACAACTTTACATCCTTTACGACATGTCAGCACAGCATTACTGACACTTATTAGGATGCTTGAATTCCAGAAATCTAGAGTGATACTTGCTGATGAGTTTATTCTACCTTACCGAGCTTTGAATCTGAAGTGATAGCTGGCACCAATACTTGTAAGAGCGTAGCGAATACTGTCTCTGTCAGAAGCATTGTGGAGGTTTGTTGGGTTGTATACGAGCACTTATTTGGGGCGTTCTCGAGTGTTTCCTCCCTATACTGCGTTCTGAATGCTCAGACACTATCAGTTACCTAACATAAGCTGGAACAAAGGGTGTCTTGCTAGGTTCTGATGTGAGCTTTAACGACAATGCTGTGCAGGATTGCGATAACTTGTGCTACAGTACCATGCCATTCTTCAGTTACATGGTGAAGAGCTATTGACTAACGTCATATTTGGTGATTGCGGACCATTATCGACTACTGGACTTCTGCTTGATGCTTTCTTGCTCAAATTGGCGCAACATCAGTTTCTGGACATTCAGTAGCTATCTCTAGGTCCGTTACATGCCCCAAACTGAAAGGAAACATTAATCAGTTTGGTTATCTTGTCGAATTTGATTCAATATCTGGTAGGTTCTGGCTTCAACTAACAGAGTCACAGATGCCTGATTGAGAACTTGCTTTTTCTAAGAATCATGTAGACGCTTGAAGTATATGCACCGTAATGTTCAATCCTGGAGCACCTTGCTTGCTGCATTTTGTTAGTCTACTACTTGGAGTTTGTTGGTTCAGGATCTTCGTGCCGATCTCTTACATGGATTGAATTGTCAAATTCTCAGTTAAACATTCGATTTTATCTAGACATAGATGCATCAGCGATTTAAGGAGGCGTAAGCGTTGCACATTCAACGATGCCTCCGAAGAGAAAGGCTCCAATTGCCGCAACCAAGGAAGAGGATGACGAGCCCCCGGAGCCAAAGAAGCGAGGTCGTGCCAAGGCTCTTACGCCTGCTGCTCCGTCAGGGTCTGAGGATGTAGAAGCTGCCTCTGCATCTACCATTCCTCAGAGGAAGTCAGGAAGGAGGCGGAAGGAGGCGGTGAAGGAGGTGGTAGAGAGACCCGCACCTAAAGCGAAGCTTGCAGCGAAGAAGAAACGTCCAGCACCCCGAGAGAAGCCTGCTCCCAAGACCACAAGGGCCCCTAGAGCAGATCGTCCAAGGAGGAAAGTTGCACCATGCAACACAAGGAAGAAACAAATTGAAACAGAGGAGGGTAAACGCGAGGGGCTTAGTTCGGTCAAGACTGGGAGGGTTCATGCTTCTTCAAAGGCGATGGCACTAGCGAAGAGAAAGGCTCCTGCAGCGAGGGGTGCCAGGAAGGGAGTCTCCGTGGAGGAAAGCGGCGACGATGGTGACGAGGAGCAAAGTGAAGATGAAGGTGAGGAGGAGGAATTTGTAGTCTCTGGAACCCAAGTTCCAGCAAAGAGACAGGCTGCAGCAGATGATTGCATTACAACAAGGTTTGTGTTTGTGGCCTTGACATCCTTATCAATTTTTGTGTAGTTTTAGTGGTAAACGGAGTTGTTCTTTCTGTAAAGGCTCTTTGAAGTTTGCTTGAGTGATGTCGTTTGGGCAGCTTTTGTTTTGTATTTATGAGTAACAAATTTGTGTATTTGCAGGCATTACACTTTAGAGCCAAAACATAAGGTGTTTCTAAGCCATAGTGGTGCTCAAAAAAGTTTTGTAGAGCAATTGTGCGTGGATTTAGAGAGCCGTGATCGTTACCCGTTCTTTGATAGAAGACAATCCAGTTTACCAATTGGAAAAAAATTCCCAAATCTCATTTTTGAAGCTATTGAGCAATGTGAGGTTGGGGTGCTGGTTCTCTCTGAAGAATTTTTCACCCGATCAAAATGGCCAATGGTGGAGTTGGTGGCTATGAGGAAAAATCCCAACTTGGAACTTATCCCAGTTTACTTTGACATAGCAGTGAAGCAAGTTTGTAATTTAGAAAAGCAAAAGAGGTGGTTAAAAGTATGGCATGGATGGTCTCTAAATGATACAAGAATTGAAATTGAAGAGTGGCAGAGAGCTTTGAAAGCATTGGGTCCAATAAACGGCTTAATTTATGATGGATTTAGTGAAGTGAGCTTTCGAGAAAAGATCGTGGATGTAGTATGTGAACTTGTTCTTCCTCAATCAAAACGGAAAGATTCTCATGTTCAAGGAAGGTCACGCTTGTGCCAGGTTAGCTTGACTTAACACTTATTCTTTTGTTAATATTAAGTTATTGCTAAAATATCTATTTGTTTAATGGATTTCGATTGTGCTTATAATGTGTTGGTTTATAATGTTTATATCAACTTCTAGAAAATGGTTTATTAACTCTTAGGCAACAATGTTAGCACACGTAAAATTATACTTGATTTTTTGAAGTTTAATTAGTATTTTATTGATTTTTAATAATGGATGACTTTGATTTCGGTTCATTAACTTTTTGATATACTTAATTACAAATATTTTTACTGACTTTTACATTTTGTATGCTTCTCAGGTGGTATGTGACAAAATAGATCAAGCAAAAGTGTCTAATGAATATGGAGCACGTGTGGTGGGTTTATATGGAATGGGTGGCGTAGGAAAAACAACCATTTGCCAAGCTCTTTGTAATGTTTATTCTAAAAGAATGCAAGGCAGAGTTTGTCATGTTGAATTGGGGATTGCAAATGACTTGAATCTATTGCAAGAAGCACTGAAGAGGCTGACTAACAAGAACCACAATTTTTTGAGTGAGTTGAATAAGGATGAGGTAAGATGATGGTACATTTTAAACATTCTTTGTTAAAAAATGGTTAATATTACTTTGCACTATTTGCTTATTTTACATTATGAGAATATATTATCTTTGCTATTGATTTTGATATTACCTTTTATAGTTGTTGATATATGATTGGTTGTGTTCTTCAATGCAGTGTGAAGACTTATTAAAGAAAGAGATGC
This sequence comes from Ceratodon purpureus, assembly GCA_014871385.1. Classification (NCBI taxonomy): domain Eukaryota; kingdom Viridiplantae; phylum Streptophyta; class Bryopsida; order Pseudoditrichales; family Ditrichaceae; genus Ceratodon; species Ceratodon purpureus. The sequence goes on along the minus strand of CM026425.1, from coordinate 2,548,798 downwards.
CAAAGAATGTTGTTTTCTTGGCGATTGATAACGTGTCTGATGACCAAGTGTCAATTGATCAGGCCAAGCTATTTTTGAGTGGAGGTTTTGGTTCTGGAAGTGTCATACTAGTGACATCTCGTTCTTTGGAAGTATTGAAAATGCATCATCTGGGCATAGATGAGATTAATTGCATGGAAATGCCAGAACTGGCATTGGATGAAGCGAAAGCATTGTTTTTGCAGCATGCTATACATGAACATGACACTAGAAACGAAGTGGCAAATGATGAGGTTATTGAAAATTGTGTGAAGCACTGCCGTTTTCAAAAAGGTGACGGAAGGAGTTATCATTATCATCCATTGGCTCTAAGGGTACTTGGGATGGGAATTGGTTGCAACAAGTATGATCCTGTGAAATGGGCAGCGGAGTTGAAAGAGCTTGATGTATTCAATCGCCGAAGAGAACCACATCATCCTATTTTTTCCATTTTGAGGAAAAGTTATGATACTTTACTACTGGATGATCAAATGCTGTTCATGGATGTAGCCCTTTTCTTGCCTGAGCCACTATCAGGGAACTGGGGTTTGTTTAAATATTCGAGAAGGTTCCATAAGACGAGTGTGACAACTCTGTTTGAGTGGTTGAGTATGATCCATGAAACAAGTGTGCCTGATATTATGGCAAGGGTAAGGCTCATTTTTCATTTTGATATTACATTATATACTGATGAATGTATTTGATCGATCCATGCTGTCATTTATTTGTTTTGCTTTCTTTCATCAGGTATTATAAATATTAGATGCATAATTTGACATGCTCTAATTAGCTGTCATTATCTTGTTTTGTAGTTGGAGGGTCTGAGAAGGAAATCGCTTTTGGAGGGCTTGGGTGGACATTATGGCATTGGAATGCATGACTTGTGGCGTGAGTTTTCTAAGCTTGAAACAAAAGCAGGGGAGTTTGAATCTAGGCGTTGGATATATGAGGTGAAAGAATCCAGTGGCCTTGAAGCAAGTACTCCACCAGGGGGTTTTTGGTACAAAGTGAAGAGAATGTGCTTCTCAAGTAGACCTTTGACGAATGTCAGAGGGATAAACTTGAATAACTTTTCTAATATCATTGTCTTGAAGCTGGTCTATCTAGAAGTGAGCCAGCCAATAGCACTGGATATGAGAAGCCTGAAGCATCTCAAGAGTTTCGAACTCACCTTTGGACTGCAAAGCTGTGCCAGAGATGTCCACTTTACTGGGTTAAGGTTGGTAGAGAATCTTCATTTTTTGGACCTCAGGAATGCACAATTTTCTCCGGCAACTGTTCATGATATTGGGTATCTAACAAACTTGGATACATTAAACCTTGACAGCTGTCCCGGTGTGATTGGAATTCTAAATCTCAATAATTTCATCAGATTGAGAAAACTTTCCCTTAGAAGATGCCATAACTTAATACAGCTGACCTGCACTGGGCCCCAAGCTGCACTTCAAGAGCTTGCTCTTGGTGGTTGTGGTAGTTTGAATGGAATTCGGGACGTCAGCAACTTCTCAGGATTGAGGGACCTATGGCTCGTTGATTGTAAGAGCCTAATGGAGCTTACCTGCAATGGACCCTTGCCTGCAGTGGAAGAGCTTCGCCTTGACGGTTGTGGGAGTTTGAATGGCATTCCGAACCTCAGCAACTTCCCACGATTGACGAACCTACGGCTCAGTGGTTGTACGAGCCTAATGGAGCTGACCTGCAATGGACCCTTGGCTGCACTGAAAGTGCTTCGCCTTGACGATTGTGGGAGTTTGAATGGGATTCCAAACCTGAACAGTTTCCCATTAATAAAGGAACTTTGGCTCAGTGGTTGTAAGAGCCTAATGGAGCTTACCTGCAATGGACCCTTGCCTGCAGTGGAAGAGCTTCGCCTTGACCGTTGTGGGAGTTTGAATGGCATTCCGGACCTCAGCAACTTCCCACGATTGACGAACCTACGGCTCAGTGGTTGTACGAGCCTAATGGAGCTGACCTGCAATGGACCCTTGGCTGCACTGAAAGTGCTTCGCCGTGACAATTGTGGGAGTTTGAATGGGATTCCAAACCTGAACAGTTTCCCAGTATTAAAGGAACTTTGGCTCAGTGGTTGTAAGAGCCTAATGGAGCTGACCTGCAATGGACCCTTGGCTGCACTGGAAAAGCTTTGCCTTGACGGTTGTGCGAGTTTGAATGGCATTCCGGACCTCAGCAACTTCCCGCGATTGACGAACCTACGGCTGCATAGTTTGAGCTCAGTGGAGGTGACGTGCAGTGGGCCCTTGGCTGCACTGGAAGAGCTAGGCTTTGATCGCTGTGGGAGTTTGAATAGAATTCCAGACCTCATTAACTTCCCACGATTGAAGAAACTTGGGCTCCACTTCTGTAATAGCTTAGTAGAGGTGACCTGCAGTGGGCCGTTGGTTGCACTGGAAGCGCTTGACATTGATGGCTGTTGGAGTTTGCATGGGATTCCAGACCTGAGTAACTTCCCACAATTGAAGAAACTTTGGGTGAATGATTTGAAGAGCTTAATGGAGGTGACCTGCAGTGGGCCCTTGAGTGCACTGGAACAGCTTGACATTGATGGCTGTGGGAGTTTGAATGGAATTTGGGACCTCAGCAATTTCCCACGATTGACGAACCTACGGCTCAGTGGTTGTACGAGCCTAATGGAGCTGACCTGCAATGGACCCTTGGCTGCACTGAAAGTGCTTCGCCGTGACAATTGTGGGAGTTTGAATGGGATTCCAAACCTGAACAGTTTCCCAGTATTAAAGGAACTTTGGCTCAGTGGTTGTAAGAGCCTAATGGAGCTGACCTGCAATGGACCCTTGGCTGCACTGGAAAAGCTTTGCCTTGACGGTTGTGCGAGTTTGAATGGCATTCCGGACCTCAGCAACTTCCCGCGATTGACGAACCTACGGCTGCATAGTTTGAGCTCAGTGGAGGTGACGTGCAGTGGGCCCTTGGCTGCACTGGAAGAGCTAGGCTTTGATAGCTGTGGGAGTTTGAATAGAATTCCAGACCTCATTAACTTCCCACGATTGAAGAAACTTGGGCTCCACTTCTGTAATAGCTTAGTAGAGGTGACCTGCAGTGGGCCGTTGGTTGCACTGGAAGCGCTTGACATTGATGGCTGTTGGAGTTTGCATGGGATTCCAGACCTGAGTAACTTCCCACAATTGGAGAAACTTTGGGTGAATGATTTGAAGAGCTTAATGGAGGTGACCTGCAGTGGGCCCTTGAGTGCACTGGAACAGCTTGACATTGATGGCTGTGGGAGTTTGAATGGAATTTGGGACCTCAGCAATTTGTTAGGATTGAAGAAACTTCGGCTTCTTCGTTGTAGTAGGCTATTGGAGGTTACCTGCAGTGGGCCCTTGAGTGCCATAGATGGCCTTTGTATTTATGGCTGTGGGCAATTGAATGGGATTCCAGACCTGGACAGATTCTCTGGATTGAAGAAACTTAAGCTCATTAGTTTAGAGAGCTTAGTGGAGGTGACCTGCAGTGGGCCGTTGGGTGCACTGGAAGAGCTAGGCTTTGATCGCTGTGGGAGTTTGAATAGAATTCCAGACCTCATTAACTTCCCACGATTGAAGAAACTTGGGCTCCACTTCTGTAATAGCTTAGTAGAGGTGACCTGCAGTGGGCCGTTGGTTGCACTGAAAGCGCTTGACATTGATGGCTGTTGGAGTTTGCATGGGATTCCAGACCTGAGTAACTTCCCACAATTGAAGAAACTTTGGGTGAATGATTTGAAGAGCTTAATGGAGGTGACCTGCAGTGGGCCCTTGAGTGCACTGGAACAGCTTGACATTGATGGCTGTGGGAGTTTGAATGGAATTCGGGACCTCAGCAATTTGTTAGGATTGAAGAAACTTCGGCTTCTTCGTCGTAGTAGGCTATTGGAGGTTACCTGCAGTGGGCCCTTGAGTGCCATAGATGGCCTTTGTATTTATGGCTGTGGGCAATTGAATGGGATTCCAGACCTGGACAGATTCTCTGGATTAAAGAAACTTAAGCTCATTAGTTTAGAGAGCTTAGTGGAGGTGACCTGCAGTGGGCCGTTGGGTGCACTGGAAGAGCTTGGCTTTGATAGTTGTGGACATTTGAATGGGATTCCGGACCTTAGTAACTTCCCACGATTGAAGAAACTTTGGCTCGTTCATTGTAATAGCTTAGTGGAGGTTACTTGTAGTGGGGCCTTGGATGCAGTGGAAGAGCTTGGCCTTGTTAGTTGTGGGAGTTTGCATGGAATTCCGGACCTCAGCAACTTTCCACGACTGAAGAAACTTCGGCTGAATGATTTGAAGAGCTTATTGGAGGTGACCTGCAGTGGGCCGTTGGGTGCACTGGAGGAACTTTGCCTTGATGGCTGTGGTAGTTTGAACGGAATTCCGGACCTAAGCAACTTCCCACGTTTGAAGGAACTTCGGCTGAATGATTTGAAGAGCTTAGTGGAGATGACCAGCAGTGGGTCCTTGGCTGCAGTAGAAGAGCTTCGCCTTCAGGACTGTGGGAGTTTGAATGGAATTCCGGACCTCAGCAGCTTTCCATGTTTGAAAAAAGTTTGGCTGAATGGTTTGATGAGCTTAGTGAAGGTGACCTGCAGTGGGCCGTTGGCTGCACTGGAAGAGCTAGGCTTTGATGGCTGTGGGAGTCTGAATGGAATTCCGGACCTGAGCAACTTCCCACGGTTGAAGAAACTTTGGCTGAATGGTTTGGAGAGCTTAACGGAGGTGACCAGCAGTGGGCCGTTGGGTGCACTTGTAGACCTTGGCTCTGATGGCCGTTGGAGTACGAATGGAATTCCGGACCTCAGCAACTTTCCACTACTGAAAAAGCTTGGGCTGAATGGTTTGCAGAGGTGAATGTAGGTAATACGCAGTGGGCCCTTGGCTGCACTGGAGGATCTAGCTCTTGATGGAATTCCGGACGTCGGCATCTTCTCACTGTTGAACGTACTCTGGCGTAATGGTTTGAAGAGCTTAACGGAGCTGACCTGCTCTTGGCCGTGGGTTGGACTTGAAGAACTCGTTGTTGGTAATTGTCTGAGAATGTATTCAATATCAGATTTCATCGTCTGCGTACGCTTGTGAGTTATAGATCTTTGTAGTTTCCCTGGGCTGAAGCTACTTGACCTCATTGGGTATGAGAGCCTAACTGGATTGGGGCTTTGCCTGCAGTTGACCAGCTCTACCTTAGTGGTTGCCGAAGTCCATGTCTGAGCAGTTTCCGCAATTGTTGATACTTCACCTTATCTGTTGTGAGAGCTTGATGGATTTGACCAGCTATGTGCCCTTAACTGGACTAAAAGAGCTCATACTCGTTGCTTGTCTCAATCTAGTGGGATTGTCATATTTTAGCAATTTCCCGCAGATGGTGACACTTTGTTATTAAAGCTTAGTGGAGGTAACTTGCACTGGACCCATGAGTGCGCTGGAAAGATTTAATCTTCGTGGTTGTGAAAGTTTGAAACGCGTACCAGATTTCCCGCGAATGAAGGTGCGTTAGTTCACTGACAGTGAAAGCTTAGCCTAATCGACCTGGACTGGATGCTTGGCTGCAGTACTACTAGAGGAGCTCAACCTTAGTGGTTGTCGTGGTTTGCATGCAGTGCCAGATTTGAGTAGTTAAGTCCCCAGTTGTATACATCGCAAGAATCGTGACGATTTCAGTGCCTTTTATTTGCACTGAAGGAGCGCGATCTTGGTGGTAGCAATATATGCTGGAGTCATTCCGAAATTGCTAAGTGCGGAAGTTTCACTGGCAGGAGAATCTTGCGCGCTGGTTACGTTCAAAATATGGGCGAAGGCTTGGACGCAGGAGGATTTGGTTCTAAGTTCCTTAAGTGCTAAGTTCACTGGCAGCTCTTAAGCTGGGTTTATCATGTGGTGGACTTGAGAATTGAGCTCTTATCTGCGCATGAAACTTGGTGGTTGAGGAATTCTGATGCGGCGCCAGGTCTGAAATGTGGCACTTATTAAATGAGCTGGATGATACAAGCCTTATAAGTTCTGAACATTGACGTCAAGACATTGAAGGTTAGTGATCAATATGTACTGTACTGTACAGTAATAGAAATGTATCATTTCTTTCTGCAAGATGTTGGACATTATCTAGAATCGTTGTGCAGTCAGTTTCTTGTTCGTGGCAAATTCGTGATGTGGATACTGTAACAAGTAGATATGTAAGGAGTGGAGGTTCAGGATGCTCAATTGCTGGATAAGGAAAGTTGACCATTTAACTTCCTTATCCCTCTTCGTAGTTTCTGCAGCATTTAGAGTGCAGCTTTTCATGTACATTTCAAATTTGATTCTAAAATCCAGCCATGCTTATGAGATTTCAGGTCCGTCTTTATCCAACTTGACGCCCCCCAATTTCCAATCATGCTACTAACAGCGAACACCCCCGCATCGTATAATCGCCTTGCATTCAACCTCATCGAATACAGACATTCACAAAACATGCACACTCATTCCATCCAAGAGAATCAACAGCGAATTTCACATGGACTCACTCAGCACACAGATTCTCACAACACAACCGCAATCCATAATCACAAACGAATCATAATCACAATCCATTCCAGAGAATAATAAATCAGACAACTTCCACTAACTTCCACTAATCAGTCTCACATGCATCACAGATCAAGTGAAAAAGTCGAAGCTACACATGTGTATTCAGCAAACGCAAAGTGCGACATCGTGAAGCAAAAAAAATACAAAAATTCTCTAAAATCCTAAACCCCTGAGCCCTGGCCGGCAAATGCAAACAGTGCTATTCCTACGGAAATGAATACACGCTCGGTGCAGGATGAGAATCGAATAACGAACCGCTGCATGGATGCCTGCGCGATGCCCACAAAAATCCTCGCAATCAGTAAGTTAGGAAAGCGTGGGACGCGCGAGATGCGTGCCCATCACGGATGCAATGGCACCTGAACGAAGCTATGGCGATGGCCTTGCAAATGGGCAAGTTCACGGAGCGATCGACGCTCATTTCCTGATGAGAGCTGCGACGCACATGCTCATGTACATCGGAAAGCCGGCGGCCTTCTTGACGGGGTAGTCCTTCTCGCAGATCTGGCGGAACCGATTCACCAGGGCGGGTGCGAGCTCGGGCCCAAGGTAGTCGCCGACCATGGGTCCCATCCCGGAATTGAACATGTTTACCATGAACTGTCCGTATGCTTGCGCGTCTTTGAACACCGTCTCCTCCGCGTTGTCTGGAGTGAGCGCGAATTTGTCGATGAAGTCCAGTTTCTCGATGCGGAATGCGGATGGCGGATGCTCGATTGCCTCGCGGAGTTCTTCTATGCTCGGGTGGCATATTGGTATGTTGAATGCGTCGAGGCTCTCTTCCGTGAGGACTCCCTGCGATGCGATTGACATGAGGTTCTAGGATTATGGTGGTGGTTTTTTGAGAATGGTTGCGATTACTGTTAGTGATGCGTGTTTTGAGATGTGTGGTAGAAGTCTTGTTGAAGAATAATTACCTCATTCACGAGCTCCTTCCACGCTTTCTCAAAGGGTGGCACGAAGTGAATAATTTCTTCGAACAATTGGTGTTCAGGATGCGCTCGATCTCGTCGCCCGGGGGTGTAGAAGCAGAGCACTCCACCAGATGCGATTTCTTCCGCCCTACATTCGAAGAACTTGCGCAAGCCTTGTCTTGAAGCCTCTGCGTACGCCTCGGCTGCCGCAGGACTGGAGCCGTTGGGGCCGATTTTGCCCTTGTTGTATGCGGGCGAGGACTTGTCTAGGATGGATTTCGGAGTCTGATCGACATTTAGAGAAACTTAGATACTTCTTACATTTGAAATTGATTCTTGAAATTCTCGGAATTCTTAAGGAATGCAGAATCATGTTGAAGGAAAATAAATGCAGATCCGGAATGCTCAGAAACTGTACCTCAGACAAGTAATGGAGCGTGAGTGCAGTGATGGCGACGTGCAAACTCGATCGCGGAAACATGCGACGGTACTGGCTGCCCGGAACACCATCCGCGAACCAAGTCCTCTCCTCCCCGCTACCATCGCCCTCACCAACGAACGGCGGCAACTGCTTGAACAGCGTGTTGAAATCGTTCGACGGCAAATCGACGAAATGGCAGACAATATCTCTGTCAATAACATCTGGCCTCGCCTTCAGAGTATCAGCCACAAACTGAGCGAAGCGGAGGGTATTCGCACCCACAGAACATCCGAAATCCGCATAATGAATCGCCCCACTACCCTCCGCTGGCGGTGAAAGATGATTTAGAATCGCCTCCTTCAGCGACGGCGTCAGCATGCTCCCCATCCCACTCCACAACCTGGACTGCCGACTGTAGCTCCCCTCGCCATCCCCCCCTGCCGTTCGTGGCGCAGGCAACCCACTCGCCATCGCTGAGCGCTGCCGAGTCCTCCTCACCCCACTACAAGAACATCGAACATGAGTCAGGAAACTGCAAACCTCCTGGAATCTCAAACCAGAGCTACCAACACATCGCACCAAACTAGACATTCATGACAAAGATCATCAAATATACAGTAAACCTAACCTACCAGAAGCTCAATTATTGAATTCAACGTAGACGTTGAGCTAGAAGTCTAGATTGCAGGAGATGCCATGTGAGATAAGATCAGAAGTCAGGGATTGAAGTCAGTCGATGATGGGTTTGATGGACGAACTGGCTACTTGACATGCTGCAATTGCTGCTGAGATGAGCTCATTGTGTCGATGGAGTCCAATTTTGATGGCCTTGTTGCTTCAGTGTGAACTTCCTTGTTTTTCCGACAGCGAAGTTGTTTCTGAGAACCAGGCAGACGCAGTCTCCGCCGCTTCCACAGCCTGCCGATCACTGGCTTCCCATCGTTCGATACCCGAGGCAGCAACCATCGGGCAGGATCAATGACTGGCCCTCCACAGATGGAGCCCAATCCGCGATCTCATGAAGTTATTGCACAGCCATGGCCGGCACGAGAAGAAAGGTCGCAGCCTTTATCCAGTGTCATGGAACAGTGATGGCGCTTGTCAACGTGGTGGCACAGTAGCAGCCCCACTTGGCACTTCCCGTGAATCCAGACATGGTCGAGAGGACGAAGTGTCGGATATAGTGGGCCTTGTCAACCTTCTCTTCCTTGTTTGGGAAAGTTGCGCAGAGCGTGACTTGGGGCATTGTGATCTATGGTTGGAGTCACATGATCATCATCTCTGCAGTGTCACAATTCTCTTGGGATGCGATCGGTGTTGAATTGGAACCCCTGCGGTTGTTTTGTTGCCCTTGCATGCGAGTCAAGTTTTGTCTAGGTCTGGATTTTCGCTTTCGATCGATCGATTCGGAGCTTGTGAGATCATGATGGAAGGGCGTCAGTAGCTTTGGGAATGGATTAGTTGTTGATGTGGGATTGTTGATTCGGGGACAAGAGGTTGGACGTAGTTGTGAGCAATTTTGTGGGAGGGATATGAGGGTTTTAGAGTCGGTCAGGATGCGGCGTTCTAGCATTGCTTGGTTGGTGTTCGTATGTGTGCTGCTGGTGTTGCCGTCGATTTCGCATCAACGGAGCCTTGAGGGGAGGTTTCAGGGGGTTAGCGATGGGCGGGATGAAGTGGGGTTTGTGAATGTGAGGATGGAAGAGTCGGATATGTTTGATTGGACGGGGCTAGGTGCAAGAGCGTCGCAGGTTGTGTTTTCTCCTGATGAGAGTCGGCGTTCTTCTTCTCGGTTGATGGATGGGGATGATCCAGATGATCCACCTGCTGAGCCTTCGGAGCCTGACGAGCCGCCTGCTGAGGACGAGCCTCCTCCGCCCCCTTCGTCTCCCCCGCCTCCTTCACCACCGCCTCCCTCGCCCTCTCCTCCACCTCCCTCGCCCTCTCCTCCACCTCCCTCTTCTCCTCCTCCTCCATCGCCACCGCCTCCCTCGCCCTCTCCTCCACCTCCCTCTTCTCCCCCTCCTCCATCGCCACCTCCGCCTTCATCGTCTCCACCACCCCCCAATTCTCCCCCTCCCCCTTCCCCACCTCCACCCTCACCATCGCCTCCTCCGCCATCGCCACCTCCGCCATCTCCACCTCCACCATCTCCATCCCCACCTCCACCATCTCCATCCCCACCTCCACCATCTCCATCCCCACCTCCACCATCTCCATCCCCACCTCCACCATCTCCATCTCCACCTCCACCATCTCCATCCCCACCTCCACCATCTCCATCCCCACCTCCACCATCTCCATCCCCACCTCCACCATCTCCATCCCCACCTCCACCGTCACCATCGCCACCTCCACCGTCACCATCGCCACCTCCACCCTCCCCATCGCCACCTCCACCTTCGCCATCGCCACCACCACCTTCTCCACCACCGCCTAGTCCGCCGCCCCCATCTCCTCCGCCACCTCCATCGCCTCCTCCACCACCACCTCCGCTCGCAACTTTGAGTTCCTTGGAGGTCTCGAATGGAGCCATTCTCATTCCTCCCTTCCACCCAGATGTGTACATCTACACTACAGGCGTTGGAGAGTATGTTTCCAAAGTTCGTGTTACAGCGACAGTGCCCTCAGATATCAAGGTATGTTTTCCATTTTCTAATTCTCAATCCAAACCTTTCCCTCATGCTGCAATTGCGTTACTTCATGCACTGTTACTCATCTTTTTGGTTCTTTCGATTGACCTTATCAAAGGAGAAAATGTTTCAATAATTTGTATTCACTGAGGCGTTAAATTTTGCTTGTACTTGTGATGAATTGTTACAGGTATATGAGCTCACGCTGAATTCACTGAAGTTAATCAGCGGAGAAGAGAGCCCTCCAATCCCCATTGGCGAGAATGGAGAGACAGTAGACTTCTCAATTACCATATCAGCACCTAATTATTCAACCAACAGCTACTATCTCTCTGTGCACCGACGTAAGCTCCGAAACTCTTCGTGTCATGTTAGCTGCCATCTGAGGATTTTCCGAACTTTACACTAGCTCGAGAAATTTAATAGCATATGTCAGTCACAGAGTCCACCTTGGTATCATGTCTCCTAATCATTAAAATCTTCAAGGTAGATATGAGTCAGTTAATTGATCGATGCTTTATTTCAAGAAGCTGACACTTGTGATGGTTAGAATTTGATCAGAATTTGGGTGCACATTGTTGACATACTGAAGTCGTCATCTTAAGTCATGGTGTGATTAGGTGGTGGCAGTATTTGGCAGAACTCTGGCATATCGAAGTGAAGCTTGAAATTCTTTCTGTATACAGGATATTTTATATGGATACTAACTTGGCCACCATGTGTTTATGGTGCAGACGAGAAATCAAGTATCTGGTGGAAGATTCTGAAAGGGATCCTTATTTTGCTACTGGTGATCTTGCTACTAATTGCCATCATCTACTGCTGCTTCCATTTACTTGGCCGATCACTACCGCTTCGAGAGAGCAGGTGGTGGCCGTTCGGCAGTCGCCGACCCGAGTATGAACCTGTCAATCCTGATCCTTCTCCTCTTGTGGACACAGAGGATCGGAGTGCTTAGAGTTAGACCTGATTCAATTTGGAAACTGATGATGAACAAATGCTTCTTATAATCTGTGGCTGAACATCACCACTCTCACATCTGTACATATGCAAAGTTTACGTCTAAAAAATCTGAACTTAGGCGAAGTGTAGAAACAGAGCTGTTGGTTATTCCCTGTAAACGAGCACCTTATGGGACCAGATGAAAAATATGGGCGTATTTCATGGTCATTTTGCAGATGTTTTTGGTTGTTGTGAGTCTTTGGTTTTGATGGTCGTTTAGCTAGTTACTCAACTTGTTCCATGGATTGGTGAAGTTCAGAATCCAGATCCTCTGTTGAGGAGATTCCTTTGTGTTGATATATCTCATCCTATTGAGGGGAGGAATGCATTGTGTGATGTTATTGAGGTATTCAAAGCGATAGTTTGCTGCTTGTAACAGCTTTACCCTGAGCCCTGATTGTTGACATCCACGCCCATGATCAACGCTTAGATTGCTGATAGTGGTTGCCTTTCCTAAATGATATTTCAATTCTGTTTTACTTTCTGCCTCCGGTAATTCAAATCAATTAAAATTTAAGATCCAAGTAACTGCAAAGCCTGGTTACATATGTGCACATTTTATAAAGAAATCTGAAGGGTCCAAATCTTGGTCACCTCAGAGAGGTAAAGAGCCATCACAGAATTAGAGTCAGCAATGAAGAGAGGCTGCTCCCACTTTATATTTGCAAACTCCCAGTTTAAGACATGAATACAAGTTACCATTTCTTTATTTAAAGAAACCATACAAAAGATGTCACAAGAACACACATAATCATTCACAAATTCATCAAAACAACTGCTTCTTCTGAGCATGAGAGCTGCATTACCTAGGATGTCCTCCTTGATAGGTAAGAACAACCACTGGAAAGGAACAGTACACCTAGTCCACTTAGTACAGAACACACTCTACAAGCCCAACAATCAGAAACACCAAAAACTTCCTAATCTCGTCTATCACAATGGGAAGTGTTATCATGTTCGATACTCCAGCTCTACTAACTACTTCGATACCCGTACAATACCCATCTAATACCCATGTGATACCCTCCTAACACTCGCTCACCCATGTTGGGAAATGCACAACTTGAAGAAGACCGAAGGCCAACGATGAAGCTTCACTTGTATGAACAGTATTCTCCAATGATATCTATGCAATACTGAGGTGCTACTGCCCCAATACACATCTTTATACTCTGGTTATACTACTATGATGCCAACATGATACCCGCTTTATACCTCGACACTCATGTTTGGGAAACGCTCTTGGAACACTACGTTTGTAAACCTGTGAAGGCTGCTCGGGGAGGCTCACTTGCGTTGCAAGCAGCGGCAACCATGAGCGGGGCCAAGCAAACCGCGCCGCGGATTCTCGTCTTCGGGGACGTGCTCGGGCGACTCGACGCCTTCGTCAAGCGCTTGCAATCGGTACACATTCTTACTTCGTCTCATTTGGTTCAGTATTGAGCTAGAACGCTTGTAATCTGTTGTGGCTCACTGGTCCGTTGCACTTCTTCTCAGGTGAACGAGAAGAATGGCCCGTTCGACGCTGCGTTGTGCGTGGGGCAGTTCTTCCCGGCTGATGGAAGCGGGGTGGAAGGCGTGGAGGGGTACTTCAAAGGAGAGAAGGCGATTCCGGTGCCGACTTACTTCATTGGGGATTATGGGGATGGAGTCAATTCGCTTCTGGCGCCTGCTCGATCGAAGGCATTGGACATGGGGTTCTCCATGGACGGGATCCCTGTGTGCGATAACTTGCTCTACCTCAAAGGCAGCGGGGTTCTTTTGTTGAAAGGTAGGGTTTATGATGCTAGGGTTTATCACTGTGAATTGGGGTTTTGTGTGGAATTCGATGTGACCGTAGAAAATTTCGCGTATCGGGAGTCTAGATTGATTGACGGTATTGCTTTAGCGCAAGAGATGTGCATTTAGTTTGAATTGGCAATAGTGGGAGGTTTTGTTTTTCTGTTATGGACCATGTGAACTAATGTAGTGATTAGCTGCGGAGGATACTTATCTTGTTTCATCAATTTTCCGTGCTAGACATGATGGGATTAGAGATTTCACGGCATTTTGTATATCTAAGATGTGTTGTCAAAAAGTGTAGTACTATAGATGAGGTTTGGGCTCCTGATTAGGATGGATCACTTTGATTTGTTAGAACAGTATGCTGTAGTCGTTTTCGTTTACTCTGGCTTTGATAGGCATAACTTGTTCTGTCATGTTGGTTTTCTACTAAGCGAATTCTCACTAGTTGCCAAGGTACTTGTTCCTGCAGTTAGTATGGCTTATGGAGGGGAGTTTGCATGTGGATTTCAGGTCTTCGGATAGCGTACTTGTCAGGGAAGTACATACCGGATGTGTACAAGAATGCAAGGGGGGCGGAAGCATCAGGAGGTCACTTTGAGGACGACGTGGATGCACTACGCGCTATTGCTGATGAAAAAGACGTGACTGATATATTTATCTCATATCCTTTTATAACTGTTAATCTCTTTCAAATCTCAAATTCTCGTAATTTTTTCCTGCTTTATATGCTCATTGACGATGGGCAGTTTTCTCGAGTTTTTCTGATCTTACGTTCTTTGGTTGCTCGTATCTAGTTGGTAAGGTCTTTGTACTGGTTAGTGATAACTGTTTGGTTTCCTTAACAAGCATCACAAATGAATGGCCTCGAGGTGTCACTCAGTCCGCTTCTGCTGCGGAAGGAATCGATGTAGCCTCAACTGGTAGCGACATCTCTGCAGAGCTAGCGTCCATTTTGAAGCCTCGGTAGGTATACCTTGCTATGCCTCTCATCTTTTGACCGCAATTTTGTTATCTCGAGTTTTATGTCAAATAAAGTGATGTTTCTGAACTTGGTTCGTGCTATTTGTATGTATTAATTTGTGCAATTATTCGCAGAAAGTCCGCAGTGGGTCGATTTTGTTAATGCTACCATTTTGAGTCGCAAGAGTACCGGCATGTTATCATTTTGTTCATTGTTTGGCTCAGTGTTTAGGGCGACATATGTGTCTTGGATTGCACAAGTGGCGAAAAAAATTTCAATCTGTTGTATGCAACCAGTTATCATTTTTCAGGTTCAGAGGGCGTCTTCTATGCACGTGAGCCATATGTGAATCCCGACGCTACTCATGTCACACGCTTTATTGGACTTGGAGCTGTTGGAAACGAAAATAAGCAGGTATAAATATAGGTTTAATTGAAGAGCACAAGTTGTATAAAAGTGAATTTCTGAATACCTTCTTAGTATGAGATTATCTAACATCTTGCCATGTTGAATTTAATGTGTTGATTCCAGAAATTTGTCCATGCCTTGTCTCCAACTCCTGCTTCAGTGATGTCCGCATCTGACCTGGCTTCGAAACCTACGAATACTACTATGTCTCCTTACATCAAGGGAGCTCATAGAAGTTCAACAGCTGGTACAGCTCAGAAAAGAGACGTGGGTCAGATGGATAAGGCCTCTGCAGATGATGGTCAGTACTGGAGGTACGATACCTCTCAGGGCAAGCGACAGAGGCGTAACGATGGTGGCGATAGGGTCTGTTTTGAATTTGTCAAGCAAGGCTCATGTTCGCGGGGGGAAACTTGCAAGTTCAAGCATGACCTGGGCGATGGAAAGCCTATACCTAAAGGAGCGTGTTTCGATTTTATTACCAAGGGACAGTGCGAGAAAGGAGCTGAATGTCGTTACAAGCATTCGCTCGAAGATAATGGAGCTGCAGATGAGGCCTTACCTCCAGGGTCATGCTTTGACTTCTTCAGGAAGGGAGAGTGTGGAAGGGGATCTGAATGCAGGTAATACGATATGTTTTTAATGCGGAGAAGAATAATGAGAGTAATTTTTATTTTCCTTGTTTCACTTTCGAGTAAACGTCCCTGCCTGGTTGTTTGATACCAGTTGTGAATATTATTAAAACTTACTGTTCTTAATTTGAATGATAGTCAACATCCACTTTTGCGTTTGTAATCTGAATTGAAATTTCTCTATAATCGCAGGACTGAGCTTCTGAACTTAGCTTGTGATTGTTGTTTGCAGGTTTAGTCACAGCCTGGATGATCCAAGGCCAACAAGGACTCCTCGTCCACCCCCAGATGCCTGCTGGTTTTGTCTTTCTTCTCCTAATATTGAGACACATCTGGTAGCGTCTGTAGGGGATCATTGCTATTGCGCCCTTGCCAAAGGGCCTCTTTGTCCTGGCCATGTGTTGATTCTTCCGATTGAACATCAACCTTCCATAATTTCATTACCCTCAGACGCCGAACTTGAGCTAGAAAAGTATAAGCATGCAATACGAGAGTGCTTCAAAAAGCAAGGGAAAGCAACTATATTCTTCGAACGGTACCTGCAACTACGAGCTGGAACTCATGCTCATCTTCAGGTACTTTATTTTGGATACTAAATTACCCTGGTTATAATGTAAGACATGATTTACTTCAGAACCATAATGTGTTCCCTTCTGTTTCGGTATTACATGTCACGAGAAGTTGACGAATGAAATTGGAACGTTGAATGTTTGTTAGATGGGTTATGGTGTAAAGTGTGTGGCCTGTTTGGGATCTTCCACTTGACACTATTTGTCATCATGAAGTTACAAACATCAACTCTTGGCATTAAAGATACTAATGAATGACTTTGACAACCTGTTCACAGGCTGTGCCTATTCCGTTATCAAAGGCATCTCTTGCTCTCAGTTCATTCATTTCATCAGCAAAGGAAGTAGGCTTTACTTTTGAAGTTATTCACCCTGGTAAGCTTCCATGCTATTTTCCTTTCTTCGTTTACGTCATCTTCTGTGGATTGCGGTACTTCCTGGAGATGGTCTGAGAGACTCTGCTTCTTTCTTTTTTGCAGGAGAGAAAGATCATGAAGCAAGAGAGAGATTGAAAGAGCTAGTTGGAAGGGGTGTGAATTACTTCATGGTAGAGCTTCATGAGGGCACGTTACTGGCTCATCCACTTTCTCAAGGGGAGAAGCTGCCAATGCAGTTTGGTCGGGAGGTGAGATTGAAAAGGATCTAATGCCCTATCGATCGAACGTATCAGTTGTTTTCTGTGTCTAAAGATTTGCACTGCGTTACCGTGCCTGAAAATGAAATCACGCTGGTTTTATCGGAATGATCATCAAAAGCGATCATGAACCATCCTTTTGGCTTTTATTTTTTAGTTTAGGTGCAAGAGTATTGAGGATGTGCTACTAAGCTTGTGTACATTTGAGTGCCTGACGTCTTTTACCCTATTTTTTCAGGTGTTGGCAAACATACTTGGAACGCCAGAGAGAGGAGATTGGAAACAATGCAAATTAGATGTATCTGAAGAAACAGCAATGGCAGATCAGTTCAAAGAACAATTTCAAGAATTTGATCCGATGCCATGAGGTGGAATATTATGAGACAATACTTCGTGCAACGTGTACATGATGAGGTCAATTTCATTGTGCAAAAACTTCGGCATTTTTGGAGATCTATTTAATTATTTATGGTACTAATTTTCACAGCACACAAGATTCAACGTGGTGTTTGTTTTGGAATGGGCACAATTTAGCAGAGATGTAGTTTTGAATCTCATATGACACGGATCATGTCACGTTTATGGACCCAACAGAGTATGCCATTTGACACTTGCTTTCCATAGCACACAAGTTTAGGCCTGTTCAGCACTCAGGGTTGCAAGTTAGAAACATACAAGTTAGAAACCTCCCACTGGATAAGAAACAGAAGAGTCGTCGTAGTGTTAATTAGTGCTATCCACATTTACTTCTTGGAGAGACGAACTAATTTTCTTCAATAGATTCAGGTCGCATGTCCGTAAACTGAAGCTCCAATTTCATCAGAAATATCTTCTAATTTTATATTGACCTAGGAGTATTTGGAGCTTTCACGTTCATTACTTTCCACCATCAGTGCCATGATCCATGACCTGTTTCTAGTGTCTGCCATGACCTGTTTGTCATTTCCACCACACGCACTCTCTACGTCATCCGAAGACTCGATTACACTGGCTCCTTGCACCTCGAGGGACATGAGGCATCTTGCTGGGGTCACCACATGAGGAAGAGATGACAGCCCAAGTGAAACGTTGGGCACCTGAGGGAATTCTCTGCATCAGGACTTAACGAACCGGTAGTCACAAGTTTTTTTGGTGAAGCAAAACGAGCACTTAAACTTTGATTTGCCCGAGAAGAAACTAGTGGCACCTCAGCCGTAACCAGCCAAGGCTAGGCTATACCAGGATAGACACTGGAACGAATCGGACGAACTTAAACTTGCATGAGTCACAAAGTCCCGTCACCAGGCTGATGTATTCACCAGTTTTCAAATAACTACGTTGCTCACCAGTACTGAATCTGGGCGTTGCAGTTAGTCCGAACTTGACGAAGTTTACTACCTGGCTGTAAAGCCTGTCAGATATGAATGATGTTTACATGAGAGAAATGTGACGAAATGTGCGGTATCAGGATTTCATAAATTTGTGCAGAGAATATAATTCCTTGGAATGCACCAATTTATGAAACATTTAAAAGTCCAGTTCTAGACAGAGTTTTACATGGATTATTGTCATTAATCGAGCATCTCGTATGTACTCCAGTCATCAAAAAACTTCAGATTGTACAGGATGCACTAAGTCACTTATACTTCCTGGATCTATCCTCCCCTGTAAGAGGGATGATTTCATTGCACGATGCAAGTGTGTCTTCACTGTAACAGAAGAGTATCCCTTAGAAATATTTAAGAAGGCAGAGCATCTAAGAATCTAGAACTAAGAATGACCTGTCTTTGCAATAAACTTCTACGATTCAACTGGAAAACTATGTGAACCACAGAAGTGAAGGAGCTGTACAGTACTTGCAAGCTTGGTGTAGAATGCAAAAACTCTTTGCTGTTCTGGAATCCTGAAGCTTCTTGGACGAGGATTGGAATGGTGATCTTGGCTTGCACTTGGGAGAGGGAAAGAGAAACTCTGAACTGCCTTGAAGTGTTCCAATGTAGCTCTGGTTTGGTCGGATTAGAGGACCAAGTGCCTACATGATCATACCACTATATTGCAGCTTCTCTCCCAAGCCTAACCTAATTACAATGGATCCACGATGAATTTATCAGTTGATCATAATCTCGTCAGTACTCAGACTGTCTTGTTCGGTAGTGCACGGTAGGCATCAACATTCCAAGCCACATCGCCATCATAACTGACCGGTTTTCTTTGATACAAGAAAAGGCCTGAAGGACTCGCATCTTTGGGCAGAAGTGCCAACCATACTCCGGTATCTGCCCCATCTTCCACTCTAATGCCTCCAAGTTTTGTGCACATATCCGTGTCCACTCGCCCCGGGTGCACACAATTCACAAAAATCTTATGTCCCTCGGGCCGATCCGCGACTCGCTTGGCCAGCAACCGAGTGTACGCATTTACGAGAATCTTAGAGATGCAATAAGAAAACCCAAATTTCTCAGCCTCTTCCTCACCCACTTCCGCAGCGGCGATGTAGTCCTGGTAAAGCTTATCGAGTGCACTCTGAGTAATTTTTTCAGGACCACTTAGCAGCTCCTTGTAGTCTGGTTTCCTGAGATTCTGCCATTCCGAAAACACAAGTAAGAACACGGTAGGTATATGCAGTCGAGAGGATTTTTCATTTAGTAAACATCCCAATTCTGGCAGGAGCGCTAAGATTCCGCAAGATGATCCTGCCAAGCTAACCTAAAATACTGCGTACTTACAATGAGCTGCGCCACGAGAGAACTTATGAATATGATTCGCGCGCCTGCGTCTGAGGGCTTCAGCAATGGTAGCATTGTCTCTGTCAAATTCTTCGTTCCAATATAATTCACCTCTACAACGTTGATAGCGGTCTTTCCTTCAAATGGTCCAAGATCTGTAATAGCGGCGTTGTTCACCTGCCCATCCACATTCAAAACCCGGATAAGTATGCATCACCATCCTCAAAATCTCTAACGGTGCAATTTCAATGTTCAACGCGCTCGTGATCAGATTAGCAGGAAATAAAACCCTTTAAACCCAGGTCCTTTCAAACCAGGAAAATTAGTGCAAGACCATTGGGTACCAGAATATCGATGCCACCGTAGGTGCTCTTGATCCAATTTGCAAAAACCTTCACCGATTCAGGGCTGGCAATGTCCAAAGCGTGGAAGACGACGTTCGTCAACCCCTGCTCATGGAAAATGTCCACAGCGGCACGCCCGAGCTTCGCATCGCGTGCCGTCAATACCACGGTGAGGCCCTTCGTCGCTAGCTGCCTCACAGTTTCCAAGCCTTGGCCCCTGTTTCCCCCTGTCACCACCGCGACTGTCTCTTCGGACCACCACCTGCACACATTCAACAAAGTGCTCACTCTCTCAACTCCAATTCAAACCGATTGCAAACCAAGATTACATTACCAAGCCATAAAATCAAGTTCCCTGGAGATGTTGAACTTACATGGCCATGATGGCTAGATGCTAGCTGAAACACTCTCAAGCAAGCGTTCGAGAATAGTGAACTGATCCTGGAACAGATCACTCTTGATTCTCTACGCCAGCAAAGGCGCTGATGATCGTCTTGTTGAGAACTGATCGACTTCACTCTGATCAAACAAGTGAAAGCCAAAATGAAGCTGATCCGAGGCTTCATATTTGTGAGCTGCAAGGCCCTCTTATTCTTTGACAAACCAGAAACTTCTCTCCCAGCTACTTACCGAGGATGAAGCTTCGCCGCCAAGTGCTTTTGGAACGGCCCCACCCTTTCGAAATATCCAACAGGGAACAGTTGCACTTACTTGGCGGCATGCCATGAAGGGATTAAGTTTTTGGTACCGATATCAGATTAGCATATACGCTACTTGTTCATGGCTTGAGGCTCACTTCGAGGGGGGTTTGCGAGGGGAGGTGGAGTCTGAGGTTCAGATTTGGAGACTGGACACACGCACATGCTGGGAAAGGAACTTTGCTCAGTCTTGGTCACTAGAACTTCCATTAGATTTGAATTACGGTGGCATATGTGCAATGAATTGGCAGGGATGGGAAAAGGAAGTATGTAAAACAATGTAAAGATGAGCAATCTTCGGATGAACAGTGCATGCGGCTTCACTAGTTATTTTGGATACATATCAATTTCTGCAGCAACACAGAGCCGTAGAGAACTGGCTAGCTGAGTAGGCGTAGGAGTAGGCACAGAGAAAATGGTGGGAGCCGTTGAAAAGCAGACCGTGAGGGCTTTCTTATGTAACGTAAGGTACTATTGAAATTTTTACATGTCGCAAGTAGAGTTGATTGCAGATATGCTTGCAAAGCTACGGAGAAAATGATGATGTGTTTAATGTCTTTTCAATTGATTTACAGTTCCTCAAGGCTTCACAGTATTGTTAGTAAGTTGTTAGCAAATTCTAATACAGTTACAATGTCAGATGCCATCTGACTTGATTTCGGAATTGGGCATAGACTAGGATACTGGCTGTGACATATGTTAATGTTAAGCTTTAATGTGAGTAAAGAATTGGAGTATCTGTAAACCTATGAGTATATGTAAGGTTCTCAGACTGCCGGTGACGTGTTGGTCATCAGCTTCAGCCTATAGTCTCCTGCTCCGAAGTCACACATGCAAGAGGGGCTCGCCAGGCCATTTGCAGAGTAGGATCTGGTTTCTCTAGTTTGTGTGGGACGCTTTCAACAATTTTGTACGAACGCCAATCATCAAGTGCGAGGCGCAGATCTTCAAGCTTGTTACTCAGGCCTTTGCAGCAATTTGCGTGCATGGTCACGACCTTTGTTATGTCTCTGCGGTCTTTCTGCACATTTGGGAATTTGAAGTAATCAGCTATCTTTTTGGAACAAATGACATCAAATTAATCGCCGGTCAGTACCTTCCTTGCCGCTGAGAAGGTACTAGCCTGGGATTATTTCTGAGACCTTGACCTACTTAATAATTACATAATCCATATTAAGAACTTCTGTTAATGTTTTGGTGTAATATGAGAGTTTTAAATCACTGGCAATACCTGACAAAAGCCCGAAAAGAAAATTGTGTCGAGGAATCGTAACTTGACTCCAATGTCGTCAAATTCTTTCTCTCTTAGTATCACGTTGAGCACATCCTGGTCATGCTTCCCAGGATTTCGCAGCCTGGCTTCGTACCAGTACTTATACATCGAGATCGTTCGTTGGTTGCTGCGAACATACACAAATCCTCCGTTTGGTGCATTTCTTGAAACATTGAAAGGTCTGCCATAGTAACGGTCACATGCAATCTGGAAGTCCATGTTGTCGAAAAACCTCTCAAATGGGTCTCGAAACCATACGATGTCTGCGTCCTACAAAAGCGCCATCAATGTAAACTTAGACTTAGAACTAGTTTTCGCATGATCCAAATTTTGGAGAAAACTTGACAGCTAGAATCTGTTCAGTGCAAAATCATCGAAATTGAAGAGACGTGATCCTGACCGAGAAGACGAAGCTGTATCCCAGTTTCAAAACCTCCCCGAGAAATTGGATTCGTTTCCACATCATTTCGAGGTAATCTTCGCTCATGAAGCTCTTCTCTCCCGTGAAATCGACACCACTTGTTTTTAGCCGGAAGCAGTGAGGGTGCAGCTGCAAGCATCGGTCATGTGCCTTCTGGTCAAGGGTGACGATCACCATATGACCAAGCAGATACTCGATCTTCTCTCCTCCGTGAAAGCTTTGGAGGTAAAGATCAATCATGGTGCTGTTTGCAGCCCAAGCCTCGTTGAGAGTTGTAATGATGACCGTCTTGTTTTCTGTTGCAGCCATGGCCAAAACTTCCTCTAGCTCCTTCACATCGCTTTGGCTCTGACAACGAAGAATGCAAACCCAAAGTAAAGATCATTCTGAAAAATAGTTCATTTACAAGCTGTACCAGCATTTGAAATTAGTATACAACACGAAGTCTTACAAATGATTTCGGATCCTCCCGAGCTCCAAGAACCGCTCTCAACTTGTAATATGTGAACTGTATCTGCCCCTCAGACGAAGCTCTATGACTCAAGAACAAACACACTGGAAAGCCTATGAGCGTTGCAACGAGCGCTGTGATCAGAAAATTGCTCACTCCAGACTTGATATCCATTTCCACTTGAGCCAATTCAATCTACTCTTCTGCATGTGCAAAATAACAAACGCATAGCTAATCTAGCAAGTGAACGATCCCAACCATGCACTTCTCCAGATCAATCTTCCAATTTTTTACTGCTAAATGTATTGTCAACGTGCTCCACATTCGACCTGCGTTCGAATCACTTCTTTCACTTCGAAGCTGAATTTTCTCGACATGGACTGAGTTGAAAATATAAACATGAGATCTTTGAAGCAACATTTTCAAAGAATCATGAGGAAATGATTTCCAGCCTCTTGGTATGAGCATGCCGTGCCGGTAAGTTAACTGGCCCATTTGATGCGACATCTGTGTCATGGCTTCTCACTTTTCCAGTGAAAGATTGAGGGTGAAGTGCAGCAGCTGGTAGGGTCATTATAGTCGTCTCGACACCTTGCAATTCACTACCGAGCAGCTTCAAGCGGGGATAATTATGCAGATTCATTTGTGACTACAGGCGCAATATGACAAATCGAAGGTTGAGTGTCAACACCGAGGTGCCTGAGAGTGATGGAGTTATTACTGACATATATATCAGGCTGTACCGTTCATTTTTGCATGCATGCATGCAGAGCTGATTGGATTCTGAGTCATACAAAACCTGTCATGGAATCTGACTGTTGTGAAATATGGAGCATGATGTATTCTAGTACTCAGTATGAAACGGCTAGCTAATTTGATATTAAAGTTCGGCTGAGGGGAGGCTGACTTGTTGCAGACTTGTTGCAGACTTGCCACAGCGACAACTGCTGAACGTTCATGGTTACAGTGCATATGATTGTGATAAGGTAATGCGCCCAGAAACCGTCCCGGCCCAAAAACCGTCCCATAGGCTTGACATAGGCTGTTCCTGAAACTGTGCAAAATCATTCTAATTCCGTCTATGGCTGCAGAAATTGAGTGCTTGTGATTGGTGCAGAAACGTCCTATTCACAGAATCCAAGTGGTCATATTAACCATGACTCTAGGGACGGTTAGTGGAGCACCTAGGGCTGAACATTCAAAAATTCATAGGAAATTGTAGACTTACTCAAAAAATGATTTTTTTTTGGGATGGCTTTGCACTAGCTTTGCACTTCATCCAAAAATTATAAAAAAATTCCACCACTATTCCAAATGAGCAAACCTGAAATTCGGACGGTTTCTGGGCGCATTACCTTAGTGTTCCCCTTTTGTCCATGTCTGTATCAAGGTGTCAACCAGGGCTACGAAAGAGTAGAGTGTCCCTTATAAAGACTCAAAATCTTCCCTTGCATGTAAATTGCCAGAGAAATTTGTAAATTTGGACTCCTCAATGGGACAAATTTGTAAACATTTTATTGCCTTGTGAATTCATGCTAAAAATGTACACTTTTAAAAAGATATTTAAAGGTGAAGATGTAGGCCTACCCAAAGATACAATTATATATGATTGTTATAAAATTTGTAATAACTGGCAACTGCCTTGAAAATTTTAATGAAAATTTTAATGGAAAAGGGAAAAGATGTAAATTATGTCCAAATTATATGGACTTGTATTACAAAATTTATTGTAAGCTAGGTATGTTGAATTTATGGAACCGCCAAGGATTTATAATTCAAAGATAATTAGATTCTCATGTAGTTGTCAAAGGCTGCAAGAAATTTATTGCTCAAAAAAGGGATAATCTTCTATTAAGGTTAATAATACAATGTTGAGTGCAATTCCCTTTTGTTTTATATAATTATAAAAATGCACATTATTTATTCTAATATAAAAAATCAAGATAATATCATGATAACATTACACCATATTGGAACTTGCGTGAATATAATAATGAAATATATATGTAAAAAGATGTATTTCAAGGTGATAATTGAATATCTACAACATCACCATCTTCTGAGATATACCATATAATTGATGGTGTTAAAGTTATTTTTGATACCATTGAATATTTGGTACTGGATTATATTATTTTGATTTATATTCCAAATATGTTAAGGGAAAAAATATATAAATCTACTTCTAAATTAGCACATGTCTATTACAAAGGGGCTTCAAATGCAAAGAGTAATGTTACATGTAATGTTGTTTCATATCACTCGTCAAAGATAACACTACATGAAGAAAAAGCATTCTAGGACATTAGAAACAAAATTGCAAATAACATATGGAAAAATGCAATGTCTACATTCGGTGAGAAGATTCACCATCGTTTCCATCGGCAAGCAAGTACTACAACTTTACAAGTCATATATATGTTAGTTTTAGTGAAAGTCCAACAAATATTTGATAATTACATTTTAATAAAAAAATCTTTTATTAAGCCTCATGTTGATTCTTTGGATATAGAATCCTTTATAATAATATGGTTCACATTTGGAGATCTTCTGAAAAGACAATTTGCCTTTCATCAATATCTATATAAATTTCAAACTAACAAATTGAATGGACTTGGTTTGTTTGTGAAAAGTGTAAAATATGCCCATGGAACCCTTCATTTTGACACAAGAGATAATCCAATAAAAAATCATACATTAGGACTTGCTTTTACAAACAAAAAGTGGTTGAAAACTAGAGTAAAGCATCAATTGACAATTCAAAGTGATGATGACAAAAATGATGATTAGAAACATTTTGTCCTCCATGTGTTAGTATATGTAATGTTATATTAAAAGCTTGACCTAGTTCTCTCATTGATACTACTTGAATCATGTTCGATTGGATGTTGGAGGCTTCATCAATAACCCTTTAAGGTCCTGATTCAACACTATTTTCAAAGATTTGTAATAAAATGGTTGATGAATCACAAAAATTGACTTGATGTACAAAGCAAAGTTGTAAATGTCAATGTGAAGATAAGATCTTTACGGTTGGATTCATCATATTCTTTATTAATATTTTTAAAATAATTTTTCAAGTTTTTCTCTTGAAATTCAATTAAAAATCCAAAATTAACTCAATTTTTTTTTGAAATATTGTTATGAAATGAAAATAACCTGCATTACGAGATGATACAGTTTCCATTAACTGATCTCACTTATTATGGAAAATCATATTTCAGATCTCACTTTTTGAACTAATAATGAAACTTCATATAAACTACTCTTATGAATTTTCAAAAAATAACAAGATCTGATTTTGAAGATCCAGACCATACAAATAATAGACATCTAGCACAAAAGTTGGAAAAAAAAAAAAGAAGGATGAAAAACATCCAATTTCCACAGAAATTGGGCTGCTTGATTTCATCAGGCGTCTAGAATCTGGACGCCAGCGCGTTAAAGGGTTAACCCTTAAAGTTCTAAGGGTATTTTTCATCAAAACTGCCTCAAAACAGCCCCTCTTCAAAGCAAGGTGGATTTTGCAAACTTGGGGTCCTTTTTAGTACATCTAACCGTAAGATCTTGTAGCTAACTTTATTGTCTACATGTACACCAAATCTCATACACTCATTCTTCACCAATTACAAGATCGTAACGTTCAAAGTTGAAAAACAAGTTTTTTTTCCTTCGCAAAAAGGGGACAGCAGAGTTTTGAAGGCCCAAAAAACCATTTTTGAAAGTAGATATGGAATGAGTCTCTCCATATTCTTGTTCCTAAGTGAGCTAGGTACATGTCCAAAAAATATCATATTCAAAAAAGTTGTGGAAGGTTGCCAAAAAAATCATTTTCTGCTTAGGGGTATGCTGAAATTCACAAACAAAGGCCGTTTTTTGACAATAATATAGCATATGAAAAATTCTTGGATTAAAAATCCGAACAGTGGGAACATGCTCTAATGCCTTCTCTATACACAGAAATTATATATTTGAAAAATATTAAAATCTCAATTTTTGGTGGAATTTCAAAGTTTTGTCTTTGGGCAGATTTTGGCAGATTTTGGCAATTTAGGGCAGTCTTGGGCAGTCTTGGGCAGAATTTGATGCATTCACAGTGGCTGAGAGCTTGCCCAAAGTTTGGCTAAAATCTTTAAAACGCTCTAACTCATGAACCGTGAGTCCAAATGTTGCGTATAGCAACTTTATGGAAAGCTAACGTCCACATCTACCATCCAAAAAAATCTTTAAAATCTAAAAATAGAATGCATCCACAGTGGCCTAACCAGAATTGCAAAAAGCCATTTTGGCTCTCTTAGACCTTTAGAAGTTAAGAACAACAATGGAGTTACTAGTAATTTGTTAAAATTGACAACTTTGGAACTGATTGGATGCTTTGTCATAATGGTAGTCATAATGCTTTGAATAATATAAGTTCTCCTAGTTGCAATAGAAATGTATTCAACATTGTATCTCCTCTGTCTACCTAGAAGAAGAAATTCATGTTGATGCACTTTTAAGTGTAGTTAGAGGCTAAGAGGAAGAACTTCTATGTAATAATACACCGTTTGAGGTTCATTTAAAGCAAATGAAGCAATATGAGATGTCGAAGTCTTCAACAATGCTTGCCAAGAGTACTTGACTAAAGTGGTTTTGCAAATTTTACTTTAAATTCAAGTCTTTTGGTGCAATTTTTTAGTAGTAGCTCTCAAATTGTATTTTTGCCTATCCCTTAGCTTTTAGATGGTTGCTAGGTTGTATAGAGAAAGAGTTGAAGAATTGAAAAAGTCCAATTATTACTGACTTATAAATAAAGTAGTTGTGTTTTACATGCTAGGTATATTTGTTTGAAAAAATGTAAAGTGTTACAAATTGTAGCCATGATTGTATTTGTAAAATATAATAAATTGTGCATTTTTTATAAACTATATTGGACCATTCTTTGTAATTCTTGTATTATTGTAGTGAGTAAACTTGCAAGATTCTTAAAATAAAGCAACTAGCAGTTCTTAGAAGTATCCAAATTATAATAATCGCCTTGGTAAATTTAGATATTAGATAGGTATTATACTACAAAGACTCGAGTTTAGTAAGTTGCACACCATAAAGATTCTAAAAATAATTGAGTATACTATGAATAGTAATTATATTCCTTAGAACGATATATAATTTGATACGAAGGCTCTAGCCTGGTTGAAATATTTAAGCACAAATCAAACAGATGCATGGAGAGCATTACCATCATTCACTTATAAACCCCATCATTACGGGTTGATGATAGCATGAGTCCATATCATGAATGTCTATAGAGGAAGGGAGATTGATAAGCATAAAACTTGTATTACTTCATTCCACCCAATGTGAGTTTTTCCTGCCACTTTGCCCCACAGCTTCCACCATTCACATATCTCTTTGGCATCATGATAACATCAATTCATGGTATTAACTTTTTAATTTTTTAATTTTTTTTTGGAATAACACTCTTTATAAGAAATATTTCCATAAATAATAAATGCACAAATCAAAATTTATCAATAATTTTCACTTGCATTTTTTATTTGTGTACAACAAACATTAGCTAAGTACAAGTGAATATTTCAATTCTAAGTTCAAGTGAATATTTTGACAAAAACCAATATATTTACCTACCAATGTCCATATGATGAATAGAGCGACGAGTGGGTATAGAAGGTTGTTGCACTTCTAAGGCCATGAAGCTAGAGGATGTAGATGGGTTGAAGGAGCTAGTTTTACTAAAGGGCATAGAGTCACTTGTGATATCAAACATAACTTGGTCTCTATAGCTTGGCTCATTGAGGAAGTCAATCTCAGGCTTTGAAGTCTCCAATGAGGCCAAGCTGATACTTTCTCGTAGGTTGTGCACAACCTGTCGCATAAAAGGTCTTTCTTCATTGCGCTTCCGTGCACACCACAAGGCCAACTCCACCAACTTAATAAACTCATCAATGTCTAGGTCTCCGTCTAAAAGGGGATCTGGCAACATGTTTAGACTTTCTGACTTCCATGCATCTTCTACCTGCATATAAGATATAGTTGACCACTTTAATTCTTTGATCCAATATGGTTTGGTCATTGAATTCTTAAATTGTTAGAGAAAGCCAATAATAAGACTAATGATGTTAGACATTGATAGCATCAAATTGCTCCCATCGACATTCACCTAACAAAATTGACCAATGTTAATCCATAATCAACGAATTTCCTACAAAACATGATCTTCTATAATTTTTTGAATAAATTCATGAAAGGATTAATGATTATATGCATGCATATATAAAGGGTGCTACATGAAGAAAGATGAATAAAAATCAATTATCTTTTCCTCTCTTGTATGTTATAAGTTATAATTCTTCTAGAAATGGTTTACTAGTAAATAGAATTATGTTAAGCATATAATGAACTATATTGTTACAATAATATAATTACTTACCCTCTGAGCAATGCCCATTTGATTTCTTCCTGTCAAAATCTCCATAATTACAATTCCAAATGCATAAACATCGCTCTTTGATGTAAGCATGCCTGTCTCATGATACCTACAAATCAATTTGGATTTTAGTATCACAATATTTATGATAACTTACTGATTGGTATTCAACCATCATATACTATTCATGAGTTCAAAGCATTGGATCATGCAAAGAATACATAAAATTGAATTAACTCAAGAAAATGAAACAAGTTTGGATATTGATTATCATTTGTCGTCAGACGAATATATATGGTATCACAATTGAATTTGATTATTTATATATTTTTAAAGAACCCTTGAAGAATATTTTCTACGATTCTAATATCTTGTTGAAATGTCTACAAGTAGATTTAATTGATATAAGATGCTTCTTGAACTTCTAAGTTTTAAACAAATTTATTAAAAATTTGCTATCAAAGTTTAGAAAAAAATATGATCAATTAACATTATATACAAAAAATTCTTTGAGGTAAGCATTGATTGCACTTACTCAGGATCAAGATAACCAGGAGTTCCTTTCACAATAGTGGTAATATGAGTGGCATCCTCTTGATCCAATTCCCGAATTTTTGAGAGCCCAAAATCAGCCAATTTGGCTACATTTTTGTTGGTGAGAAGGATATTGTTGCTTTTTACATCACGGTGGATGATGGATGGGGAGCACTTATCATGAAGATATTCAAGCCCTTCACACAACATGACATAATTATGCCCATAATTGCAGTCTTTGAGATAATCAGACAATAATTCAATCATTCTTGAAAGTGATGAAAATCACAGATGTATAACGTCAAATAATGTAATGACTAATCTATTACGGCCAAACCATAAACATAACCTTCATAACAGAATTTGCATGTTCTTATCAATGCACACTTTTGATAAATTTCAAATTGAGGTAAAGATTGTAATCAAAGACTTGTGAAGTGACAAAAAGTAGAGCAAAAATTATGTAGATGTATATACCTTCTGCAACTTGAAGGATAATGCTTGTTCTCTGACTCCAGTTCAGGGGGTTTTTCCTTGCATCAGTGCCTGCACAAGGGAGTCAATATCAGCATGTGCTAAGAAAAGGTACACTTACTTCTGGAGGAGCCATGGTTATCGGAGTACATGGGAAATGCCGTATTTGTGTCAGGAATCTTCACATACATACATATTTTTTGTACTTCTAACATATGTATAATGTTATGATGATGGATATTTATAAATACACAAAATAAATTTGTAAGTATGTATAATTTTAAACATAAATACATAGTCAAAATTTGGAAGTGCAGGAATATTCCTGTACGCCGGTAACCTTGGAAGATGAATACATAGTCCCAGTTTTATGGAATTTTCTTGCATCAATTAGGGAATAATGGTTCAATTCTTGAGCACCTTGCAGTCTTTGTCGTAAATCCCCGCCACCAAGGTATTCATAAATGAGGATTTGGTGCCTCCTTGTGCATCGATACCCTAGCAGAGAAACCAAATACTTATGATGCACCGTTGATAGAAGCTCAATCTGCACATCCACACACCAAACCAATCAACTAAATGATCCATATTTCTTGACCTAACCTCAATTCCATTAAAATGGCGATATTCCACAGAAATGAAATTTGAGCAGTTTCTGAACCACTTCCCATAGTTGAATATGACATTTTCTCATGATTTTATGAGCATCGTATTATAGTCGATTCACTAGTCACTCCATGACAAGAAAATCATGTCAACAAATTTATGAAAATTGAGATGAGATACTATCAATTGAGGTTTCTTGTTCCACCACTACCACCTCTGAAAATGACACTTATGATATCCGGCTAATCTAACAGGGACTGAGGGGGAAAACAGATTAGAAGTGAGCACCTACCTCATTATAAAACTCCTGCTTGCTTTGACATGATTCAGGCGTCAACACTTTTGCGGCGATCTCCTGTCCGTCAGGCAACTTGCCGTAGAAAACATCCCCAAACCCACCCTGACCGATTTTATGTGCAAAATTGTCGGTGCATTGCTTGATCTTGGAGTCGGAATACCACACTTGCGAGAATCCGGATGTTTGCATTTTCTTCTGGAACGCCTTGTCGATAGGGTCCAGGAACTCTGCAGTCATTCACACCCCATAATCACAAAAAGCAGAGTTCACACACATTTAAGCATGCAGCAATCATACAAATCTCAACATCAATACCATTAATGCAGCTTAACGACACGTACTCTGAAATGGGATAATCTTGAAGTGAAAAGTGAGGAAAAAAGAAGGAAAACTACCACAAAATAATTATGTAGCATATGTGGCATGAGTAAATAGTCCAAATGACTAAGATGTTTTTTAATTTCTTTTTTTGAAAAATTTACGCAAAAGGAAACAAATGACCAAGATTTAGCACATACCACTGTTACTCCACAATGCTCCAAGGCCAATTAAGATTTAGAAAAAATTCTAGCATCATATTAGGTCTAATTTGTGAAAGTTTAAAAGCAGCTTCTCTTGAGCGAATCAGTTCAGTCTTTATATCTGTATCACTTCTCTTTGGTACTGGTGACATTATCACTTGACTGATTCATTTCTAAACACCTAAGTAATCAATCACTCTCAGATTAGGAACCCTACACTTGGTGGTGAGGATATCTGACCATGAAATTCATCACAGAACTAGAATTTTCAACCTAAAATCAAAACTCAGATTCTAGATACGAGATGGACGGTGAGTAGTTTAAGGTGCCGGAGCTTACTGTCCCGGGCGTAGCAAAACCAGAAGAGTAAGGCAACAGCAACAAGAGCAAGAACGCCACCCACGACGCCGACCACAATCCACCACCACATCTGGTTGCTGGAGCTTGAGTCGGCCAGAGTGGTCCACAACTGAGTGCCGGAGTTCAAGATATCCGCCACCACCAAGTGGCCTCCTCGGTCGGAGTTCAGCTTCAACACCCAGTTCACGGTGGGATCGCCTGCCGTGCCGCTGCTCCAGTACACCGTCCCTTCACTTCCGTTGCTTTTGATCTCTAACACGCCTGTCGGCTGGAGCACCAACTGACAGCTCGTTCGAACTCCCGAAGTAGTTGGAGGCTCCCAGATCACCTAACATCATAACCAACAATCAGTAATTAACTCCAATACAAAAGGTTCATCTTGAAATCTAGACAACTGTCACGTTAAAATTGGCGACCGGTTTCTTGAGGAAAATGGTTATTCAAAGGATTGGATTGTGATTTCAGAATCTCTGTTACATTCTTTGAGTTCTTGTCATTATACGTCACTAATGGTCAACCACTCACTTTTCACCACAAGATGTCAAAATTGTACATGAAATACTCCCAAGTGGAACTAATTCCGCCACTTTTATGAAACTTAAGTATGCCACTCTATCTCACACACTATGGTAATTGCATGTAACGTTGCCAATTTAACAAAATTGAGGTTGTTTTCAATTGCGAAGCCTGATTCTACAGTTTGTACAAAGTGGAGAAATGTCCATACCGCAAGTTTAGTATATAGTTTACACAGAGTGGACGACATATAGCAACACTATTATCACCCATGACTGTCAATAATTGTAACCCAAATTATCTTGATACTTAGAATTTTTTCTTGGTAACTATTTGCTCAGATCACTCAAGGTGTCAGTGGGGTGATGTAAGAAGATCAATGAGTAGAATGCTTTTACCTGTTTGACAGTGTTGTTTTCAGGCCAGATTTCCTGAAGTTTCAAGTTGCAGTCAGGTTGGAGGACAAGGCGGAACCGATCTGCAGACTGTAACCAGGAGCCTTGGTTAATGAAGTATCCAACAGGCATATAAGGGAAGCCATCGAGGGAGACATCAGGTTTCCATGCGGCCCTAGTCGGAAAGGGGTACACCATGTTGGGTGTCTCGCCCTGAGAGATGTTCAAACTTCCAGTGCTATTATAATCTTGCAAAGGTGTAGGCATGGTGAGCTTGGCGAAATCAGGTCCATACATGGTGAGCTTGCCGTCGCTCCCGAGCAACGCGAACCTGTACGTGCTGTTGGTGCCCCCGTTAGACGCCGTATTCGCGGCCCACACTGCTGTGGGCTGTGGACCTAAAGTTCCGTTCCACGTGTAGACCACGAAGTTGCCGTCTGCTTGATTGTCGAGGTAGCAGTTCCAGTCTGATGACTCTGACACGTTCGTTGGAGTCCACGGCAATCTTTGGCTCACTAGTGTCATGTTTGATCTGCTGATTATTGTTGCTCCTTTGTAGATGTAGAGCACGCAGTCCGGTTGCATCACCAAGTAGACATCACCTGCAGATGCGTTCAGGTATCGATTTGCTTGCATCTTCATGCGACTTGAATAACTCGGCCCGCTCACCATCACGCTCAGAGCCTCCCCTCTTTGGATCATGGATTGCAGCAAAACGAGTGTAATTACCAGTTGATACATCCTGCCTGCTCTGTGGAATGCTATTGACTAATTTCGATGATCGAACCGTGCATGCAGACGACGACTCAACCAACTACTTCGGCAACTCCAAGTCCACGATGCATCTTGTCCCAAGCTGCAACTTTTGAAGGGACCTCGTAACCGTATGAATTCAGAAATTTCTCAACCCAACCACACCCTCAAGTAAATGATCTATCTGCCTACAGTGAGCTAGCTCTTCGATCACCGAAGTTCTTTACTTCCAACAATATATTAAACATGACCAAATACTCAAATTTTGGACCAGATACGAAACATACAAGGGTACTAGGCCCAATTGGATCTGGCTAGGAAACAAGACGGGCAATCAAACCTGGATCGGGTTGGAGGAGGTATGATTAGATAAGCTTTGAAAGGAGAGATTCAAAGCAGTCTCTCAGAGTGCTGACGGAGTACTGACATGATAAGTATGGCGATGGAATGCTTACGAATATCTGGGAGTGGCACGGGGAAGATGACTCGATCAGACTAGCGACATTGTCAAGAAAATGGTAAGCCTGGCAGCGTCGATGCAAGCTCGAATGAAAGTGGTCCACTCGATGGAATTTTAATAATTAAAATTGGGGTAGCAGTCTAGCGTGCAGGGAGTCAGTGATTCTATGCCGGAAATTCGGCGGTACTGTTGTACATTGGAGGTAGCTCCGTGCATTTTTTAGTATCGAAATGAAAAGCAGTGTACGATTCGGACTTAAAGTCAGATGGAATCTTGTCCATCCTGATGGGCTCCTTCCGAACTGGCTCTAACTGTTCCTTTACTGTTTCTTTCTTGTCCAGAAGTCTCGGTCTCACCACCCTGGACTTATGTCCGCGGAGGGTTGGTTGTATTCTTCCTTTACTGCAGTGAAGTTCGCTCATTTGCTTTAAAAAAAAAAAAAAAAAACCAAAAAAATTATAAAAATTAAATTAAATTTAAAAAATTTTAAAAATAAATAAATAAATAAAAAAGAGAGAAAGAAGAAAAGTGCACGATTCATTGAACAGAGGTTCTTGTTGGTACAATGCGAGGCCAGCTAGGCTTTCATCCTTTCCTTAGTTACTGCTACAGCAGTTGCTACCGAGTGCTTGAATCTTGGTAAGGTTCCAAATGATTATTGAAGTTAAATTTTTAAAGAAGAAAAGGCTAGGGTTCCAGTTGTTTTACATGAATGATGCTTTGACGAGATTTGTTTGGAGATGCTCGATTTAGCCTTTTAGTTTTTTAAATATGTAAATTTTATTTTTAAATATCTGATATTTGATTCCATTGCCAATGAAGAAAGCAAAACATCAATTGGTATCAGTTTCAGTTACAGTGACTTCAGAGATTTGACATCCCAGACGATAAGTGTCCCAGGTGACATTTCTGCATTAATTAATTAATGCAGAAAAGTCACAAGGGCACTTTTGCCACATGGACCTCGTTGAGGGGGTGCCACATGGACTTGGGATGCAATTCGTATTTTAAAACTTCATTTCCACCCACCCCCTAGCCCTCTTGTACTTTTCAGGGGAGGTGAGGAGCTGCAAACGTTATGGGATAACACTGGCTTTCCCAAAACCCCAAAGACCCCTCTAGACTCCCCCAAGCCCCTCCGACCCTAAGATTGTCCCAACTGCGCCACGTACCCCCTCTCTCCACCCCTTGCATTAATTAATTGATGCAAATCCGGGTGTATAGTGAGATTTGGGGACATAGTGACTTCATATCGTCCAATAAGTCTCCATTTGAGAAAAAAATTAAAAAATCTCGTTCCTTTGTTTTCGGAGAAAAGACACTAAACAAAATATTTTTAATATGTTAATATTTTACTCCTAATCTCACTCAATTACACTCAGATTTTTTCACAATCAATTACAATTAAATTTTGATGGTTTAATAACTTCAATTCATTCAAATCCACACAAGCAATTCACATACACTCACATATAATTGCACTACAACACATTGATTGTTCTTTTGGGCCTAGACTTATTATTAATAAGTTTCATACTTTAGAATGTTAACCCCTAAAAGTTCTAGAAATCTGAAATGGCTCTCGGCTGTTTCGGGCAGCCTACATGAAGGGGTTAAAAGTAATTTTTTTGCCTAAAACTTTTACGGGGAGCTTCCTATACCGCAAGGTGTATGCGGTAAAATTTGCAAAGCCAGTTTCCACTTTTAGAACCTTCATCAAAAATTTTAGGTTTCAAGTCCAAAACGGGCAATTTAAAATTAGTTTTTTTTAGAATTTTTGTTTTGGAAATGTGTTCATAACCAATTCACTCCTGAAATTCCAAAGTGGCCTATGTCAAAAAGCTTAACAATTTTACAAGGACAGCCTCCAAAAATTACAAGAATAATCTCCAAAACCACTATATGCATGATTGAGAGGCACCGAGGGACCGGGTAGATTCGATCCCGGCACCTCCGGCTCCGCGCGGGGCAGGCCTGGGTCTAACTATATGCGCATCTGGGTACCCGATGACGGGGCAGCTCACATCCCAGGCCTGACTATCGCTGATGCAACGTTTATATTTATACCGGTTCCGCAGTCAGCTCGGACGAATTGCATCACACTTTACTTCCATTTTAGAATAATAACCTTAACTTATTTACCTCGCAAAAATGATTTCTACAAAATTTTAATAGTTTCTTCTACAACATGACTACAAAGTCCAAAGAAAATAATGATCATAGAAAATGATTATTAGAAGTTTTGGTGAAAATACAGACCATGATTTAAGAATTGAGATAGTTTTATGAAAAAATCACCCAAAAACTAGTTTCTCCAGAATGCTTTACCCACGTCAGAAAACAAGAAACTTCAATGTATTTAACGGGGTATTAGACGAGTATCACACTAGCATTATAGCAGTATCACATAGATATCAACCGAAAATTGACTTGGAACAGTGATGGCGATGGCGAAGGAGTTTCACGGCGATGGCGATGGCGATGGCGATGGCGATGGCGATCGCGCCAGGGTTTCACGGCGATTCTCATTTTCTGATCAAAACCGCGACGCACATGCTCATGTTCATTGGAAATCCGGCAGCCTTCTTGACAGCGTAGCTCTTCTCGCAGTTCTGGCGATATCGCTCCTCGAATTTGTCTGTGAGCTCGGGTGCAAGGCCGTGACTCGCGAGCATCGGTCTCATGTTTCCAAACATGAACGCCATGAATTTTCCGTATGCTTCTGCGTCGTCGAATTCCATCGGTTTATCCGCGAGCGAGCTTTTCTCGATGAAGTCCAGTTTCTCGATACGGAACGCGGACGGCGGATGCTCGATTGCCTCTTGCAGCTCGTCTATGCTCGGGTGGCAGAGCGGTAAGTTGAAGTCGTCGAGGCTCTCGTCCGTGAGGACTCCCTGCAGTTGACAAGGATTGCTAGGGTTATGATACTTCTTGAGAGCAGATAGGCAGAGCGCGGTTTGGAGATGTTTGCTGTTAGGGGGATCGAGATGGTATTTTGACATGTAGAAGAAATGTTTAAGGAATTACCTCGTTCACTAACTCCTTCCATGTTTTCTCAATGTCGAGTACATAATAGCTGTCGTCGAACAACTGGTTTTCCGGATGTGCTCGATCTCGCCGCCCGGGGCAGTAGAAGCCGAGCACTCCACCAGATACGATTTCTTCCGCTCTACATTCGAAGAACTTGCGCAAGCCTTGTCTTGAGACTTTTGCGTACGCCTCGGCTGTCGCAGGGCTGGAGCCGTAGCAGCCGATTTTGCCCTTATTGTATGCAGGCGAGGACTTGTCTAGGATGGATTTCGGAAGCTGTTCCACATGCAGCAGAATTAGTAATTTCCTTTGTGTGACATGATATGTGTTCCTTAGCTAGGTGTTGAATGATGAGAAAATGCACATGTGAAATGTTCAGAACCTGTACCTCGGACAAGTAATGGAGAGTGAGCGTGGTGATGGCGACGTGCAAACTCGATCGCGGGAACATGCGACCGTATTGTGTGCCGGGAACACCATCGGCGAACCAAGTCCTCTCCTCCACGCTACCATCGCCTTGACCTGTGAACGGTGGCAATTGCTTGAACAACGTGTTGAAATCGTTCGACGGCAGATCGGCGAAATGGCAGACAATGTCTCTGTCAATAACATCTGGCCTCGTCTTCAGTGCATCGACGACAAACTTGGCGAAGCCGAGGGTATTGGCACCCACAGCACATCCGAAATCGGCGTAGTGAATGGGCTCAGTGCCGGACTGTGGCGGTGAGAATTGGTGTAGAATGGCGTGCTTGAGCGAGGGCTCAAGCATGCTACCTAGTACCCGACTCCAAGTTTGTCGTCGATCCATTCTAGTGGCACCGCGCGCAACAACGTTACGAAGTCAGGAAATTGCAAATCTCAGTGCAAGGCTGCTAAAATTTCAAAGTAGAGCTACGAATGCTGATAAGGGCCCACTATTTTTACTACATTAATCCAATCTTCCCTTCTGCCACAATGAGATAGTTGATCTTTAGCCCGCAATTATGCAATCATGTAAACAAGAGCATTCCGGTTAGGGTTTTGGCTACAGTAGTCTGGATTCAGGCACATGTTACCAGAAGTCCATCTAATTCTTGGTGGATCATCCCATGAGTTGCTGCATTTGTTCGTTCTCTGACTCTTGTCGTTGCTTCCGACAGACTTCCTTGTTTCCCGACAGTACGGGTGTCGCCATGGCCTTGGGCTATACGGGAGATTTCCGTGCAAGACAACGCAGCGCGCACTGTTGAAGACCACGGTGTCTTCAACCCAGCATGTGATGGTAAAAAGCTAGAATTGACAACAATATTCCAATATTTCTAATCTATTGAATTTGAAGACCCTTTTGATTTTCCTTTCCTTCTAAGATAGGAGGCTCGAATGTTGTAGGGCCATTTAGAACTGAGCCTATAAGAGGGCCATAAATTGTACCTTCAGAATTGCAAATTAATAATCATTTTTGTAGGCAGCCAATGTGAGTATTTGAGCTTCTTTTTAGGAAATGGAAGTGTTCATAATATGGACTAGGATGAACATAATTAGGACTTACTGTAATCATAATTAGAACTTACTCCGGCACCAACCTAAGGTGCACATTCTGAATTAGCACTTACTCCGGCACCAACGGAACATAATTAGAACATAATTGGTGCATATTAAAAGGATCATATTCGTTTACTTTTTGAAATGTTGTGTTTGATTCCAAGGCATGTTTAACTTTGTTTTAACTGTGCCTATGAGTGCAATTGGTGACCTACGACCTTTTCCCTTTGAAATTGATTATCTCATATACAACACAACAACCCTACACACAACCCTACAGATGCTTCCTTCTGCTTAGATGGACAGGTTTTGAGCCTCCTACCTTAAGGTACTTTAAACTTACTTTTTCTTACCATTGGCAAATTCACTTATAAGATCTCAACATACTTTGACTTGGAACTATATGACAAGTTTCACTGAACATGGATTGGTTCTTCTTGTGCAAATGAAAGTAGATTCCATTGCGGAGAAGAATACATAACCTGAAGCTTTATGACCTGGACCACTCTAGATTTATTTTTTTAATTCTTTTTTGGCGCAAATGAAAGTAGATTCATTACAAGGGGAAGAAGACATTGTCCTCATCAGACAAGTCTAGGAAACAATATAAATTATGCTGGAATTGGCTTAGGCTAGAATCTATTCTACATGTGGACAAGACTTTTGCAACTTCAGAAATTTTTATTCATTTGGGTCCAGGATACTCATTAGAGTGCCACCAAGGTAGTTCAAATATCAACAATCTATCAAATGAAATATTAATTTGTGGAGCAGACAATCCGCACAACTGTACAAAAGTGGAGCATACTATTTGCATGTTTAGGTTTTTAAATATACTTGTTCTCATTATAATGCACAAGGAGATGCTGGACTTTCACAAGTACAACAAAACTCCAAATATGAGCAAACGTGATGCAGCAACTCTTGCTCTGATTGAGCAATAATCATCCAAATTATACATGCATCTACTTTTCTGCATTATGCTTATTTGTAGTTTAACTAGTGGGACCCGTGTGCCAATGAGCACAATGACCGCAGATGTCTCCTCGATGGATTCCACCGCGGAACCGTCGAGTGAGACAAACCATGCTCAATTGTAATATAGATTAACCCCTAAAAGACTAAGATTGTTTTCACCTCAAAACCAGCGTTTCTTTTATAGGCTAAAAATAGCCAAAATTCACCCACCAATCAGATGCTTCACTTTGACTTGAGAAAATAAATGATAAATTGGGGGGTTTTTAGCCCAGATTCACCATAGCCATACATCACCCGAGCCATACATCACCGGAGCCTTATGTATCCATTCAGAAAATCTACAAATCGCCACTACTCCATTCAGAAAATCTACAAATCTGTATCAGATCGCCAAGTGTCGACAATCCGATGGCGATCAATCGCCCCACTTTCCTTGTACTTGAGAGTTGCTATCGCCACCTGTAAACTCCAGGTTCCACTAACACATCGCCATCACTTTTCCAGCCACACTTGACGTAGGGGCCACCACTTCCGCTGATGCAGTGAACAAGCAGCCTTTTCCTCAGGTTTAGGGTTTTTAATAGTTCATTTCGCCATCCACCTGTAGTGGAATAGCGATTGTGGATACTGGTCGTAGAGGTGCCGAGACGATCAAGTTTCTTTATATTTTTGGTCACCCTCCACCTCTGTGTCGAAGGACAGAAAGGAGGATACGAAACTGTGCCAGAAAATTGTGCGAGGATTTTGAGGACTCCAGTCGGCATTGGAGTATCTGGACTCTGGAGACTGGGACTCGGGAGGAGAGTTGAAGATCCGAGTACATTTGCAAGATGGCAACAGAAATTGTGGAACTGGGCTTTATCGAAGGGATTCCTTTGCTTAAAGGCTTTGATTTGCTGAATTCGCTGTTTGTTTTTGCTAAGTGCAAATTCGTGAGTAACGCTGTGGCAGTGAGCACACTCATTCCGCAATCTAAGGTCATGATCCGAGCCAATTTTTCCCCTCGCATTCTGGTTGAGGGTTCCGAAATTGGGGTTGTAACTTGTTCGTTTTCTGTACTCTTGTTTTTTGTATGATACGTAGGATAATGGATTAGTATGTGTGCATTGTGCAGGATGAGGGTTTCCAAATTGGGAAACTTATTTGTTTTCGGCAATCTATTCTTTCATTGGTTTCGGCAACCTGTTGTTTCATATGGGATTGGGGGTGCTATTCTGATTAACGACAATTGTGTGTGTTTTTCTACAGTGGCTGGGTTTAGGAAGCATGGCGCAGGCTGCGGGAAGTACGTCATCAGCCTCCACTGGCGGTTGTCAACATGAAGAGAGCGAGGCCTCCGATGGCGAATTACCTGTCACACAACTCCCTATGTCGGAGGAGGACATGGCGCCCTCATCGCAGATGCCGCATGCATTGCCAACGGTGTTTGAGAACAATGGAGCGAGTGCTGTCGAGGCTGCTGCAGTTCGAAGAGGCAGACCTCCTCGACAAAATCGCAGTGTGGAGGCGCGGTCTCTACACCAGTACTTCAACTCAAGTCGGAATGTCGAAGACACTGGCCCCCTCTTGCAGCGGCAGGTGATGAGTAGTTCTGACTTGATCAGTATTCGTCGTCGAAGACAGCCTTTCGGTACTGTTCCTGCGGAGCCGCTTACGTCGGTGCCTCCACTGCCATTGAGGAGCGGAACAGAGTGTCGGGTGCCGAGACAGAGAAATCGCCCTCTGGAGGTGCCTTTGCGAATACACGGATCCCCTGAACGGCATTGCAACCCACGTACTGAAGCAGTCTCGTTGGGCACGGGGAAGGGCAAAGGCAAGGTTGTAGAGAAGTCGAAGCGAAGCAAGAAGCGACTGTCACCTCCAGGAGAAGGAAGCGGCAAGACGAGGCCACCTGAGCGCATGATCGACGAAGATGGAAACGAGTTTGTGAACTGTTCCGATGAAGAGACAATGTTCGTTTTAAGCGAAGACGACGACATCGATGTGGACGTGCCTACCAGTGTGCCAAACCCAGTGTTGAGGCGCAGACAGTATGAAGCATCACGAAGGTTTCAAGATACATGGGCGGCAAAGCTGCCGTGGGCAGAGATGTCGCGTGCTGCCGATGGGACGATTGAACTTGTGAAGTGTTTGATTTGCTCTCTCATTGAGAAGAGGGAGAAGCTGTTAAAGGCGAAGTGGGACACCTTGACAAAACATGCAGGGCGTCGGAAAGCATTGAAAGACATGAGGGGGATCGCTTTTAAGGGCGAGTATTACTACTCGAAGGACTGCGCCCACGCCAAGAATGCAGTCCTGTACGCTCAACGCAATCACCAAACAGTGCATCAGCTTGTCCAGAATGAAGCTGGTGAGCGCTCACGTAAGCGAGTTCAATTTGCTACAGTGTTCCACGTGCTTCAGGAGGGGCGGCCAATGCTGGAGTATGAGACTCTGAATCGGCTTCTAAACTTCTTGAAGGTGCCACACATGCCGAAGAAGCATTAGAGCGACGACTCAGGGTGGCAGATGGCAGAAGTAATGCATGCTCAAATCAATTTGAATATGATGGAGGTCATCAAGCAGTCCCAGTTCTTTGCTGTTACCTGTGACGAAGTTACAAGCGTTGACAACGCTAGTTGGATTGCTATCCACATTTACACACAACAGAACTGGAGCCGTCAGCCTATGCTTCTATCGCTGCAGCCGGTCTTGGATGCGAGGGCATCCACCCTGACAGGAGTTATAGTTCAAGCATTGACGGTGCGAGGGGGACTTAGTCGTGAAGAAATTGCGACCAGGTTTGTTGCTTTCGGAGCCGATGGAGCGAGTGTGTTTCAAGGGGTTCGCACTGGAGTTACTCGTCAATTGGTTGATAACCATGCTTGCTGGATGCATGGATCTCACTGCCTGTGCCATCGCATAGATCTGGCACTAAAGATTCTTGCGAAGATGGCAGTGGTATCGAATGTCGAAGATCTGCTTGGTGCCATACACGGGTACTTTGCCCATTCTTCAAAACGCCATCATGAGTTTATGAAGTTGGCTGCTTTAATGGAGAAGAAGGGATTAAAGATACTGAAGCAAGTGAAGACGAGGTGGATTTCTATGTTGAAGCCTGCTAAGCGTATCTTGACTCAATACCCTGTTCTATTATTGAAGATGCACTTGGATGCCCCTACTCTGAAGACAGCCCAAACGAACCTGGAGTTTCTTGTTGATGTTCAGACGCTCTTGGGACTTGCTTGCTTGATGCCCATGTTGGAGGAGATGAACAGGCTAATCAAGTTTGCTCAGAGCCGAAACATCTTTGTGTGCGACTTTGTCGCTGCGCTGCGTCATTGCCAGATGGAGCTCTTCAGACATTACCATGATGCTCGAACAGCCTTTCAGTCTGATATCTTTTATGATTTCAATGCTCTTGCTGATTTTACTCATGATAACATCAAGATGTCATGGAAATCAGACTTGAATACGATGGAGGAACAATTGGTCTTTGAATGCAACGGAGTTCCTATCTGGGCTAAATACAAGGAAGCTAACTCAGAGGAGGCTGTATTTGTGTCAAGGGCGGCTTGGACAGTGTTGGTGGCACATGTGAAATCCTCTAGCACTGGTAAATACTACCATTCCTTGATTTCTCTTCACTTGCCATGTTATGTTTAAAATTTAAATTTGTTTATCCACTGTTTGTTCAAAGTTCCAGTTATATGCTGATCATTTTCTAACAGTAGTATGTGTAATCATGCAGCGGCAGCAGATGCTTTGTCGCTGGAACTAGCTCTTCGTTTTCCTGCCAACCAATTGATGGACGCACTCGGCATGTTCTATCCACAATATTGGCTGCAGGCTCCAGAGGTTTATCATCGTTCCTTTGATGTACATTTGGACGTGATCAAGAATCACTTATCCAATGGCAATCGTTTGATTGGTGCTGGCACAGTTTCTGAACTGTCCGTTGATCCACCCATATCATGGGCAAGATTGAATTATGAGGCAAGCATGTTCAAGATGACGATGATAGCCAATGCTGAAGCTGCCATGATCCGTCCCATGGAGGTCAATCCGTTTACCTCGATCTGGAGAACCATATCTGCCAACGCCCTGTTGACACACAACCTGTCTGAGTTTATAAAGGTTGCTGAGATTGCTTGTGTTCAAGTTCTGGGGTCTGTTGAAGATGAGCGGACTTTTAGCACGTTATCTTTCATCAAGAACAAATTGAGGAATCGCTTGACTACTCACCTGGAGCTCACGGTAGCAATGTTTGCTCAGAAGTTTTATACTATCGAGGATTTTCCCTACTCTGTCTGCTTTGCCGCATGGCAAGCTGCTCGTCGTCGTCGAGGCGTTTGACCAAGTTGATGCTACGAAGTAACTTGTTACCATCTGCTGTAGCTAGCTCAGATTTTAAACGCTAGAGCTAGCCTTGAACTCATGCAGAAGATGTTCACAGTTTGAAAGCTCTTACAGACTTATAGATGCTTAGCATCTTGAACTTCGTAATTGAACTTCTGGGATTCATTGCAAACTTGTTTGTAAATGTTGACCTTTGCTACTGAATGATATGAATATGTTTGGTTTAAGAATGTGCACATATCTTGCATGTATTTATTTGCTCTTGGATTTCTCTTCACTTTTAATTCAACTTCTAACTTTGCCATCGGAGTGTGGTCATCTGTTGTGCAGGTCAAGTTATGGGAGCTATGAAGTTCGGAGTTTCAGCTTCAGTACATTGTGTGAGTTAATTGCTTAGTCAGTCACTTGAAATTTGTATGAACACATTGCAATTTGCTGTTGTAACTTGTGATTCGTTTTGGATACTTTGCAACCGAAATTCATTGTTTTTTCTTCCCAATGCTCTTGTCGCCACTGCTTAGTTTAGATTTCTGATTATATCGCCTTCACATGTATAACTGAGCTGTTTACAATCGCCAAACTTCCATAACTAAGTATTGTTGGATGCCTGAACTTTGATAAGTAAACAAAATCATTCGCCAATATACATATATCACTTTGAACGATTTTTCGCCTGCTTGCTTGTGTTACACAAAAACATATGTAGCCAAAATTCACTAGTGTTTTTACGTTAGATGAAAAGTACTTCACCAACAGCATTAGAAAAGTAGCCAGCTTACTGAAGTATCACCGAAATTCATCGCCACTGTTTCAAAATCAAGAAATCCTTAAAAGAAACGCTGCTCAAAACTGTCATTTAGCTCAGTGTAGTGTAGAATCTTGCTCCTCCAATGTCCAATCTTTTGGTAATGTAGTAACTTGTATACTATGGTGATTGTTTCGCCCTGGGCCTTGTTCGATGAGGGCGTGTAAACTATTCTCTTTGCAATGAATTTCCTTTTATTGCTCCAAAATAAAAATAAATAAATAAATT
Organism: Ceratodon purpureus; assembly: GCA_014871385.1. NCBI lineage: Eukaryota > Viridiplantae > Streptophyta > Bryopsida > Pseudoditrichales > Ditrichaceae > Ceratodon > Ceratodon purpureus. The sequence goes on along the minus strand of CM026425.1, from coordinate 2,504,119 downwards.
ATTTCTTTTTATAAAAAACTGTCATTTAATACCACTAGGTCAAAAAAGCTAATATTATTGTCATTGTAACATTTTTTAATAAATTCAACCATAAGATCTTATAGTCAACATAGTAAAAAACTCATTTTCAAAAATTTAGAGTTAGGAACAAAACATATTGCGAGATCTTAGCCCCTAAGCACCAAGAACAAGTTATTTTCAATCTTTATTGAAGGTGAAAATTCAAGTCTCTTTAATTTTCAAAAATTTTGGATATGTGTTCTCAATTGTCGCGAGAATTGACAAGATTGGAATTGTGATAAGTAAATGACTTGAAGATTCACCAAAAAAAATTCAAAATAAGAAACCTCAATACGTGCCTTTTAAAAGAATATAATATGCATAGAGGTGTAAGAGAATAGTTAAATCTAAATCACTAATTTTATTGACATACAATACAATAATATTAATTCCAACACTGAGAGTACTTAATGAATCAATTGTAACCTTTTCATTTTTTTTTTATTTGAAATTTTTTAAAATGCAATTCAAAGTTAGATTATATGTATAGTTAGATATGAAGAATAGCCTTGGGTATTTTATAATTGTAATTATAATTTTTTTTCATTGAAAAGTCACTAAAATAACATTTTTGATACTTGGATCTAGGAATTCTTTATGAATGGTTAAAATCATTAAGTTCTTAGAGTTCTAATTATTTTCACAGAAATGCTACTAAAATTTGGTCAAGACGTCTCAAGATATTTCTAAAAGGAGTAAAAAGTGTTGTTAATAGGTAATAATTTTGTTGTTTTGATTCAATGTTGTTGATTATATTGTTTTGACTAAATTATTTGAAAATTAAAAAATAATGAATTATTTTGTTTTTTTAACGTAATGTTGTTAGCTTTGCTAATCAAAATTCCCTTTTATTTTGCAAAAATGACACATGCACAGTCATGAAGTGATTGCATCAAGATCATGAACACATTTAACGCTCTCATCTTGGAAGTCACATGTAAACAACAATTATGATGCCATGGTGGGCATGGAAAATTGTCTTCATGGTTTTAGACAATGCCTTCTAGAAAAAGCATTACATCATGGACCCGTGCTAATGTCCTTTCAAAATACTCTAATCCATCACTTTTAATCTGCATTCATATCTTCACTTTCTGAAACAATCTGCAAGAACAATACTTTATAAATATGGCTTCCACCAATTTTTGATTTGTCTTAATGTTATGATATTTTTGCACCTCTCGCTCCAACGGAAAACACCAATACACATCGGAATGGCCAAACCGTCTTACGTCTTCCAAAATGTGACCCGCTCCTACTGCATGTTCAAGTGGCCTTCCGTTTAGACCATCGAGTCCTTAAAAATATATACGCCACTTTTGAAAAAGTAATTGAACAATATTTTAAAACATCTCGTGTCCAACCTTCATTTCTAGTGCGAATAAATAAGTAATATCCAATGTTTACAAAGAGACATCCCACCAATTTTTTTTCCTCAAAGAATACTTCATTTGGTTTGTTAAGTATAATAGGTAGCATCTAAAGAACAAAATGTTGATATTTTTTAGCAGTATAATTTTTGTGGCCATCAACAAGGTCATAAGGCCAATGGCTTTGTTTTTGTTCAAATGTACAAGCCTCAGTGACATTCTTACAACACATTGTAACCATATTACATAAAGCACATTTGTTCCGATGTCTTTCGATTTCCTCAAATAACTTTATGGTATAATTTTTGAATAGGTTAAGACCGGCAATGTGCATCACATCAAATACCAAATCCCGCAAGAGACTGAACTTATTCAAATGATATATCCGCCACAATTAAGAATTGTTGAACATTCTTCACTCCAAATTATATTGTGTTCTTGCCTCCATGTCATTTTTCAATGATCTTTATTTGCGAACACTTTCATGAAGTTCTGTAGTGCTTCGTCTTGCAGGTGGATGTTGCATTTGCCATTCATTGTTTCCGTAAATGTATTGTCATGATTGACTCTGCGTTTAGCATCCATTCATTTTCGCATCTTCTACATCTAGATTTTCTTGAAGATTTCAAATTTGAGATTTTACATTATGCTAGGTGAATTCATGTTAGCAGCATCAATATAGCTCTAATTTTTGGTGTTACAAAGTTTTGAAGAATGTTCCTAATTCGCCGATATGGATAGTAATACTGACAACTAATACCATCTAAGAATAAGTGCTCAAGTTTTTCAACAAATGGTTGAATGAAAGCAGGAACATTTTCTTTTACTCGCTCCATAATCTATGCTTCATGACCTTCCAATGGTATAAATAGAACCGGTAGGAGCGGTATACTTGATGCAATTTGTGCACTCAATTCACTAATGTCCATTGCCCAACAACCTCATTTCTTCTTCCCTAATACGTTGAACCCATCCATGTGTACTCCAAAATCTATGTTACAAGGATCCCACTTTAAATATTAACTCTAGGCACCTTGATAGAACTTTTACACCTCCAACACGTGATCATAATATCCTAATTCATTATTACATCCATGAAGCAATTCTTTGCATTTTATTGGAAATGCACGATATAACATCCGACACTTGTCATTCAGGCATATTATTGGCAAATCCCATTGGCTGTGTGGATTTTAAAAATCTCGGTATTTTCTCACCTTTTCACCATTCCAAAAGTGTGTAATTTGTTGGAGAGCTGCATTTGTAGTCAACCATTCAAGTCAATTCTTCCACATTGTCTATATTTTATAACATTAAGATTTAGATTCGATAATGGATGACAATTGGTTTGCAATTGAGAGGTAATCAAACGCAATCATTTCAATCCTTGCTTTTCCACAATGTGTAGAATCCTTGAATTTACCAATGAATTGTGCATAATCATTTTCCACGTTGATGTTAGTTTACCATGTCACTCTGGTGTCTTTTGCCATAGAAACATGCGACAACAAATTCTAACCTCAAATCCGCATCCATCTCTTTAATTTCTCTTAAACTAGAGAAAGGTTTCTGATTCTCCGTGCTATGTTCCTCTCGATCATTAATGTTTGTAATTCGGACTACATCTTGTCGATGTCATATAAATTCATTTTTTCAACATGAACGTTGCATCATTTTCCTCAACAATATCCTCTCTTAGAAAACCCCTTAGTAACAATAGGGGTTGTAAATCTGGCTGCTGTGTTGCACCATGGCACTCACTAGCATCGGATGATTCTAAGGCCTCATACGTCTCCTCTCCTCCATGCGTCTCTCCTAAGCCTTCTTTCTCCTCTCATATTTTAGTTGTTTCTTATTTCTTTATAAATATTGTTTCTTGCCCATTTATACGGCTCTCATCTATTTTTGAGTTTTAATTCTTGTAAACCATTTATTTTTTCATTTATTATCTTGTTCAAAGCTTCCCTAATTCTTATGTCTTCTAAATTAAATGTGCCATGTAGAAGAACCCCTCAATTTTCTCCATCAATTATCCGTTTTTAAACTGATTATAATTATCTTCAAGATTAGTATGTTGAATGGCCCAAGATGAATGTGTAATGTACAACAATCCACTTAAAATGATTGCATAAGAAAAGTATGCTAACACGATTTGATTTAGAAGAAATATTTGACTATTGAAGTTAAAGTAGGATGTGTCCATAGACTGTTGACGTGCATTTGATGTGCCCTGCCACCAGCCTGATAAGAGCACTTGTTTGGCGTGGAATTGACAATGTGTTTCTATGATTAAGAAGAGGATTATCATCATAAGGGCCGACCATGACTAGTTGTACTAGTTATGAATATCCAACTTACAACCTTGAATCATTAGTGGATTGAGATTTTTCATTTGCCAACCACCTAAGTTTGAATTCTAGTGCTTTTCCAAATGCGTAGTGAATTGATTGATCACGAGTACTTACAACAAACTGATTATTTCATAAATGAAATTACTTATGTAGCATGGCAAAACAACATCTGTGTAATAGTATTCAAGGAATGATGTTATCGTATATGGCTTGTACTCGTGTTTGCTAAGGAAACATTTTGAAGACAAACTAGCACAATCACAAGGTGCCGCTATAGGAGCAAACATATCAAGTGTGTTTGCGGATGGTGCACCGAGGTGAAGGATGAACTTTAGTATCTACTTGGTGTTATCTTTTCACCTGCAACTGCAAAAGATCTAGTCTGAGATTACATTGCAAAATGTGGGTCTATGGTAGCGGTCGGTTCAAAGTTAACCCTTCAGCATACTCAAATTACAATTGAATAATCCACTATATTGTAGCTTAAGCCTAATTTCTTTGGACTATTCTCGTATTACAAGATATGGGCACTAGATATTGCATTGGCAACATCTCGAAATGTAACTTGTTGTGAGTAGGGCTGAAGTTCCTCTACGTGAGTGGGATTATCGGACTCATGGATTTGTTCAGTGGCAACAATTTTCATTTAGTTTAAAATGCATTTAAGTCTTCAATTAAAGATTTTTCTGATTCGAGACATAGATTTGATTGCCACTAAGGATTTTTATTGAGCATTCAAGAATATATATTAAATTTACTAGAATATTTCATGATGTGAAAAGGTCACATTCTCTAGAGTATGCAAGTAAGACTCAACTCGAGGTGAATAGCAATTACTTTTTGGTAGGCAAAGGGGGTACATCAAGGCTTTCGAACATGGAAGCGAAGCGTATTGTGTGCAATCTTACCACTGAATCCATGTTCCCACGGTCTGCTTCTCCCTACTAATTTCTGTGTTTCTGAAATTATTTCAACTTGATTTTTATGATCGTTATCTTCTATTCTTTCAAAAATCCACCTCTAATTTCCTCAATCGATTCAGGTGTTTCAAAACATGACTGTTTTTGAAATAGGAGATATCGCAGGACCTTATGATTTGATGACTGACCTTTTGACTTTGCAAATTTACAGGGTTCTGGATATGAAATTTAGTCCAATAGATACCTTCAGGATATGAACTTCCTGATTTTGTTTATTTTGGCAGGTATATTGGTGGGAAGGAAACAGAAGGCCATTTCCGCCATTTGACAATCGATGTTTCCAATGATTGAGTGCAAAGAACTCTACTTGAGAGTTTTTGTGATTTCCTGTTGTGGGATTGCAGAAAACCAAACTAGATTGGCACTTATTGCTGCAATTTGTTGTAAATCTTCTGCTGCCAGTGCGGCAAACAATTTAATTAATATACGATGCTTCCATCCATTTTATTGTTATCAAATAGTGGACTCTTACCATTCATCCAGAACTACACTTTACATCCAACCAATTAATCATATTTTATTCATTCAATAAGTGGATATTTGTCCAAGCACTTATCATCCGTAATTCATTCCCTTAAAAAACTTCATCCATTCATTCAAATTACCATTTTGGAACACAAATTAGTCAGTCAACTTGCTTTTTAGCTGGGGCTTAACAATTTTTTTACCCGGGGCTAAACTCATTTTTAGTCCCGGCTAGAGGTACAAAAAAGACATTTGGACATGACATCCCTCAGGCTGGGACTTACGTAGTGCTACGAGCGCTTCTCGGAGGGGCAGGGTTGATGAGCCCTTAGTTTTTGGTTTTTTATTTTAAAATTCCTAAGGGTGTCCCTCGAGAGTAATTTGGGGCGACAGGCCCCATTTTAAAATTCAAAATTACCAAAAATGGCCTTAGGGGGGGGGGGGGGGAGGGGGTCCAAATTGAAAATTTCAGGGTTTTGGAAGAAAAAAGCCAACCAATGGGAGTGGCTCCTAAAAATGTTCGTAGCACTACGTAAGTCCCAGCGTGAGGGATGTCCTGTCCACGCCCAAAAAGGAAGCTAAAAGATTTAGTCCCCCTGACCTTTCTTTTTTTACGAGTGTTAAGGGTGGCTAAACATGGGGCTAAACCACCCCACTCTAGCCCGAGCTGAATTAGTCAAAGTTTCTAGTGAAATTAAAACAAAATAAAATTAGTGGATGTCAATAGAGGTGATGCTTCTCCTGTTCCAAGAGTGCCCTTAGCAATAAACCTCGCCCTTGTCTTAATAACAAGAGGCTCCCGAAGCAAGACAACCATAAGGTCGAGACACCCATAGCCGGAAAAGACCCCACCGGGGTAAAAGAAACGCGCACGGCGCGGGAGGAGAACACGGCCAACGGCCCGAGAAAGGACGGCCACAGGCCCGCGAGACACCCATAGCCGACCGGGTCCCCAAAACCGATCACTAGACTTCTCCAATTCCGACAAGTTTTCAGATTTAAAATCTTGGGAGATCTAGAAGAAAGTATGAAGCATGATTGGTAGAAAGGGAATCATATGGGAATATTTTGGTGGTAGTAGAGTGATCAAGTTTTGGTGTCATGGTGGTCGGTTTTAGGGAAACCTACATGTTGGTTGTGTGTAAAAGTAAAAATGTTCATGAGAAAATTTGTATCAATTCAGAAAATGCTTCAAAAATTTCCCAAAAATTGGCATTCTTCATGATTTCTATTTCCCCTTCCATGAAAAATAACCATTCAGAATTTCTCCTGAGGAATCATTGCGAACTCTCTTAAATGATTGGTTTTAGGTGTCTTGACCATAAGTGGGATAAAAAGCTCCCTATAGACATTTTGTTGATGAAAACAAAATTTAAAATTTAAAATATGTGAAACAATGTATTAAAAAACCAAAAATATTTAAGTGTGTCCTGAAAAAGAAATTCGAAGTTCCTGATATATCAAAATTACTAAAAAGGAGCCAAAGGCCCCCTAAAAATAGAAGCAGGGAGAGGAGGAGGAAGGGAAGGGCCCTGTCATTAAGACTAGGACGAGGAGCAAGACTGCGCTCCAGAGCTAAGTTGTTGGCCATGGTCGCACTCGCAACGAATGCATGGCAGTTGACGATGCACACACCTGGATTGCTATCCATGCACTTAACCCAGGTGATACTCACCCAATACCCATGTCATACCCGCGTGATACTCAGAGCTCATGTCATGAAAATACACAAGAACACAATCACATTGTAAACCAGTGAAGGCCGGTAACTGTGACTCAGAATTCTCGGATGCTCATGATTTCGTTCGAAGGTCATTGTCTGGATTGCATTCTGCCAGTTGATGATGAGTTTGGAATTTCGATCATGTTGATCGTCTCCTGAACTGGGACCTTGGATCATATTGATTGCAAGTTTCTGAATGCCTTGAAATGGTGATCGAGATCTCTGGTTTTGGAGGATTGAAATGTGTGTTGGAGTTGTGGGAGATTTACTCAGTCTTGTGTGTTGATGACAGTAGAAATCGTCGTGTGAGTTGATAGGCGAGGTTGGACTCGTGCCTTAGTTTGCTGGACAGGGTGTAAGTTAGCTTGGCAATGCGGAAGTTGGGACAAAGCTATGAGTTTTGTGAGTTGAAGCTCTGGCAATTGGGATTGAAGTGGAAGTCTGATGGGTGGGAGGCTGCGTTTGGAAGCTGAAGAGTGTTGCCACTGGCATTATTCTCGACAATGCATGGTTGGTAATGCATTCCTATCAGAATCTTTTCCTCTTCTCCACTGAGAACATTTTTTCTCCAATTCTCGGTCTTTTGAGCTCTTTCGAGTGCTGCATATTTCATCTTTTGAGCATTCAGTCGGTTGAGTGTTTGTAGAATGTTGATGTTCACTCACAGTTATTCAGTTTCAGAGCCTTATTGGGTAAACCTTCTCTTTTTAAGTATAATAAATCATCGGGTTTTCAGACCTAATTTGCCTTGAACCTTTTCCTGCGGGGTTTCCACTTAATTCTACAGCTCGAAGAGGCGATCTGGCGATGCTGAAAGGAGGGTTATTTCGAGACTGGTGGACTCATTTCAGAGGTAGCAAACACCGATGATAGAAGTGGCGCATCCAACCACCTAGGGGTGGTGAAGCATCAACTGGGGCAAGAGTAGCCAGTAGCAGGGAGGGCCTGCGGGCATCTTCATTTGATATTATAATGAGCTCCACGGCTCCAGAACCAGCTTCGGCTGCGACCACTGAACCACAAGTGGCTATATTGTTTATTGGAGTCTCTTTGTTCCTGGGTATGGCGTCCCGACGTCTTCTGGGAGGCACTGTGGTCCCTTACACTGTGGCGTTGCTTCTGCTGGGAATTGCCCTTGGAGGCTTAGGTGGTTCTTTCTCTCCTTGGAAATTTTCTGAATGGAGAATAGCATTTTAGGTTTGATATTTTATGTCCTTTGCTACATGAGTCTGTAAGTGCATGCTTTCGCCCTAAAATTTTATCGTTCTGCACCGGTGTATATCAAGCTATTGATTGTGGTTCAGCTTATTCATCATTTGGTGAGACCTGTGTTTATAAAAGTGGGTTTTTTGACTAGAAGTGACTAGACATTGGCTCTGCAGTGTGATGAATAGTTGCTTCAGCCTCTGACCACTTTTTCTGCAGAATATGGCACCACCAATGGCTTGGGTGTACTAGGTGACAGCATTCGCATGTGTAAGTGCTATCCCCTCCATATTAGTGCCCATTTGCGGTTCTTTCTTTGGATTCAAGGTTGATGTTGCTATTTTCTCTGAAATGGATGCACAAACATAGCTTCCTTAGGTGCGAAGTCGTGAATCTGTAGGACTATTTGTAACTCGTCAGAGCCTTAAGATCAGTCGCTCACAGAAATTCTACTTTTGGACAGGGGCGGATATTGACCCAAACCTCATTTTGTTTGTGTTCCTGCCGGCTCTCCTTTTTGAAAGCTCTTTTGCTATGGATTTTCATCAGATCAAGGTCTGCATGATTGTTCTTTAAGTTTATGCTATCGTTCATTATGATTAAAATCTGGAACAATTATTTTCAAGTTTTTTGATTTGGTGAAGCTTTTCTTTTCTGCAACTCTTTGGGTTTCTGATGATGGTGCAAATAAGGAATCGGCTTGCATGGAAGACTTTTTAGCTATTATTCATTTTGAAGAAGATTATGGTTGTAATCATTGTGTCCAACTTAAACTGATTATGTTGTTGAATCGAATGAGGTGGGGGTGGATAGAGAGGTTTTGTGCAAATGCTCCTCCTTGCTGCTCCAGGGGTCGTGATATCAACCTTTTTTCTTGGTGTTGTGATGGTTGTGAGTATTTAAAACTCGTCTTTCTACTTTACATTCCTGATAAGATTCTTTCTTTCTTACTACAAGTTCAGTAAAACATTAAGCGGTGCAAGATTATGATTAGCGCCAGTCCATCTTTTCTGGGCAGTGTGCAGTGCTATTTTAGATTAAGGCCTGAAAGTGTATTGTGGATCATGAGCAGAAGATATTTCCATATGATTGGAACTGGAGCACAGGGCTTTTGCTAGGAGGTCTGCTGAGTGCCACGGACCCAGTGGCTGTCGTGGCATTGTTGAAAGAATTGGGTGCCAGTAAGAAGTTGAGCACTCTTATTGAGGGCGAGTCTCTCATGAATGATGGGTAAGTGAGCATGATGTTATTTGCGCCATACAAATATTTCAGACTCTTAATTACTGTAAATGCATGATTCCCTGTATGTCTAACGAGTAGCAATCTTCTATCTCGAATTATTTTCACATTTATTGTAGTCACGGTGGTAATACGGAGTTGTGACAAGATGGCACAAACATTATGTAATTGCTTTGAATGCCAGGACTGCGATCGTTGTATTCCGTCTGTATCTACAGATGGTGCTGGGACAGAAATTTAGTGCTGGTGATGTCATTTCATTCCTCTGCCGAGTAGCGTTAGGAGCGTAAGTGTTGCTCAAGAATCCATTTGATTAGTCAGCTTTGGTGTGTTTGAAATTTTTGTTTCAGTTTAATTCTATTCATGCTGCAGCACATCGAAATCTCTCAAGTCAATCATGTTCTTCATTAGCTTCAAAACTCCAGTAGTAACTGCAATTGAATATCGTTGGTTGTCTTTTCTAAATCATACAAATATTTGTTTCTCTGCTTTTGAATGGGACGAGTGGCTGTGCTTCGGCATTGACAAGCATGGTCTCTCTTGTTCAGCTGCCGAAATTTACCAATCATTGATTGAAGGGCTCAAAACTTTGCAGGCTGGCCTTAGGACTGCTTTTTGGGATTGTCTCGGTAATTTGGGTGGGACAGGTTTTTAATGATACCATCATTGAGATTACCCTCACTTTGACAGCCAGCTATATGGCATTCTTTGTGGTAACGATCTCAACTAAGTCTACAGATGTTTCACCACTCAAACTTTCTATATAATGTTTTGTACTTCCAAAAAAACTCTTGAATCTTAGGTTCTTTCAGACTCTTTTTACAGTGACACCTTTACCATTTTCTGATTTACACACAATATATAGCCAGCGAAGTATGTCTTGGGACCCAAAGTCCACGGAGGGGCTCGCCTGGACAGTTCAGCCAGGATATGTTTATTTGTGTTGATAGTTTTTGTAGTTATTTACGCAACAACAAGGAGATAATACTTGAGATTTTATTAAGGCGTTTATAGAGGAATCCCATCGAAATATTAACTTGCATATTTATTGCATGACGGTTATCGTATTCGATCATTAGGCCGAACAAAATGCTCATGTTTCTGGGGTGCTGACTGTCATGACTGTAGGCATGTGAGTCTCCTCTTCTCTCTCTGCGATTACTTAAGCAGTAACAATAAATTGCTTTACTCCAAAATCCTATATTTTCGTACTAACTAGATATCAATTTCACGTTACATCTCCATTTATATATTTATGGTCGAACGCTCCTCATTTCGTGTTATTTCACCACTTTCAGAAATCTGTGGTTCTTGACGACGACACTTGCATGCGCAGCTTCTTTGCAGCATTTGCAAGGACTGCCTTCACGGGGGAGAGTGAACAAAGTATGTTCCATTTTTGGTACGTCTTCGGAAGCTAGTTGCTTTTCTGTCACATGCCAGTACTGTAGGTTCTAATATTAAATATGAAGGTGGATGTAGTTAGAGTTGTTGTAAGGCTAGCGTTTACATCTGTTTTCTGTGTTGGGTGAGCAGGGAGATGATTTCCTACATTGCCAACACTCTTATATTTTTACTCAGGTATGTGTATATTTCAGTAACTCTGATTTGACAGAGTTGTAACCTACCTTGCATGATGAATGCTAGCCATTTCTGAACTTTGAGAAATCAAACTGATTATTCACTTCATCGTGATTATATCCAACCAGAACCTACGTCAAAGAAGGAAATTCATCAGTAAATGTTAAGGACATCCAGGAATATTTGTCAATCCTGGCTTGAATTAGAAGCATGTTGGTTCAGTAGGAGATGTCTGCTTCAACAAGCGTATTTGTGGTATTAACGACGAGGATGTCTTGCAGTGGAGTGGTAATTGCGGAGAGCATCTTAAGAAGTCACGATAAGATTGAAGGTTCGTAACTGCTGTGAATGTAACCCATCAATAATGATCAAAATCTTGAAACCTTGCGGAGCCATCTTATAGTGAATAAGTAGTTGCACACTGTTGCAGGACGAGATTGGAGTTATTTGCTTTTGCTCTACATTTTTGTTCAACTGTCTCGAGTGGCTGTAGTGGGACTATTGTACCCTAGCCTGAAGTACTTTGGCTACGGAATTGATTGGAAGGAGGCGGCAGTGCTTGTTTGGGCTGGTCTGCGGGGCGCTGTCGCTCTGTCACTTTCATTAGAAGTTTCTGTAAGTGTTTTTTCGTAATATAGCTTCAGCATATCAGAGCCAAAAATTTTCATTTCACAAATACAAATTCAGGTTTATGCTTTCTGCCAGTTCTGCAAATGGGAGAGGAATCTATTAATTAATCGATTTTGTCGTACTGAAACTTGTCATGACTTGTGACTCCCCATTCTGCATTTTGGTATGATTAGCATATGATTATCTGTAACGCTTGTGTGGTGAAATGGTACATGTATATGTCTCACTAATCTGGAACTTTGTCATCTTGCACGTGATCATTTTCAGCAATATGGACAGCATGACGCCCACGCTCATATTACCCTCTTGACGGAGGCTAGGGTATGTTAGTAGCCTTGGCAGAGCTTCATATAACAAAAGTTAGCATAGATTGCATCGGAATTCTTAAGTTACTAGTAAATATTTTGCCCCCTGGATTCCCATCTTTCTTGTATGTTAGAATTTCAAACCTGAAGAATAATGAAAACTCAAATCTATTTATGTTCGTTCTTCCTTAGATTTAATAGTGACAAAGGAGTGAAGGCAAGGCAAAGTAGGGTTCCAAAGTGGCTCTTCTAAAGTGTTTGCATGCGTCAAATGCATCAGTTTGTGTTCCTTACAGGTGGCGTGGTGTTTCTGACACTCATCATCAACGGTTCGACAACGCAGTTCCTTCTTCACCACCTCAATATGAATACCATAACCGAAACCAAGGTACTTAGTCACGAATTTGTGCTCTTTTTAACTTTTCTGCATTCATGCATACTTTAACCCTCCTTCAGTCTACGTTGTTTCAAAACAATTTGCCTTAGAATTGTGGTTGAATACTTATCTTAGGCATATTAGTGACATGACGTCCAGTTTGCTATCCCATTACAAGTTTGAGGGCGTGTTGGCCTAGGATCTTTACAGTCGCGTGTACTGGAGTTCGCCAAGTACGAGATGTATAGTAAAGCATTGGAGGCATTTGGAGAATTAGGAGAAGATGAGGAGTTGGGGCCTGCTGATTGGAACACTATACGAAGATATGTCAGCTGCTTGTCTAACCTTCCCGATGATGGCAAGCCTACTCATCCCCACGGGCCTCCAGGGTCTGAAGTTCCAGAGGGTGAACACATCAAGCAGCAAATGCAGGACACACGAATACGCTTTTTGAATGGCAAGTCAACCACATTTCAACACTGCTCGCTAATGGTAGTAAGGAGATGCATGCAGTCCATTGAATTTTTTCCTTTAAGAGAAGCCTTATCCTACATCTCTAAGGCTTTCATCAATGTAGCATTTTGTGTGCTGCAGATATTTATTCTCAAGATTTGCCTTCGCATCTGCAGGAGTACAAGCCGCATATTGGAGCATGCTGGAAGAAGGACGAATCACACAAACGGCGGCCCTTCTCCTCATGCAATCTGTTGATGAGGCCTTAGACCAGGTGCCTAGACCAAAGGAATATGATATGACTCGTAAATAATATGTAGTCCTAAAGTCTTCAGGTTTGTTTTCATTGTTCCAACCATCGATGTACAGTTCGGTTATGTGTCACATTTGTTTTGCAATTAAATCTTCTCCATACTCGTCTTGAAGTAACTTACCTGGTTTCATCTTAGTACTTGTTATTAATCCACAACATGTTTGTACCAGTGCTTTCAACGCAGATGAGTGTGAACTAATATGGTTCGATTGGGTTTTTGGGCAGGTAGAAAATCACAGCGTCCTGCCAGATTGGGAAGGACTGCGTTCCCACGTTCGTTTTCCCCGCTACTTGAAATACTTATCTTGGCGGAGTACCTCATTACTCTCTCGAAGAGCATCTACATTCTTTCTGGTACAAAGGTTGGAGCTGGCATGCTATATAGCAGCAGCTTTTCTACGAGCACATCGGATGACGCGCAACCACCTCCGCGACTTCATTGGTAGAACTCCAGCTTTAATTCAAATCCTGAATATATGATTCCGTGTCGCAGAACATCTTGTATAAAACCAGGTTATGAATCGCGATTGGAGTGACTTATTGACATTGTATCTGGAGCATCGCTCATCTGTCAATATTCTTGCCGGGCAGACACTGTCACAAGTAAAAATCTACTGATTGTCCAGGTGAAAGTGATGTGGCGGAAGCCGTCATCGAAGAAAGTGAGAAACAAGGTCAAAGTGCTCGTCAATTCCTCGAAGACGTCCGTCTTTCATTTCCTCAGGTGACCTTAGCTGTTCTGGACGACCATGTCGAATCTTCAAAGTGTGTTATCAGCAAAGTATCAGGATTATTTCATATTGGTGGGATTAGATCCAGATAGTGGAACTTGCTGGATACTCCCCGAATAGCCAGTTTAGAGACAAAATGCTCTTTGCTGGCTGTCCTCAGCAATTCTTCTTGTTTTGTGAGCAGTGTTGTTTCATTGAAATGGAAGTCTCTTCACTAGTGGATACTTTCAGTGAGAATTGATTAATTGCTATGGACGTGGTGACATTGCTAGTGACTTTCAGTGAAACTGGGATCCTTGAGCAATTGTTCACAGGTATTGCGAGCTGTGAAGACCAAGCAAGTAACTCATGCAATTTTGGTGCACTTGACTGAGTACGTGAAGAGTCTGGAGAACGCTGGGCTCCTCGAAAGCAAGGAGACCCACCAACTTCACGACGCCGTCCAGGTTTTTAGTTCTACCATACTCCAAAAAATAATTAATGTACAGGAGTGTGAGTGGAAGTATTTAGGTGCATTTTTGAGTCATATTTTGTGAATGAAAAACACATTTAAGTAGATTACCTGAAAACCATACAGATGATGGTGGAAACCAGGAAGTGTGTCACGAAGAAAATGTATTCATGATTTATCGTCGTCACGAGTTTCTAATTAGTTTAATGTCTTGTTTTCTTCTAGTAGATTTGATTAGCCTGTAAATGTTTCAGAACGTGGATGGTCTTGGTATGTCTTAGGTCGACTTGAAGAAGCTGTTGCGAAAGCCACCGGTTGTTGAAATGCCAACAGTGGAGGAAACTCTGCGAAACCAACCCTTTTTTGGGGCATTGCCAGCATTTGTTCAAGGTCTGCTTCTTGATGCAGCAAAGGAGCACATGCAGTTGCGGAGTAACGTAATCTACAAGGAAGACATGAGGCCTGATGGCATCTGGTTGATTGCAAATGGTGTTGTCAAGGTTGGTCTGCACTTGGTTTGTATTCTTGGTTTATCTATGGTTCACTCAAACCCTGTTCAACTTAGGCCGTGTGCACACCTTAGTACGTATTTTATTTTCAATCCTGTTATCGTTCCTGTTATACATTGCCTTAACTTTCAACTCTGATGGTAATCCACGGGAATTTGGGAAATTGCAGTGGAACAGTAAGGCAACTACTGGACAGCGACTACGGGAGCCAACATTCTCTCACGGAAGCACTCTTGGATTGTATGAAACCTTGACTGGCAAGCCTTACTTGTGTGATATCGTCACAGACTCGGTGGTTCATAGCTTCTTCATCGAGCGCTCCCAAATCTTACTAGTTCAAAAGGAAAAACCTGAACTTGAGGATTTTCTCTGGCAGGTATCATCGAAAGATCCCACTGGAATTTATCTGGTTTGATTTTTCCATCGTATTTTCATTAGTCTCTCAGTGGAGTAAACCTCGTCTTTTCTAGCCGATCATGTTAGTGGCTTCAAGATATAACTTGAAAAAAAATTGTAGACCCTGTGTTAACTAATTTCCACTCATTTGTTCATATCATACCCTGCTACAGGAAAGTGCTCTGGCTGTTGCCAAAATAGTTTTGGCCCTCCAATTCGAGAAGGCGACACTACAAGAGATGCGTGCGCTTGTGATGGAAGGTTCCTTTATGCGTATCTTTCTTCGAGGTGAGATCTTTGAGCTTCGGTATAAGGAAATAGGGATTTTGCTGGAGGGCTTTGTTAAACAAGAAGACAGCACCGACATTATTACCGCTCCAGCAGGCCTCACACTCAAAACGCCTCTTCCCAGCCCCGAAGGTCTGTGCATTTCGTCTCATTCCTTGCAGTTACCTCTTTAGAATTCCTCAAGGGATCGTTTTCCTTTGATGATCTGGCAAATGCAAGTTTGAAGATGAGTTAGATTTTGGGTTTAAAGTCAGTACTTGTTCGAAGGCAACATTCATCCTCACATATAAACGTCGGTATCGAAATTATTTTTTTAGAATCCTAAGAAACATCATATCAGCTTTGTGGCAGATAGCACCCGCAATGTTTCCCTACAAGAGGCCACATGCTTTCACGCCGAAGCCAGATCGCGGGTCCTGTTTTTCGACATGGGGCTGTCCACCAGTATACTTTCACCAGGATCAGCACAGCTCTTGGCCCTTCCTCGCAAAACCAGTCGTCCCACGCTGCGGCGCTCCCTGATTGAGCACGACACAGCTCGCCTTCAGTGGCCTTCGAGAGGTTCCAAAACGTCGTTGGCTCCACGAGCGAACATTCCCAAGCGGCACAGTATCAGCAATGAGATTGGCGCTGGTAGTGACATCTCCACTGTCCCCTTAGCTTGGGATAATGACAGCAGCAACATTCCAGATAAATACTCTGCTAGAGCTTTGGAAATCAGTGTCTTCGGTTCCCAGGTACCACAATCTCTTTACATTCCATACTTGCTATTCCATGGGAGCCATGATTATTTGTCTAAACCCTTGAATCGTAAACCCTGAACTTTACCTGTTTGTTTTATCTGTACAGGTAGATCATAATGAAAGGCCTGAAGATGGGTCGTTTCGAGTGACCCGGTCTCACGAGAACCTTGTCAATCGTATGTCAATGCTCATGCTAGACACCATCAGACCAGACAATGATTCGAAGTTGAAGTCCACAGGCAGGCGTAAGATTGCGAGCCATAATACAAACTTGGGCGTTTCCTTGCCGTTTGTGCCTCTGAAGACACACTCTGCCAATCATGAGTCAAGCGATGATTCTGACAAGGAGGAGCATATTGTGAAAATCGATTCTCCAAGTGCTCTTTTCCATTCTTCCCGTCCAGATCAGTCATGACAAAATTCATTTTGATATTTGCCCTTAAACCTGCGGGTACAATCACACCTTGTACAGAAATTTTTGAACATTGAGTCTGGAGCGTATTCGGAAGCACCAAGACTCATGAGCAGTTAATCACCATAAAATTTCTCGAGCTTGTGATTAGTGATCAAGCATTTCTCGGTGGGAGTTCAACACCAGATTTAAGCAAGGAAGTTTAGCAGTCCTCAATGACCCAGTGCACAACTTTCAAACCTATGAATTACGATGATCCATCGTCATCGAGGTGAAGTTGTTGACCGAGTGCAGGTCGGTTCAGAATCTCGGATAATATTACATCCTTCAGCTTCTGCCCACGTGCCAGGCGTCTCTAATCGCCGTACTATGCGAGCTCTCTGTGAGAGTGAGCAGTAACTGATGCCGAATACCTGGACAGATGTCTTGAAAATAGACCCCATTTGTAACGCTTGTACACTGCACGTTTGACAGTACGATGTCTAATATAATACAAGATCTAGTTCCTACCATTTTCTTTGATTCTTGTCATGGCCCAAAAACGTAGATCCATACCAGTATATTCCAAAGCAGTGGAAAACAAGGTATGTTCTGGTGGCCACTTATGAATATTCGACAGACGAAAATGCTTTAAACTCGGACATCTCTAAGTGCACAACTTCGTAAATTACAAAAGGAATAGCACCATCTCATCGTCCCATTCCTACGTACTACGGTACTCAGGTACTGGTACTATTGTGATTCATATCCTCCACCTTTCTCGATGAATCAAACCAACGAAACCAAACATAACCAAACATAACTAAACACAACCAAAAAAATTAAAAAATGTACTGCCAGATCACTCCCAGGTCAAAAATTCGGTATTGAGAGCCCTGTTCACTTGACATTTCCTGGCAACTGAGGCTCACGCGGCCTGCAAGGCCCATTAAAGTATTAAATTAAAAGGAATTGGACCCAACAAGGGCTCGCCAACTGCTCGGCCAGACTGGCCCCTGACAGGTCAGCACCGCCTCGCACGCCATGTGCGCATCACGGGAGTGAGGCACAATTTCTCTGCACGAACACAAAAATCTCGGCCACTTGGCACCGAATTGTGTCCAAAACTTAGCCACAATCCCCTCGCCATCAGCTTCGGCCCACCTTCCTGAACTCGGCACTGATCAGCCCAGTTCCCATGTTCATGTCCGAATTCAACGACCTCCCCAACCTCATATAACCATCACAGCATCTCCGTCCTCATCAGTCCTTCCTCTCATGAGCTTTACCTTGTAACATCACATTCCCAGTTTCTTACAATCTCTCTTCTCTTCATCCTGATCACATCTCACATTCCATCTCTCATTCCTGCCGTTATTATTTGAGCTGTTTTCCTGGTTCATGGTTGGTTATGATATTAAGATCAGTGAACACTTGAGTTGGATCAAAGCTCAGAGTGTTGTTTTGATTTTAATCTCACAGGGCACTCCAGTTTTCTCTTTTGTGTCGCATTCAGTGAGGGTGATGTTTAGAGTTGAGTTGGGTGTGTGAACTCAGTTGGATTGCTTTGGTGAAGAGACGGAAGGAAAGGGTTTCATTGCTTGCAGACAAGGATTGCGAGTCTGTAGAGGAGAAGCTGATACTGTTGCAGAGGTTTTCTTCGCATTTGGAGGCGGTGGTATGGTTAGGGACTGAGTTTTTTTAAGTTTTGGATTGCTCTGGTTTGTGCCATTGCTCAGAAGTTTGGAGGGTTGGGGTTATTTGGGTTAACTTTCGTGTGAGCGAAGATGATGCGTCTGGCGAGTTTCGGGAAGTTGAAGAAGATTCAGACGAGCAAGTCGATGGATCAGGCGTTTGGGGCTGACCAGCAACGGTCACCGAGAATGGGTAGGAAGTCGGAGAAGACGAGCCCTGAGATGAGGTCTCCCAAGGGGCAGAATTTCATTTCCCGGCTTGCGAGCATGGGGAGTTTGAAGTCGAAGAGGTCGAAGTCGGATGCTGCGCGTCTGCAGGCGTGCGCGGTGCAGACGTCCACTCCGCGGACGGTTATCCATAACGCCGAAGTGGCGGAGTTGGAGATGGCGTTCAAGGTGTTTGACGCTAACGGCGACGGGCAGATCTGCCTGGTGGAACTGGGCGCCGTGTTGCGGTCGCTTGGCGGTGGCGACGTGACAGAGGAGGAGCTTCAGCTTATCATGAACGATGTGGATAAGAATCAAGACGGGTTTATCAGCTTGGAAGAGTTCAAAGACGTGCACAACAAAGTGGGTGAGAGTGGATCGCCCGCGGAGGACCCCATCCGCGAGGCCTTCGCCACTTTTGATAAGGATGGGAATAACCTAATTTGTGCGGACGAGTTGAGAGCGGTTTTGCTGAGCTTGGGGGAGAAGGGCCACACTCTCGAGGATTGTCGCAGGATGATCAGCAATGTCGACTTGGATGGAGATGGTTTTGTGAATTACAAAGAATTCGAACACTTGTTGAGCAGCAAGAGCTGATTGATTCACGACCTAATATTGCAAGAGAATTGCTTGTCGTTGACCTTCTTCATGCCGAGTCTCCGCAAAGTGAAAGCTGAAAAATGGAGTCTCTTGACATCAAGTAGGTCACTCAGTCCAAGTCTGAAGCTGAAATGTGTCATTGAAGTTTTTCGAAGACATTGGATTGCACGAGTTCAAGGGCCGGATTCGAGCTTCATATGATGACTTCAAGGTGCAGATCCGAGATCGATTTGAGCAGTTTCGGAGTTCATGTGCGTGTGCTTAAGAAGAGTAATTTGGTGAAGCAACAGACTTCAGGGTAATTTGCATAAGCTTGTAGGGTGGTGAAGATGTCGTAGAGATTATTTAGTGGGACCATTGCATTGCCCTGATGCAATCAGCTTGAGCACAGGTGGTAGTTTGAGGAGATTTTGGCTCCCGTTGTGGTTCACGATTGTTGTGAGTCAATCGATTACATGCCAGCCCAATTAGTGGCAGCCTACTAGAGTTTGAATACCTGAAAGAATATATCCGCAATCTATCAACTTTATCGATGTAAAATAGCGAATCCTTCGCAGGAATGGATTTCAATGAACTTCTGAAATTTAGACCCCTTATGAAATTTCTTCTATGATCTGCAAATTTCTGTCTCTTGCTGTTCCTCAGATTTGTTATATTCTCCTTAGTAGTTTCAATGAACTTTCATTTCGAGGCAACAAAGTGCAAATCATCTGATACAATTACTGACGAGAAGTGCAGATTCTTTATGGTTTGTCGTCAGGAGTTTCCACGAACTGCATTTAACCGTCATCAGTCGCAATATGTTATAAAAAAGACGTATAAAATTACACTTGCTGATTCTCAGCAACGGACATATCACAATTTATCATGCCCCTTGGAAATATTATAAGAACAATCACCTTGTAAACGACCAAAATATCCGCGAAACGGAGACCAGGCTGTCACTAATTGAATTCCTCTACAATTGCATCACTTCCGAATCCCTTCGATCCCTCGGGCTGTTGACCCGTTTCTTACCAGAATAGGCTCTACCTCCGTTCACGAATTGATCTCTACACGTATTTACTACCCAATTCGTAATTTGCACATCGACAGATTCATCATCAGGATTTTAATATGTACAGTACTGTGTTGATTCTGGGACTCGATCGAGAATATGGTTTACACACGCACCCAAACGGCCACGCTTTGAACAGTTACCAAGCTCGAACGATTCTTGGCAGAGTTACTTTCTCAGAGCAAGAACAACATACTTTTTGAAACGTCCATCACTTGAGCTCAATATAACGGTCGCTTGAGCTGCAGCAAGTGAGATGGATCGTGGAGTGCACGATTGATTACCATCAAATTTATTAATGATGTTTGACACAAATTGACTATAGATTTAATATTTCGAACAGTTATTCAAATTCCAGAACAGTTATTCAAATTCCAGAACAGTTATTCGAGTTCCAAGTCGGTTATCAGAATTAATTGGATGATCTTTCATTCTCCTGATACCTCTGATAGACATATTAGTGGTAAGTTTATGAATAGCGGAATAGCTACTTATATCGCACTTTGTAAAATTTGCAATTGAATGTTACAGAAGTGCTTAGCATGCAAGATTTTAGTCTTGGTTTGCCCGTAGCTATGGATTTCCGAAGGACAGAAACTAGCATTTGCGCGTTCATCCGTGCAGGGAGAGAATATAAACCCGGCCCAAGCATTAGTGTGCCAGAGTCCTTCAACACAGAGGCTAACCTTGTAGTTGTGCGCTGCAGCTGTGCATCTCTGAACCTTCAAACTTTATCAAAGTTTGAGCAGCCTCGGTCGTAAGAGTCCGAAACGATGCATAGTAGCTCTACCGAGAAGCTGGATTCAAATGACGGTAGGGATTCGTAGCAGTAGAAATATTGCCGGGCCCATTCATCAGATCTTTCAGGCCTGCATTCCAAATTAGTGAGGACAACTCAGAACCTCTATTTGACAGGTCGAAGCAGCGAGATTTCTTCCCATCACCAAGAACTGTGGAATTCCGCCATGCCAATTTTTGCAGGTTATTTGAAGCTCTAATTCCATTAAGCTCTCCAAGGCAGTGAATTATCCGAACGTTCGTCCACCACGTTTTAATTGCAGATGATACAATATCTGTAAAATTTTGCCCCCATACATGACGTCTGACA
This sequence comes from Ceratodon purpureus, assembly GCA_014871385.1. Classification (NCBI taxonomy): domain Eukaryota; kingdom Viridiplantae; phylum Streptophyta; class Bryopsida; order Pseudoditrichales; family Ditrichaceae; genus Ceratodon; species Ceratodon purpureus. The sequence goes on along the minus strand of CM026425.1, from coordinate 2,482,892 downwards.
GCCGAAGATGGGCAATGGAATCAGTGATTGGACCTTCTGTGATTGCAGGCTCTGTGATACTAGCGATGACGGTGGTTCTGTTCTGGTCTCAGATGATAGTGGTTGCTGGACCGACTGCCGCTGCATGGTTGCCGCGGATGCTTGCTCAACATTACACGAACAATGACACTGTCGGGTCGTTGCTGAGAAATCTGCCACCATTTCTTAACATCACAGGCAAGGTCATTGAGGAGCTGGCGCGGAATGGCACAGGGCATTGTTACGAGCAACACACAAACAGCACGAAGGTGACCGGATTACCAAACAACGTGGACGTCCACACTCTGTCCACAAACGTTGTACACAAGTTTTGGCTGCATTCTTACACTCACGCAGGGGAGCGCCGATGCGCAGGCGGGGATTACTACGAACTCGACCTCTCAAGCCCATTGTGGAAGTCGCGACCACCCATAGAGGATCTCCAGAACGGCACCTACGCAGTGCAATTCATGGTCCCCGACGCATATGCTGGCTTCTTCAACTTCTCCGCTCATCTCCTCTTTGACGCCTACCACGGCCTCGACTTCGACGGCCAGGCTTTCAAAATCGTCGAACTCACAGCCTCCCTCCGCATAAACTTCGTCACTCCTGCCCACATCAAAGCAAACTCCACCAACACCACCGCTTCCACAGCACAGCAGCGGACAAGAGACGCTCAGAATCTTCTCACCCTGAAGCGATGTAACCCAGCCACGGATTTCACAACCCACGAGTGGTCGGGGCGGTGGACTCGCCCAGTGGACAACGACACCTGCACTCCCGACGCAGAAGCCCGATACACGCACTGCTTCTCGAACTCCGACAACATCCCCTGCAAAAACCCCACCTGGTGCTCCGGCAACGTCTCCAGCCTCGAGAGCGTCGGCTGGTCCTACTCCGCGCACTGCACCTTCCACATCTTCTCCCCACGAGAGGCTTGGGACTGCCTCGACGGCCGCTGGCTCTTCTTCTGGGGCGACTCCAACCACCAGGACACCATCCGCAACATGCTGACCTTCATCCTCGGGATCCAACCGCCGCCCGGACGCGACATCCTGCACTTCCCCGTCGACCGCAGCTTCCAGAACTGGTACCGCAATCCCGACAACCTCGACCAGGAGGTCCGCATCACGAGCCACTACAACGGCCACCCGGAAGTGGACGCCAATGGATATGGATTAGACTCACTAGACCATGACCATCCTGCATATCGCAACTATGTTCGCCGCTTCTTCGAAGCCAAGCGCTACCCAGATACAGTGATCATGAACTCCGGCTTGCATGATGGATGGCGCCACCGGAACATCGACGCTTATGTCAAGAGTGTGGAGAATGCACTCACGTACTGGAGTGAGTTGTTCGGCAACGTGAGTAGTAAGCCTCCGGAACTGGTTTACAGGACGACTATTGCTCCGGCTGGAGCTGCCAGGGGCATGCAATCCAATGCGCAGAAGCTGGAGGTGTATAACAGGATTATGACGGAGAAGGTGCAGTTGCGGTTTCCGAAGGTGAAGCTGGTGGATGAGTTTGATATGAGCTTCCCGTTTCATTATGATAATAACTACAGCGATGGCGGGCATTATGGGCGAGCTCCGGGTGATCATGGGAACCATTACTACTTTGTGGATGTCATGTTGGGGCACGTTCTTCTCAATGCTCTGTGTCCGCAATGAGGATTTTTGTGTAGGGAGAATTAGAAGGTCACAGTTGGGAAGGATTAGCTATTGGGTGATTGTATCTTGTTAGGAGGTGAGTATCGAGATCTTCGGGCAGTAATTCTTCGGAATATAATGGAGGACTTGATCAATTAGTTGTGCAGTTTCTTTTTTGGAGAGTGCATTTGGTAGAAGTGTCACATTTCTGTGTACCATATTTGTTCCAATGAAGGGTTCTGTGTACAGGACGACTTTTCTTATGTTTGTTCGGGTTGTATGTGCACGGGAAATAGCTCCAGTGCTACTTATTAGATTATGTGGTGCAGGGACATATGTCAATTAGGGTAGTGAAGATGGTTATCACTGTGAATGCTGCAAGATGTCCATTTCATTGAATGATAAAATGTACTCAATAGGGAAAATACACAATGACAACATAACTTGCCACATGACCTTCCCCATCTCTATTTTATGACATGTACAAAATTTCACGAATTTATTGAAGTACTTCTGAAAGAAACAATCAACACGATTCACAAAGACCTAATGATTCTTGCTGCGTATATTTCACGTATACTCTGCTGCATCTATACATTCCTCAGAATTGCTGCCCTTTCACCACTGCCAGGTCTGTTGGGCTAGCTTGTTCCGAATCGGGCTTAGCGTGCAACATGCTTACAGAGAATTGAGACACAACATTGCTCCACAAATAAAAACTTGATGGTTCGACCTGGCTGTAATTGAGTACTTACTTGACAGCAGCATGATTATAGTCATGGAAATAAAAGGTCTTGTAAATGAAATGAGAAAGCCATCGAGCGAAAACAGTAGACAAGACTGCCCCGCAGACCAAGGGCACAGAGAAGGGTTGAAGTTTCGGTAGAGGGGCTGCCCCTGATGCTGCCACCACTCCTACCAAAGCAACCGCAAGAACATGCAGCCCAAATTCCAGAGCTTTGAAGTTTCCCAATGCTGTGCGGCATCCCTTGCAAATCTTCACGTGTTGCTGGTATCTGCAGACACTCAAAATGACGGTAAGAATCATCACGATTGCTGAACTAATTGGCAGACTTATGCAAATCATATCAAAACAACTCCCAGCAGAGACAAAATGGATTAATGTCCCTTCCGAAACAGGATTATGACTGCACGAATCGTCATTCCACCAAGTTTTCTAGATAGAATGATACGCACTTCTAACATTTTTTCAAACTGGACAACGATGAACAGCATACATTCGGTTCAATACTAGGTGGAAGAAGCTGTCACCTATCAAGCATCTTCCGTTTGGACGGTGAAGGTGGCAACTTGTTGCTCTCAAAATGTCCCCCCCCAGTCAGGAGCCCCTCCAGCAAAGGAGTTTAACCATTTCCTGAAGGCAAGTACCAACACATCCGCCTTGGTGGGTGAATAATAGCCACTTAAACCCTCGTGCTCCAGTTTCCTCTCCTGCAACAAGAAGTTGGCCACAATGATTGTCATCATCATGATGGTCTATCGCGACCATGACTGCATACCAAGGCGGCTTGGCGCTGCCGCGGAATTTACAGCACGTCCGAGCTAGAGCGAATTGAATAAGTGGACTAAACAAACCAGCTGCAGTCTCGGAAACCTTAGACTGGAAGGATGATACCATGAACTTCAGAAGATGCAGAAGAACTCTAGTTCCAACTAATTACCACAACATGAAGTAGTAACATGTCAGAGTCGAAAACCAGGTTGGGCATCCTGTGCTGAATCCACTGTGGTACATTTTTCAAAGTAAAAGCAGCAAAATTCCGAGGAAACGCCCAATAGCACCGGCTGCGACCAGGCGATACTGGAACGCAGAAAAATATAGTTGCTACTATGTTTGGCGCAGGATTCTTCGAAAGTCTTGCTTTCAGAGATGTGAGGAGCACAATGAGCGCATGAACAAGCAGATTCTCTGAATGGTCACCCTGACACCACAAGATCAATTATTACCCACAGCACACACTAGTCCTGATCATGAATTCCAGATTACTGATGTTTCCCATCTATAAGCAAATTAAACATCAACCTCATGCGTCCACTCTTGTTTGAAAGTGGAGCAGTTTCAGACTTATTAGATAAATGCAAGGAGCAATTCACTTATGGCAAGAGCTTGCTTCGAAATTAGAACAATGGGCATAATCATGGAGAAATGTACGTACGTAAAGGTTTGTTCGAATTGAAATCTCGGGAGGATAAGAAGCGTTCATGGTAACTGTGCAAGGCGCAGTGAAGTCATAAGGGCCGAAATCCGCCATGCCCTTAAATCCTGGAGCACTGATTTTGGATTCCAGTTTCAGATTCCATGGTCCTCCATCCTCTCGCCTCCCCTGGTCAAAAAAGAACCGTCAAGGCACTGGTGTCCGATACATAAAAGAGAAGAAATTCTGAAGTGGACAGATTCAATATGAATGTGCATTTCAGCAGAACTTAAAACAGGGAAATGTCGAGCTTGCCTGAATTTTGTGATGGGAATTGACGAAATGCGCTGGATCGAGTAGGTTCTCCACCAACGTATCATATCTATGAGATAAGATATGGTCAAAACAACATGGTGTCACAACCATAGAATGGCTAGGTAAACCCAGTGACATAAGTGCAATCTGTTGTTCCCACAATTCATTCTGGACTTACTAGACTTACCCATATTCCACCTCACGAACACTCATATCAAATCCATAGGTTGGGTCATTTAGCTCTGGAAAGAATGGAGGAGGATTCGCTGCTGCTTCAATGTTGATAGCTCCTTGTGAAAGGTCGGGCCAAAACCAGAGAAAACCTTGCTGTTCAATGCTCGGATACACTGTTACACATGCTTTTGTCGACGTGTGCTGCATACACCAGAGGCTCGATCAGACTCTTCCGACCCATATTGCCACCCAGTAGAGAGGTAGGTAGGCCATTGCAACCTTCTAAAGCTACAGATCACTATCACTCTCGAAGCCATGGCTAGAGTGTGTCAGAAAAATTGAACCAAACCGCAGTCAAATTGGACTCAGTGTGCAGTTTCAGCTAATATTGACTGTAACAGTTCGCACATAGCAATATCAGAAAGTTTTATTAAACTAGTGCGGACTTGCGTTGAATCAGATGGAGCACAAACTCCTAATCTCGGAGGCAGAGTAGGACTAAGGCCACTCACCGGCTTCGAGTCGGAAGGAGCTTGAGGAATAAAAGTGCACTCGCCTGAGTCTCCTTTAAACGTCCACCCATGATACGAGCATCTCAACTGCCCATCCTGAGTAATACTGCCTTCTGAAAGAGGTGCCAACCTGTGTGGACACTTATCAGCATAAACTTGCCATTTATTGCTTGATTTGTCCCACCAAACTGCTAGCGGGCGACCGATCACGGTTACGGCGAGGGGTTGGTCTTCCTCAAGATCTTTTATTATTGCGACAGGGTACCACTGCTTGTTCCAGTCGAATTTAGCTTCTTTTGAGGTGTCTTTTGAAGCACTCTCCAGCTGAGGAGGTTCAGTCAGAGGCTCCGCAATTGCAGAGACTTTGACATGACGACGGTGTGGCACGGATCGCTGGCCAGTGGAACAATATGTCAGGAACCGAGTTCAACTAGAGGGAGAGACAAAGGATATAATTGGTCTTACACGATGATATTGATGTGTAAAAGCAGGAATCAGGACTATCGGAACAAGGTTGTACGCTAGATCTGGTGAATTAGCTAGGCACAATACTGCATCTGGGAAATGAAGCACTCACATATTTTGCAGATCCAACAGAATTTCTTTCCCAAGATGTTGGAGTTGCGGCTAGCGAATTTGATTTATAATGACTGGATCTCCTCGTAAATGTTTTTTGTTCTTGGGAATTTCTTATGTCAGCTGAAGAGCGCCCATATTGCTTACAAAAACTGTGTTGAAAATCAAGGTTTGGAATTGTGGTATCTCTTGTCGAGAGAACAGCGGCTTGGACATTCACACCAGCCATCGTTCCAATCCGCAAAGGAGACGAACCTGTGCACGGAAAAGCACCATCAGATGGTCAATTTGAATGAGACATTCCGAAGTCCACCTACCTCTTAATTCCGAGTAACAACATCAAGATACAGAACTCATGGAGATGTACCAGCGACAAGTATTACTCATCGTCGCTCCTAGCATGCAGCAAGCCATTTCCAGAGCCAAAATGGAATTTCCACCGAAATAATTTAAAGAAACAGAGGTTCGTTAACTACAACACTTCCTCAACCACGCCTACCTTTACCTTTGTAAACCCAACCTAGTAGTACAAAGAATGTTGAGAAGTCTTCACGAAAAGTCCTGCATCCTCACAAGCTAAAACTAATGAATACGCTTCATGCAACAGCATAAGATGGGCCAATTCTAATCATACTCTTGTTGTGACTACGCAGCAGCAGAAATCACTCCCGCTTAGAAGAATTCTTCGCGTGCGCCACAAACTGCCATCACGACCGCTGCTGGCTTCAAATTATATGTATCCAACTTCGTGATCACAGTCTGCTTTGAATGTGTTACTAACTTGTACAGTCATGAGCCTTCTAGCTGCTTCGTCATCAAATATCCGGTCCAACTTCTGCATGTAGATGGGCCAGCAACACATATTGATATTACTCCAACGTGGTTGATGTCTGATTCTAACATGCACTCAATGATTTTTCAGAAATCACTGCATATTACTAATTTACTCCACTATGGTTACGATATTATCAAATATCCGGAACTTGTGCATGTAGATGGGCCAGCAACACATATTGATATTACTCCACTATGGTTATTGACTTAAAACATGTAACAAAATATGTAACAAAATATAAAGATGGAGGTGGATTGGTCATCATTATTGTTTCAATTCATTTGCACACAGAAATCTCAGAGAGTCCTGGCTAGAGTTCCAACTATAGGCTGCAATACTTCAATGATAATGAGCGACCTTTAAATGGTATTTTTGCCAAACTAGTAAGGCATCTCTATCGCTTTTTGCTTCTCACATTTTCCTTTCGAATGATACGGTATATAATCTGATTCTCCTTCACTCTCTTACATTTCTCTTTCCCCTTGTCATTTTCAGTTTTCAATACCAACTTTTTTGGGATTCTCATTGCGTTCAATTAGATCTGAGCCTGACGGTATTAAAGGGTTGAAGACTCAAGCTTCTCAAAATTGTGGTTAACAACTTGAAGATTAGAATGAAAAGTCTGATACCAGACAAACTCGATTGTGATTTTCCATTGTAGATGAGTTCTGGATGGTGTCCACAACATGGTCGTCGTCTTTAAAATTCCCCGTGTACAAGAACTCAAATCTCAATTTCTGAATGAAGCCTGACTACATGTATTCGCAATATCCAAATTTTAGAGACTCTACTGAAAAGGAATGAAGTAAATCCTGGAATATGGGTGTATCATAACATGAATATATTTGAGCCCTTGTGTAGGTGCCTTAGTGCCACTAGGCACCACAATTGACTCTCCGATCGCCTCATTGATTTCTTTGAGTTCACTCAAAACAAATCAGAGAATAGAATTACAGTCGTCTTTGTGAATACCAGTAGATAACCCTTCGATTCCTACCTTTCATTAGCATACAACGTCTCAGTATTGACGTGGAACAAAGAAACCTCAATACATGTAATTATCAAGTTTGTCATGTCCTTCACTTGAAAAAAGAATCTGCTAAAATAAACAAGACTACAGTGTGAAGAATAGATTCTGAGTATGTACAAGAAATTTAAAAAAAGTGGTACTATTTGATACCTGGACTGTTCACTTATCTAAATTGACGTTGCTGGTCGATGGTAAGATCATGATACATTCGCAAAGGATAAGACTCGAGCTTACCCGCTTCTATGCCTCGGTTCAGATGGTCAATGCATAGCCAACCAAACATACCTTTTGTGTATCGAGGAATTTCTCCTTCGTCGGTTACAATATAACGCACACGCAGCAACCCGAAAAGCTTCAACATGCTGAATCCATGGCCCTCCACTTCGTTTAGAAGCGACTCTAGTGCGGAGCTCATGGTCTCTTTGTCTTCAATTGGTTCCTTGCTTTGATTACGAATGTCTGAAATGACCTTCAAGTTCCATGATCCTGTTCCCAAACAGGGTAAAGTCACAGAGCTGAAGTCGTTGAGTTCAGTGGCCATGCTCACGGCCCTCTTGACAACCTGCAAGCCATAAGGAAGCAACAATTGAAGCTTCTCTAATCGTTGCTCTCCAAGCAGCTCATTAAACACGCCCCCTTGATCACCGTGGACAACATGCTCATGACCTGGCTCCTCGCACAGTAAAACCATTCGCACTCCCTCCATGTCAGCCCGCAGAGTAGTCAACAATTTCTTCGGTTGTGTGTCTAATCTCCACTTGAAGAATAAACAAGTACGAGGTCCTTCCCGCACCTTCAATTGCACTTGTTCAATTTTTTGCTTATCCTTGTCCTCATTCCAACCGTCTCCTTCCTCATCCACATCAGGCAGTACGCAATTTACATGTAATTCCTTATCACAGTGGTCACAATAATAGAACCATGAGGATCCTGGATAACCACATCTACTACAATGAAAACCTCTTGAGCTGGCACATTTAAGAGAGAGCCGATGTGAGCTGTTAAAAATGCAAAGTGGATGCATAGGCGCAGCAATGGCGCATTGTGGATGCACATCAAATACACACCACTTTTGGGTGCATGTATAGCGGTACCCTTTCAAATGACCATTGCAGCATTTGCCAAGTCGGTTTTTGCGAGGTGGATAGTGTATCAATATGAGGGGATGTGAGTGCAATAAATGCTTCATTCTCTTGGGATACTTGGTGCACAACGCATGCACGTCAAAATCACATTGTTCGCACCTGTATACCCATGCGCTCCCTTGCAGTGATTCTTCACAAAAACGGCACATGGCATCTGGATTATTCTCGTAATAATTATAGATTAGAAGATGGAGAGGATCATCGTGAATAAATACCTTCACCTTATTCTTAATCTCTGCACAATCTGGGTGAGCATCAAAATTGCAGACTTCACACCGATAAGCCTCCCCATTCACCTCCTCCTTACAGATATTGCAGCTGGAGCTTAACCCATTCTTGTATGGTGCTTCAGGTAAAAGTTTGAGTGCATGATTGAGGGTACACGGAATTACTGACACCACGTCACTCCTCTTGTTTCCGTGAAAATCATTGGGAGGCTCAATCTGATTGCAACACACCACCAAATGACATGTCCAGTCAACGGCAGGAAGATAAAGAACTCTCCTAGTATTATGTCTTAATTGAAGATTTTACCTCACAGGTAAATATGATCTAGAACAGACTCAAGTTCTTGTTAGCCACTCCAAATATATGTAAGAACAAGAATAACACGTTCAGCTCAATGTGTCCAATATATTTTGAAAGAACAGAGCAGGTTCAAAGCAATTACCTCCAATTCATCATTGCCGATATCAACGAATGGTCTGGACATAGAAGAATGCTCTTCTATTTTCAGCTTGATGAAGCTAAACCCACTACTAAAATCCATCGTCTCTTTATCAACAAAATAGATCTCTCTCAAAAATTTGTGTCTAAAGGTTTCTAGCCTTGTGCAAATCTCCACAAAAGAAGGTCTTGAACGAGGACTAATACCCCAACAATCTTGTAGAAGCGAAACCAACTCTTGAGGACAGTTGCTAGGAAGCTGAGGACGCAGTCCTTTCATAAGTTCGCTGAACAACTCACTTATCTGGTCCAAGTCTTTGAAAGGCAATTGCAGTGATAAAAGATGTGCACAAGTCATAGCAAAGCTAAAAACGTCTGCCTTAAACCACATTGTTTTTCCTTTGCCATTGGGATACGCCTTCGGATGAACCTCTGGAGCTCGATACCTTGTAGTGCCAACACCCGGTAGCGATATGGTGCTGGATTTAGAGATTTGAACTTTTGTCTTTGACATCCCAAAATCAACCAACTTTACCAAGAATTGATTCCCAAGGTATGTAGAGGTCAACCTATTCACAACCACATTTTGTGGTTTCAGGTCCCGGTGAGCAACACCTCTGTCATGTAGATAACACATTCCACGTGCTATCTGTACTATGATGTCAACTACTACGGGAAGTGAAAAATATGTATCTTTCTGATCGTCGATCAAGTTTGAGAGACTCTTCTCCATAAGCTCCATAGCTATGAAACGATCACCTCTCTCTTGGCCATTGCCACAACAAAGAAAATTGACTATGTTTGGGTGCTTCAAATGTGCCAAAATGCCTGCTTCTTTCAAGAAAGAACTCTCAGCTTCTTGTTGATGAAATTCCTTCTTTGCACAGGGTATGCCCAGCCATTTTGTGCTACAAACACCACTTGCACCCGATCCAGCTCCAAGCAGCATGTAGTTTCCCCATGTCCTCGTTGGTGCAGACTCCTTTTTCCACAAGACTCCACTGTACGTGTCTAAAGAACTTGCATGAGGTACTAAAGATGTAGAGTGCATCTTCGCTAGCAAGTACCTGGCGAGACATTGCCTCAAAAACCCCCTCGTTGGTAGAAAATGACCCAAAAATTTAACGCTACCAGGTTCATTGGCTAGGTCTTCAAGTCTCTTTTGAGCATCGAGCTGATCTTCATGCACATCACTCTCTATTGTAGGCTGAAAAATAGAAGACAGCCGAAGATCTTCTTGGGAATCATTCCAGTGTTCGCTTGTGCATCTGGCTTGCTCATAGATGGCACTGTAACACAAACTGACATCCAGGAGGATGTCTCGGAAAGCATTCTCATTCTGAATCTGAAATACTGCTGCTGCACACCAATCTTCCTCCCCACACTTTGCCACGAGTAATTTCGCCTTCTCCAGATACCGGTACAAATTTTCCAGAGCAGGTTGGAAGAAGACAGCAGATTCTCCACAGCGTAACTTTAACTCTGTAATGCTCCGAATAGACTTTGAGAGCTTGAATGACAAATCCTGGCATTGTCTCCGGTTGAGTAAGTTCCCACCATCCACGAGATCCGCTATACTGTACACGTTCTGTTTGCAGAGGTACAAAAAGTCTACGTCAACTGACAAGGAGCCTTTGGGGTGATTTCCCAGCATCCACATACTTACGTTCTTGGTTTTTATACGATGTGCCGACTCCTCATGTCATGATAGCTCTCTGAAATGCAAATGATATAGAAGATCTTGTACTCCAGTCTCTTATATTCCTGCAAGGAAAAAATTAGCTTGAAGGATTGAAAACTTCCATCATAACTAGTGAAGATGAAGGTGGCGTGATCGTGCCTCAGAATGAAGCACCTCAGAGGACAGAATATTTCAACAACTAAATGTTGGCGAACTCTCATTTCTACGAAAGTAAACCAGCAGTTCCAGGAACCAAAACCTAAAAGAATGTCCCTATGAACTTTAGAAGATGCAGAATAAGTTAAGGTCGAAATACCATAAGAGGAAGGAGCAACATGGTCTTGAAATTCAATGACTTACAAGTCGAAGGCTTCCGAAGTCAAAAACTAGATTACTCCATTGCATCGTCCATTTCGGTACAATTTCAAACATTTAGCAAAATTCCAAAGAAATGTCCAAATGCAGCGGCTGCGGCTTAGCGGCATCGGAATGCAAAGAAAGATAGCTCCAAGTTCATTCAGAATAGTTCCCAATGAAAACCCCCTTTCCAGCGATGTACGGAGCACAAAAGGGATCCCCAAATTTACTCCCCTACATAACACAATCATAAATAGGTCAAGCTTTGACGATAGTAAGTCCTCATCAACCATGCCCCGAACTATGAGAACACAACCTCATGTACTACACTGCCACTTGGTTATGTAACAAATTCAAACCTCTGAATGCAGGTAGTCTAAATTCACTTACTCAAATCTGTGAGCTCAAAACGATGGGAAATTGGAGAAAACAAAACACCTAGAAGAAACTTCACTTGAGTAGTAAGTATGGCTCTGTGTTAAACCAGTTGAAGATCCCTGGACGTCTTAAGCTAAACACGCTGTATGGGATATCTACTCACTTACCCAGCTAACTATATGCTCTAGACGCCCAATAGTCACTCTGTCGACATCAGCAGATGGAAGAAGACGCGAGGGCAACACAGAAACAAGAGAAGCCTGTCATTGACACAAGGATTCGGAAGAGCACGTCGACAATCTCACCAGACAGAAAGCCCGGTTACCTAACAGTAATTCCTATCTAGAAAACTCATATACTAACCCAATTACGGCATAAGAACCTCGAGGAACATCATAGCGCAGACAGCTTGTGATCGACATTCTTCCGTCTTGGGAATATAAATGCCGAGGATAGCCGAGGAGAGCATCAAGCCCAGAAGGAGATGAGGATTCTGAGATCCTTGCACTAAGTTAGGCTAGCAGAGGAGTCAAAGCTGGGCAGCGCAGTCGTCTCCGACAGTCTTGATCATGGCTTAGAATATCACCAAGCTTTTGACAAAGTCCCCAGGGATTCAGGCGACCCAACTTAATGATGGCCATGGGGCAGTGGCCGACATGGCAATGAAGCAAGCCTCTGGGTTTAAATAGTTGTAAGCTATGTTAATGTATCGGAATATGCATGTCACCAACCAGACCTTGGACAAATTCCTGGTTTCAGTGAGGTAAGGAGCGCTTCACAGTTCACATTCTGGCCAAGTTGGCTTAAGGTAATTGTACCAGTATCGGACCATTTAAGCAATTTTGGAGGTTATTTTTCAAAGCATGATGTGGCAGAAATTTTTCCCATGTAGGAAGATAAGGTATTTGTGTGTACATAAATTTTCAGAATTTTTCCTCAAAAATTGAAATTACTGTGAAATTTAAGGAGGCAAGAGGTGCAGTGTACTAGTTTATGATCATTGAAGATTTCCACCCAAAATGTTCAGGAAAGCAAAGATTTTATAGTAAAAAATGAAGATTTTGCCCAGCGGTCGTCAATTGGTCATGGTCGGTTACTGGTACACTTACCTTAGTCTTTCGGCAGAGCCCATGTTGGCCTCCAGCATTGCCATTTGATTGATCCCGTGCCAGTATAATGGTAGTGGGACTACGAAGTCTAAGGGCCAGTTCCCACTAATAACTATGACTAAAGATCGGGAGGCCCTCAATTTGCACCAATTAGATTGCAAGTATGCTTAAAGATTGGCCTCTCAGACTTCACATTAAAGTACACGGTCTGATTCTCGAGCGGGTTGTATTTCCGACCCTTACTTTTGGGGTTGGCTAACCAGATCTTGAATGCAAAGGACTATAAAAGCGACTATGGAGGTGCATTATGGCGTGGGGGGAGGGAATAGGGTCTCTTGAGGTTGGTTTTTGGATGTAAAAATGATGAAAAGGCATTTTCTTGTGAGTGAAAATAGGGAGTAGAGCGGTTGCAATTAATTATTTGTAATCTCAAGAAATTGCCAATATTGGAGGCTGATTTTGCAATAAAGAAGGTTTTATTTTGTACATCAAAATGGCAGTTTAGTCTAACAGCTTGATTATAGTTACATCCCTTTGGAAACAATTCAGCATATAAGTATGGTGGTATTTTTAGAGCAAAGAACAAGGTTTTAGAGGGGGGATTAGGAGAGATTTCAAGGTGCTTAGAAGAGGAATAGTGAGGCAGCAAAGGGAATGAGGCAGTATAGTCAGGGAGTTGTGGAGAAGCATGACATTGTTCAAGAAACTCAATCATTAGGGGAAAAATCAGGTCTCCTATAGGCCTTGTAAGACAGCCCGGATTAGGTGAGCTTTCTGCCCGCTGACAACAAAATTCGCCCCGCTGACAACAGGATTCGCTGACAACAGGATCCGCTGACAACAGGATCCGGTACTGTCCAATGGGGTGACAGCAGTGGGCACACGGTCGGTGACAGTGTCATTACTGTTTGTATTGTCCAATGGGGGGGTGGGGTGGGGTAGGGAAGGGAAGCGATTGGCTGGACCCCCCAAATGCCAACTGCTGGCACTGCTGGCAGCATTTGGCGACCTGCTGGCACTATTGGTGCCAGCAGGTAAAGTGCACGGGCATGGCAAAAATTCATGCACGGAAAACCTGGAAAAGGCCCATAGGAGACCCCAAACTTCTCCTAATGTTGAGGGGCCAGAACAAGGTGGTCAAAGTGTACTAGGAGATAGCTTGGGATTTTATGACTACATGGCTCATTTTGAGAATGGAGGGAGGAGTAGATATAGAAGTTTGGTGCCTACCTTGCATGTCAACTCCATAAAAACTCAAAATGAGCATAGACGCTTCATAAGAGGGAGTCGGGAGGGGGGGTTGGAGGACATATTATGGTTTAAGAAGTTTTACATAATAGAGGGTAGTGGAACTCACAACTTAATTGTAGAAGTGGAGAGGACAATTGAACCCTGTTGGTGGGAACTTAGTAGCTAAAGAAGATGTCCAAAGCAGCCAAAAGGGGCCATGTCTTATGTTTGTTCAAGTTGAATGTAGACGAGAAACAGCTCCAAATTTGCTACTAATTTGATTATGTGGAACAGTCCACCCTCTATAAATGTTACACCTATAAGTGTTAATCCTCTCTAAATGTTAACTATCTTCTACTCCCCACATATTGCACACTACAAATGTTAAGTGTGTTATTTGTTAACCAAATGTTACTCCCGAGTCCCTTCCTTGTAAATTTGACTTTATAAATGTTAATGAATGAATTAATACAACCATAATATGGATGATAAAAACTACACATCTAATTACATTCGTCTTTCTCTCACTATGCATTAGGGTGAGGCACAATGCAACAAAAGTGGGTGGCAGCAAAGTGGCAAAGAATTGATTTCTAAAGCTTGAATTTGCAAGTATGTAACGCTTGGTTTGGGGTTGTTAGTTGTGTGGAGATTGGTGGAGGCCTAGATTAAAGTGCATTTTAGATTTGAGAACTATTTCCGTGAGTGTTGGTTACCTCGAGGTTATGTTTTGTTGGCTTTTGTTGAGGATGTATAGAATGTTATGGCTCTATTGGTGGGACTTCTAATGTCTCAGATTATGATTTTGAGGTAGAGGAGTTTGAGGTAGAACCCATTCCATCTTATAATGACTTGCAATTTGATTTTGGTACCATTAGAAGGTATATCGAATCACGTTCATGTGATGTCTCAAGTATGTGGGTTTGATGGTAAAGACTGGGAAATATTTGTTAGTTGTGCATGCAGATGAATCTCACCAAAGAATTATTGATTCATACTTCACCCATGATTTGTAACTTGAAATTAAATAGAGTTTTGATTGGATTTGCAATTTTGTGAAAGGTATTTTCTCACAAAGATTCTTCACAATTGCTTATATTTATAAATGTTAAGATTTATATATTGCTCAAAAAAACAATTTTATAATTGATAACAGTTAACACCTCTACAAATGTTAACTTTGATCCACTCCCAATGATGGATTAACATTTATAGAGGGTAGACTGTACTAGAAAAAAAGTCATGTAATAAGGTAGTAAAAATTGTTGTAAGATACTATGAATGGTAAAAGATCATGTCCATTTCCCTACATAATATGTATTAAATAGGGAAAATACACATCAATGACAACATAACTATGCCACATGACCCTTCATATCTCCCTTACATGACATGTTCAAAGTTTTGACAACTTTATTAAAGTACTTCTCAAATAAAAAATCAACACATTTCAGAAACACTAAATGACACTGCTGCATATATATCACCTATACTCTGCTCCATATATCACCTGTACTCTGCTGCATATAATTCACCTATACTCTGCTGCATCTACACATTCCTCAGAATTGCTGTCCTTTCACCACTGCCAGGTCTGTTGGGCTAGCATGTTCCGAATCGGGCTTGGCGTACAACATGCTTACAGAAAATTGAGACACAATATTGCTTCACAGGAATTAACTTCATGGCGCAGTACTCACTTGACCGTAGCATGATTATAGTCATGGAAATAAAAGGTCTTGTAAATGAAATGAGAAAGCCATCGAGCCAAAACAGTGGACAAGACTGCCCCGCAGACCAAGGGCACAGAGAAGGGTTGAAGTTTCGGTAGAGGGGCTGCCCCTGATACTGCCACCACTCCTACCAAAGCAACCGCAAGAACATGCAGCCCAAATTCCAGAGCTTTGAAGTTTGCCAATGCTGTGCGGCATCCCTTGCAAATCTTCACGTGTTGCTGGTATCTGCAGACACTCAAAATGACGGTAAGAATCATCACGATTGCTGAACTAATTGGCAGACTTATGCAAATCATATCAAAACAACTCCCAGCAGAGACAAAATGGATTAATGTCCCTTCCGAAACAGGATTATGACTGCACGAATCGTCATTCCACCAAGTTTTCTAGATAGAATGATACGCACTTCTAACATTTTTTCAAACTGGACAACGATGAACAGCATACATTCGATTCAATACTAGGTGGAAGAAGCTGTCACCTATCAAGCATCTTCCGTTTGGACGGTGAAGGTGGCAACTTGTTGCTCTCAAAATGTCCCCCCCAGTCAGGAGCCCCTCCAGCAAAGGTGTTTAACCATTTCCTGAAGGCAAGTACCAACACATCTGCCTTGGTGGGTGCATAATAACCACTTAAACCCTCGTGCTCCAGTTTCCTCTCCTGCAACAAGAAGTTGGCCAATATAATTATCACCATCATATTGATCTTTCGAGACCATGACTGCATACCAAAACGGCTTGGCCCTGCACAGCACGTCCCAGCTAGAGTGGATTGAATAAGTGGATTAAACAAACCAGCTGCAGTCTCGGAAACCTTAGACTGGAAGGATGATACCATGAACTTCAGAAGATGTAGAAGAACTCTGGTTCCAACTAATTACCACAACATGAAGTAGTAACATGTCAGAGTCGAAAACCAGGTTGATCATCTTGTGTTGAATCCACTGTGGTACATTTTTCAAAGTAAAAGCAGCAAAATTCCGAGGAAACGTCAAATAGCAACGGCTGCGGCCCGGAGACACCGGAACGCAGATCATGATAGCTGCTACTTTGTTTGGAGTAGGGTCCTTCGAAAGTCTTGCTTTCAGAGATGTGAGGAGCACAATGAGCGCATGAGCAAACACATTCTCTGAATGCTCCCCCTGACACAACAAGTTCAATCATTACCCACGGCACACACTCGCCCTCATGAATTCGAGATTACTGAATCATGTTTCCCATCTATAAGCAAACATCCACCTCATGCGTCCACTCTTGTTTCAAACTTATTAGGAGCAGTTTCAGACGTATTAGATAATGCAAGGAGCAATTCACTCTTGGCAAGAGCTAGATTCGAAATTAGAACAACGGGCATGATCGTGGAGAAATGTACGTACGTAAAGGTTTGTTCGAATTGAAATCTCGGGAGGATAAGAAACGTTGATGGTAACTGTGCCAGGCGCAGTGAAGTCATAAGGACCGATATCCGCCATGCCCTTAAATCCTGGAGCACTGATTTTGGATTCCAGTCTCAGATTCCATGGTCCTCCGTCCTCTCGCCTCCCCTGGTCAATAACGAACCGTGAAGG
The DNA here is from genome assembly GCA_014871385.1 of Ceratodon purpureus. Classification (NCBI taxonomy): domain Eukaryota; kingdom Viridiplantae; phylum Streptophyta; class Bryopsida; order Pseudoditrichales; family Ditrichaceae; genus Ceratodon; species Ceratodon purpureus. The sequence goes on along the minus strand of CM026425.1, from coordinate 2,465,755 downwards.
CACTGGTGTCCGATACATAAAAGAGAAGAAATTCTGAAGTGGACAGATTCAATATGAATGTGCATTTCAGTTGTAAAACTCTACCCTAATTTCACCAGAACTTTAAACAGGGAAATGTCGAGCTTGCCTGAATTTTGTGATGGGAATTGACGAAATGCGCTGGATCGAGTAGGTTCTCCACCAACGTATCATACCTAGGAGACAAGATATGGTCAAAATAACATGATGTCACAACCATAGAATAGCTAGTTAAACTCAGTGAAATAAGTGCACTCTGTTGTTCCCACAATTCATTCTGGACTTACTAGACTTACCCATATTCCATATCACGAAAACTCATATCAAATCCATAGGTTGGGTCATTTAGCTCTGGAAAGAATTGAGGAGGATTCGCTGCTGCTTCAATGTTGATAGCTCCTTGTGAAAGGTCGGGCCAAAACCAGAGAAAACCTTGCTGTTCAATGCTCGGATACACTGTTACACAAGCTTTTTTTGACGTGTGCTGCATACACCAGAGGCTCGATCAGACTCTTCCGACCCATATTGCCACCCAGTAGATAGGTAGGTAGGCCATTGCAACCTTCTCAAGCTACAGATCACTATCACTCTCGAAGCCATGGCTGGAGTGTGTCAGGAAAATTGAACAAACCGCTGTCAAACTGGACTCAAGCTTTAACCAAATTCGACATTAATTATCGACGACATGCAACTGATACAGTAAAGATTCTTAAAGGTAGTCCTCGAATTGAATCAGATGGAGCACAGACTCCAAATCTCGGAGGCAGAGTAGGACTAAGGCCACTCACCGGCTTCGAGTCGGAAGGAGCTTGAGGAATAAAAGTGCACTCGCCTGAGTCTCCTTTAAACGTCCATCCATGATACGAGCATCTCAACTGCCCATCCTGAGTAATACTGCCTTCTGAGAGAGGTGCCAACCTGTGAGGACACTTATCAGCATAAACTTGCCATTTATTGGTTGACTTGTCCCACCAAACTGCTAGCGGGCGACCGATCACGGTTACGGCGAGGGGTTGGTCTTCCTCAAGATCTTTTATTATTGCGACAGGGTACCACTGCTTGTTCCAGTCGAATTTAGCTTCTTTTGAGGTGTCTTTTGAAGCACTCTCCAGCTGAGGAGATTCAGTCATAGGCTCCGCAATTGCAGAGACTTTGACATGACGACGGTGTGGCACGGATCGCAGCTGGCCAGTGGAACAATATGTCAGGAACCGAGTTCATCTAGAGGGAGAGACCAAGGATATAATTGGTCATACAAGATGATATTGAACATTGTAAAAGCACGAGTCAGGACTATCTGAACAAGGTGTTCTGCTAGGCACAATACTGCATCTGGGAAATGGAGCACTCACATATTTTGCAGATCCAACAGAATTTCCTTTCCAAGCTGGTGTAGTTGTGGTTAGCCAATTTGATTTAGTATGACTAGATCTCCTGGTAAATGCTTGTTGTCCTTGGGAATTTCTCATGACAGGCGCTGAAGAGCGGGCCCCGTGCTTACAAAAACTGTGTTGAAAATCAAGGTTTGGAATTGTGGATACATCTCTTGTCGAGAGAACAGCGGCTTGGACATTCACACCAGCCATCGTTACAATCCTCAAAGCAGACGAACCTGCGCATGGGATAGCACCATCAGACCGATCTGAATTACACATTCCATATTTCACCTACCTCTGAATTCAAGCATCAATATTAACCACGCGGAACTCTTGTAGATATAGCCAGCGCTTATCGACGCTTCTAGCATGCAGGCAACCAATTCCAGATCTAAAAAATTCAGACTTAAACTTATCAATTCAAACATTGAACAGCTCGGGTCGTCAGCTATACCACTAATTCCTCAACCGTGCTTACCTTCAGCAACGAAAACGCTATCAAGTCACATGTAGAATGTAACAATGCGTCCACCAATAGTCCCGCATCTGCACAAGCTAAAACTAGTAATCAACCTTCACGTCTGGCCGTAGCAACACACACCCACATGGAAGAGCATAACTTGAGCTGATTCTAATCAAGCTCTTCTTGTAGGGGTCTCTCTATTTCCCCCCATCAAGCGGTGCTAACCTTCCCTTCGCGGGCAAGGGCAGCGCCCGATGGGGGGACGCTCGCATGCTCCCCTCGCGCTCGCGTTCCCACGCCCCGGCTCCCCGGCTCCCCGTCCCCCGGTCCCCGCCCCCCCCCCGCGCCCGTCGAGCTCGCCCAGCCCGTGGAGCACCCCCGTTCCCCCCCCCGCCCGCCCGCGCGGGTCTCATCCGCCGCCCCTCATCCAACCGGGGGATCGTCTCTCTCGCCCGTCGCGCCGGCGTTTCCATGGAAGCCGTTTTGCCCTCATGAATTCGCGCCGCCTTGACGACGGCTGCGCGCACTGTTCACCATGATGGGAGGGCGATGGCAGATCGAGTTCTTTGGACAGGAGTACCGACGTCGTGCTCGGGGAATTGCGATGCAGAGGGTTTCTGGAGTGCTTGTAACCTGCTTGAATCAATGAGTTCGTATCGTGTTTCCCTCGTGCTTTGTGTCTGTACAGATTGAACGTTCTTTTCTTTGTTTTAGGAATGCAGTATGTCCTGATGCATCGGGCATCATGCAATGGGCGATATGGTCGAGGGCCTAGAGGAGCTTGCGGGTCGTCAGGGTAGTGTCGACGTCGGCTGCGTTGAAATAGGCGTCGCTCAGATTGGTCCCCGGAAGCATGGAGCAGACCTCAGACGGTGCTCTCAGGGGCATGCTGAGAGAGAAGGGCCCTGTAAGATAAACGACTATTTAGATCTCAACACCCCAAACTCATGTGTAGACCTCTCTCTTGTTGGAGATGAGTGGCGATGGGATGGCGACGGTATCGTTGGCGGATTTTCCGAGGAAAGAAGGGGTGCTGTTCCAGCTCCGGATCTGTTTACTCAAGAGCTGCCGGGACAATGCAGCAATTTCGAGCTAAACAGAGGACATGAAGGGCACCATGTGGAGAGGACCGAGGGTTCGGGAGAAGATAAGAGGAGAGATCGTTCGGAGAGCTCTTCCGATGTGGATGAAGGAGGTCGCAACGACAGTGGCATTGCCTTTGGCGACAATCCCGACCAGCGCCTTGATGCTCCTGGACACTTACTACGGGCCGCTGGAGAAGGAAATGTCAACGGAGAAGGATTTGGACAGGACCAGCAGCTTAACAGTGTACCTGTCCGGACTGTCGACAGTGAGGAAGACGGCTTCACAAATACCGCAGCGGTGGGAGAAGACAATGAGGCTGCAGTGGCGCTGGCCGAGAAGAAGAAAAGAGCGCTTTGGAGGAAGATGCCGAAAAAAGTCCAGCGGTCTGTCCAGATACCACCACCGGGTCCATTCAGCAGGGCCGATCTCATCTGGGAATCGAAGGATAATGTTGGAAACGGGAAGCGGAGACAGACTCAGAAAGCAACTATCCCATGGGATCGGCTTGAAGACTTTTTGGAAGGGGAGATGTCTGGGCGACAACATCCCTGCACATTCGTGGAGGAGTCTCGGAAATGCATGAAGAGGGACGAGAGAAAACAGATCCGGGCAGAGTCCCCTGCACAAGAAGTTAGGTATGCTTCCAGGGATATCATGCCCTGTATGTATCAGTCACTGTTTTCCCTGTCCAAGTGCGTCTGTTTCCAATTTCATCAGAACTATCAATTGCATATGAGTTATTTCGAAATGTTCGTGGGTCCTATGCAGTTATTGGTGCCAATTTGGTCCGGAGGACTACACCCGGCAGTATAAGGAGTCCTTCCGGAAGGTTTTTGCCCACGTCCTGGTTGAGAGGAAGAACTCCACGAACCAGAAGAATGCACTGAAACGAGCTCAGAAATTGGTCGACAAAGCTGCAAAGGAGGCTGAAAAGAAGGCCCGTCCGAAGAAAAAAGGGAAACAACAACCTGTCCTGGATCTCAATGAGGAGGCTGCGGAAGAAGACGAGGAGGAAGAAAGAAGGATCCAAGAGGCACAGCAGCAGCTCTTGCAAGCTCAGGCATTGATTGAGGCAGCCTCCAAGCCGAGGAGGAAGACTAGAGTTAGCAAGGTTCAATGCGGCCTTTCCATGAAACGTGGTTGCCAGTGCAATTTTGTGGCCAAGCAGTTACTGGTGGATGAGTCTCTTTGCACAATTCATTTCCACTGTATGAGTCATACTAACCGGGAGGGGAAGCCCTGCCATGGAGCTGAGTTCGGGGGACAGAGAGCAGGCCTGTCCGGGCACTTGTCTGCAGCCAGTAAGAAGTGGATCGAAGATACACTCAGGTCAGGTAAGTCCCCTGCCCAAGTGATGGCGGATCACAAGGTCGAGGTGATGAGGTGTGCAGAACACAACCTACCTGCGTGTCGTGATACGTTTATCATGCCGTCCGATGTGTACAACATTGCGAACAAGCTTGCCAAAGAATTGTGGGAGAAGCACCCCAACGACGCCATGAGCGTCAGGCTCTGGACAGACGAAAATACAGACTGCTGGTATCACTACCGGGAATATGGAACCTTGCAGTTGAACGATCTTCCACCACCTGAAGATGATCCATTCTGCCTCGCAATACAGATAGAATGGCAGCTTGAGATGATGGTCAGACATGGTCATAGGAGGGCGCTCTCCATGGATGCCACCTTCTCCACCAATGCTCCCAAGGTATGCTCACATCGTCCCACTATTATGATTGAACAATTTCTCTGTCTTGAAACATTGAAACTTGTAACTGAAGCTATAAGAGTGGCTCCTACCTGTTCTGACATTGTCTTCTGCCTGTCCGGACTGTCTTGCAGTACCCGCTCTACACCGTTATGGTGTTTGATGAGTGGGAGCAAGGTATCCCGGTTGCCTTCACCATACAAGGAAGGTCCAGGGAAGTTGATATTACTCCTTGGCTGAGAAAGTTGCGGGATCGCTGTCTTGCCATTAAACCGGATTGGATGCCCAACGCCTTCCTTGTGGATAATGATGACGCCGAGTTGAATGCAATAAGGTATTCTCCAAAAATGCATCCATTCAGTTCTTGGGCAATGTTTTCTTTCTCTTATTGTTTTTTGTTTACCGCCCTCTCCTTGGACATAATTGGTTGCAAAATCTGGATCTTACTGTGATTCTCTGTCTTTGCAGAAAGGTGTGGCCGGAGGCTGAGACACTTCCGGGACAGAAGAAGGAGGAAGTTGCAGTTCTACTGTGCCTATGGCACACTAGGAAGGCATGGCTGGAGAACGCAACTCAGAAAATCAAGGCGAATTATCTACGGACAGAGGTTCTAACTGCATGTGCAGATCTCATGTACGGCAATGGAATTCTGCAGGGAGACTTGGCTGTCCAGGCTGCTAGAGAGCGTTTTCAGTTTATCAAGGCCAAGTACCCGCAAGCCAAGGCATTTTTTGCCTACTTCGAGACTCACTGGATTCCGAAGATCGAAATGTGGGTCAAAGGATACAGGAACATGCCACATGCTAATCAGGACACCAATGCGGCTGTGGAGAGCTATCATGCAAATCTGAAAGCACTGCTCCGGATGTCAAGGGCGAAATTCGACGGTCGAAGGGTGGATTGGCTGGTGTACCATCTGCTGAAGGATGTCCTGATTCATTATTGGTACGCAGTACAATGTAAGTTGTATGGATTTATCAAGAACGGAAAGGCTGAGGGCATCGTCGCTAGTGCTGTCATCAGGGCTGAAGAGATTACTGATGAGCATGTCCTGATTGACATGGAGCAGGATGTGGCTTACGTTGCTTCTGTGACAAATTTCGGACAGGTCTGGGTAGTGACAAGTCCGAATTCTGATTGGGCTCACTGTAATTGTCCTTTGGGGATGAGGGGAAACACTTGCAAACATGTTGTTAAGGTTTTTAGGATGCTGAACATCGATGCTCAGCCTGCTGACATTATCAGATACGCAGGCACGTTGCGAGGAACCATTCAGTTGGGGTGCAAACCTGCAGGGATTACAAACATTTGTGAGGTTGGGGTGGTGGAGGCAGCTCCGGACAGGGATAAACAGGTGTCCACTGTTGGTGATCCAGCAAAGAACCTGCGCAGTTATCGATCTGTTTTGGCAGATTTGGACACTCTAGGTGTGGAGAACCCTACTCTACTGGACAACTTCATTGCAATGGCAAACGAATTGAAGGGAAAAATGGCGTCTTTTAAGGTGAAGTCTGATGCTGGTTTGTTGCATCCTCTATCACAGCCTTCGTTCAAGGTTGGAGCTGGACCAAAGAACCTGCGAAGATTTAAAGCTTGCTCAGAGTTAGGGACGAAGAAACGGGGAGGGCAGTCTAGGAAATGGAATTCTTAGAAGTACATAGCTAGAGAGTCCACTGTATTTCATCCAATTTTTTTTTATATATTGAAGCATATCAAATCTGGATTTCTCTGTTTGGGCACCTATATTACCTTCAATATACTCACGTCCGTATTCTGGTTAAACGCATATTGTGTAACTGCTATACCATGCTGAAGTCCCCTTCCTGATCTAATCATCACAATGAAACCACGTACACACTCTACATCTGCCCGGACTGTGATTTGAGTCACTTGGAACGCCTTGAACCCTGTCCGAACTTACTCAAACAGCATTCCTACGTTGCAGTTGAAGTAAATGGGGCCCACTGCTACTCTAATTGGGGCCCAAGCTACAGTAATCGGGGGCTGCAGTTGCATTAGTTGGGGCCCCGGCTCTAACAGTTGGGGGACCCAGCTGCAGCAACTGCAGCCCCAGCTGTAGCAGTTCGGGGCCCCAGCTGCAGTAGTTGGGGCCCCAGTTCTAGTAGTTGGGGTCCCCAGTTGCAGTAGTTGGGGCCCCAGCTGTAGTAGTTGGGGGCCCCAACTGCTGTAGTTGGGGCACCATTCTCCAATTTTAGAACTTATAATTTTGTTAATTTTAGTACATACTTCTCCTTTTCTTTTTATTTTTGAAATTACTTTTATTTTGAAAAGTACAGTAATATCTTCTTTAAATAACTATATAATATAGTGGAAGTACAATTTTTATTGATTATAAGTTATATAAGTATTTATTATCTTACACTCGATTACTTTATATTTCAGTTGTCTATGAACATTTATTTTCTAATCGAAATATTTTAGAGTTCGACATCCAGTTAAAGAATATTTTACAAATGAACTACGAGCTATAAATTGTATAGCGATTGGATTAGATTCGTATCCAACATAATTGCATCAATTACACACGTCCAAGAATTCTTTTATAAAGCCACACATTGATAAAATGGAATTTGATTGCTCTTTTGGATGTTGGTTTATTGAGGGATATCCCAAAGGAAGTGAATTTGGAAATTTTCAACATTGTATGAAACTCGAGAAAAATAAGGGAGCAGCTGTATTTGTATTCTGCAAATATGTTAGCTAGGGAACATTACAAATTCATTCCAATTCAATATTAGCAACTGATTTTACAATAGGATGTGCCTTGGTTAACGAAGACGCGAATTGTACTAGACTTATACATCAGCCCCAAAGTAAAAATCCAATCAGTTGGAAACATATCCCGTACATAAGTCATATTCATACTGGAAGTTGTGAAAGTTAGGATGTAAATGAAAATGATAATGTGTAAATTTCTTATATTTACTTGACTTGAGTGTAAATTAATTAATTTGTAATAGATTAATTACTTGGTTGTATCTACCACCCTTTTTGTATATTTCTTTTTCATTTAATAAAAACAATAAATATTTGTAACTTAGTATCTTGTCCAATTTATTTAGGTACACGTAAGAAGAAAAATTTTGAAACAAACAATATGAGCAGAGTCAAATATTTAAATTCCGCTGTCTTCCTCGCCTCCTCTCTCCCCTCCCTTATTTCCCCTCCCCTATCTCCCCCACCCAACCCCACACCCCTTCCTTTGCATGTTATTTCTTTTTTTCATTTTTTCTTTTTCTTTTTCTTGCCTGTCCGGCTCTCTTCCATTTCCCCTCTCTCCCCTCCCCTATCTCCTACACCGAACCCCGCACCCCTTCCATTGCCCCCCGTTTTTTTTGTTTTTTTTTTTTTTTTTTCCTTTTTTTTCCTACTACCTCTTCTGAACCAGCTACGTCATCGCTCACTCCCACCCTAACACCCCTTCTCTATCACGATTATACTTTGATTCTTTCGTTTTAATTTCGAATTGTTTTTCTTTCTTTTTAATTTGGATTCCTTCTAGTTTGTCTCAATCATGTCTCTCATCTCTCGGTCCCACCGTAACACCCCTTCTCTCTCATGTTCATCTTCTCATTTTTCCATTTCGGTTTTTTTTTTTTTAATTCTTTTAATTTATTTTTTAGTGAACATCATTTCCTCTCTACCTCTTCTCAATCATCTCTCACTCCCACCGTAGCACCCCTTCTCTTGTCTGGCCATGTTCTAATTTTTCCATTTTTTTTATTTATTTTTTCAATCTTTGAGTCCTTCTCATAAGTTTCCGTTATCCCCCATCCACCTCCATCAGATCCCTCCTTTTCTCTGTATTCCCTTTCTTTTATTTTTTTCTTTTATTTTATTTTATTTTATTTTTTTCTTTTATTTTATTTTATTTTATTATTTTTGATTTTCGCCCGATGGGTTTCCTTTCTTGATTTTCATTTTTACCTTATGGTCCTCTAGTTCAAGACAGCGAGCCCAGCCTTTGCCAATACGAGGGCCTGTCTTGAAAAGAATTAGACATCATTCACTTTGAATTCACCCGCCCACACCATATGCAGTGACGTAGAAGGACATCTATAGCACGTCCCTTGGAATTAGTATGAAAACGTATTAACATATGCAATTCTGTAATAAAAAAATAAAAAAAACACAGTACTTCAGTTCAACGTGAGGTCTGTTTTGGAAATAAGCAAAGACAAGTAGAAGATCATGAATATCGATTCTCAAAATTAAAAATCAAAAAATGCCGTGGCAATGTTGCCTAAATATCTAAGGAGGCCATGGTTTCGGCCTGAATTGCTACTCTGAAGAACCATAATCAGCTTCGTATCTGCTGGGATTTCTTCGGACAGGAGGGTGAGATACCGAAGCCCTAAGGCGGAACCCCCTACACAGCCGGCAGCTGCACAACCGGATCACATGAGGCAGCTTCTTCCTCCAAGACAGGCGCTGCATCGGGTTCGGCCACACCAACACAATGTTTCTTCACTGGATCTCTTGGGGAAATGCTGAAGTCCCATGGGTCACTTCTGTCCGAACGGGAGGGCTCTTCCTGCTGATTACTTGGAGCAGGTTGATGTGTCAGTCCGAAAATCCGCTCCTGATCGATAGTGCAGAGTACCTGAGAGGCCTTCCACTCATCTAGGTCCTCTAAGTCGTCTGTGACATTCCAGACTTGGAGCTTGCCATGCAAGTGATGGAGGCTGTCTTGGAGGAGCTCCTTCGCTGCTCTGAAAAGCCCGTGACCGGCGGCTGGCCAGGTTCCTGTAGCCTCTAAGGATCCGAAAATGTAACCCAGGTCCAGGTTTTCTCGATATAGCAGGACGATACGAAATGCATTGGAGACGGCTTCGAAGTCAACCCCCTCCCTGGTCACCCACATGTCGCGCAGCAAGCTCTTCTTGTCCAGAGCCAGCATATCAAGACAGGCCCTAACAAAGGTGTCACGGCCTCAACAATGGTACTGCGCCACTTCGCCCCCCCGATCAACGCAGTCATCTAACACAAGCCGGAAGGTCTCGAAAGACTCACTCTGAGTATCCATAGTGGGGAAGTAAATCTTACCGACCCGGATGAGCTCTTCCATTGCAACCAGAATCTGGTGCCCCCGGTCCGTCATCGTCTCCTCAGTGAGGCCCAAGACAGGGCAAAGCATGGGCATGCGGGACCCAAGCTCGCTCTTAGCAAATAATTTCAGCGCTCTTGCCATGTGGGGTGGCTCATTCTTCTCGCCTATTCTGTTCCCCTCCATCTCCATCCACTTGACAAGTCCCTCGAACTCCTCCTCCGAATGCTCGTACGGCCGGCTAATGCACCTGGGCTGCGGTTCGCACTTAAACTCCCTGAATAGAAGAGACCACACCCACTCTTCGTCCTCCTCCTGCATACGTATCTTGATATCGTACCTGCTCAACTTCTCGGCAACAAAGGCAGCTCGATTCCTCTGAACCTGCTCCACTAATCCATCGAAGTCTCTCTGGCGGGATTGGTACAAGAGAACGTCATCGTGATGCAGATAGAAGAGGTGGATTTCCCTGGTAATGGCCCCTGCTTCCTTGTAGGCGAATGCATTCTTACACCTGTCGATGGCAGCGACAACCGGCAGGGGCAAGGAATCCTGTCCGAAATGAAAAGAGACAACGTAAGCTGCATGTGAAGAGAATGCTGAAACTTGTAACTGAAACAAACAGACAACAACCGCACACCCTCTGCTTCACCCCTCCTAACTTACTGCTAGTTCGGGGTCAAATTGAAGCGCCCCCCAAGCTGCCGAGACCTTGCCCGCCAACTCCCCTGTAGAATTCATCCTGCGTAGCCACTCCATGGGTGCTTGGAGGTCGCCCATGAGTTCAGTGGGAACTATCGTCCCAAAAAACTCCTGGAGTGAGTAGAGACCGGGAGGACTCGGAGGTCCAGCCGGAGCACTAAGTGGATCCACTGACGGGTACATTTGTCTCGCCTTCTCCCAAGCCGCTGTCTTGAACTCTTGTCGCGCCTTCCTTGCTCCCACCAGCGGCACACTGTACGACGGCACCCATACGGCATTCCCCGCATCCCCCATCTCCGGCTCCTGGAAATCATGCCCCGCAGCGCCTACTCCCGGCTCCCCTGTCTCTTGCACCTCAGCGTTCAATCCCGACTCCCCGGCTTGGTGCCCCATTTCCCCAACCTCCGGCTCCGCTGTACTCTTCCCCGCAGCGCCCTCTCCCACCCTCACTATCTGCTGCCCCGCATCCCCCACAGCCGGCTCCGGTCCTTCTTTCTCCCCCGCCTCCACTGCTGGCAGCACCCCTCTAAGGTCGGTGTTTGCCTCCAGAGCTTCCGCTTCTCCCCCTTTCCGCCTCGACCGGACTTCTACAACGTCGTCACTGCCTTCGGTACTGGACGCCAACTCCAGAAACCTCCTTTTGTTTCCGGTTACGGACCCCGTTGCCTGCTCTTGTGCCACTGCCGCTCGGGTTCTCCCTCCTATACCCCCCACTGGAGTCTTCGGCTCCTGGAAACTCACCCGCCTCCCGCTGCCCCCTTTCTTCCCCTTCGCATTCGACCCCACTCTTTCGATCTCCCCCGGCTCAGAGTCATCAGCCCCACGCCCCCCCTTCTTCCCTTTCTTCTTTTTCCCTCCGCTCGACCCCCCTGATCGCCGATCCCTGAACGCGGTACCTGCTTGCCGCCGCGGTGGAGTCTCCGTCCTGGTTGTCCCCCCTTCACATCCCCCACTCTTCTCCTTGTCTTCGTGAATCTTCCTGATAATGTCTGCTACACTGTCCCCTTCCCTGATCAGCCTCCTCTTCGCCCCCTGTTCTTTTCCCCTGCCCCCGTCCCTCTGCTCCCCTGAATCTGCGGCTTCTGTGTGCTCTGTTCTTCCCTCGCCCCCCCCCCCCTCCCCCCCCTCCAGTGTCCACTGCAGTTGTATCTAAGCCCTTACTGCTTGGAGGCGCTTTGCTCCCCTCTCCACCGTCCTGTTCAGCATCATGTGCGTCCGTCACTCCTCCTCCTCCCTTCGGCTCCCCTGCTTCTAGTCCAGTGCCACCCCGTCGACGCCGAGGGCTACCTAGGGGTCTCCCCTTTTTCAGCCGCTTCGCAGGTCCGGATTTCCCCTCCCCGTCTGGGCTACTGAGGACCACGACGTCTTTCTCCACGGCAGCCCCATCCGTTTGCGGCTCCACATCACCCTCCGCTCCCTCTCCATCTCCATCCTCCCCAGAATCCGTCCCCCTCACTCTAGCATTTTTTCCCTTACGCCCCCCACCCTTCGCCGGTTCGGGACGCTTGCCGATCATCTGCCACGGTAGCGGGATCTTGTACTTGGCGAACACTGCCCGTGCTACTCTGTTGCCCTCTAAACCCCTGGCCGGATAAATCTTCAGCGGGCCTAGGTCTTCGTAACAGTAGCACTCACACATCCCGCACTTGCGATGCCAGCCGAGGGTGGCCTTGTCCACGAACTCCAGCTCGCAATACTTACAAACGAAGGGGATCTTCATCCTGGTTTTCCCCTTCCCCTTATCCTGTGCCGAATCTCCTTTACCCCTGTATTGCAGGTTCACCTCCACCATGAGCCAATCGTGCTCGGAGGTGGTGAACGCGTCCCGGTTGGCATCATATCCGGCTGCGACACTGGTGCAGACGATGACTTCCTCCATGCCGTGCTTCCCCTGCACAAGCAACTACCCTTCCAAGAATTTGGAAATGAGACATTGGACAGACGAACCCACTGAACCCCGGACAGGCACCCTAAACCCACTCGGACAGGCCGTATGATATTCAATTCGTCTCAAATTTCATAAACAAAGGAAGGGGATGCGTAATCTTACCCCGGGCACCACCCCTGGTTCTTGTGTAGCAATCTTACGCTGCCACTCCAGGGACAGGGAAGATACATCGAGTTCCGTCGCCCTATTCTCCAACACGTCCAACGCGTCTGATGGTGAGAGCCCGGACAGGTCCGGCGTCTCAGGGGCATCGATCTACAGCACAGGGAAACAAAATTTAAAAAAATTAGAAGAACAAAACGGATGCAATAAGAAATCAGGGGGACATAAGGCTCTGATTGAAACGGAGGATTGAACAGAGAGTATATAGCAGGAGAAAAAAAGAAAACAGGGGGAAGAAGAAAAAAAAAAAAAAAAAAAAAAAAAAAACCAACAGTATGCCGAGGAAAGGGGAAAACAGCGGGGGATAAATCAATTAAGATGAAACATAGAACAGAGAACCGAGAAAGAACAAATTAAATAAACAAAAAAAAAAAAAAAAAAAAAAAGAACAATAAAAAATGGAAAGAAGAAAAAGCAAAAAGAAAGGAGAAAACAAAACGGGGGGACGGAAAGGGAAACCAAATAAAAATAAAAATAAATATAGAAAAAAAAAAAAAAAAAAAAAAAAAAAAAACGAGAAACTAAAAAGGTTCGATTCAAACGGCCACTGCTTAGGACAGACAATGCTACAAAGGAACAAGAAGAGACGATAGAAGGGAAGAAAGGATTAGAGAATGCCAAGCAAAAACAATAACGTAACGAAGAGAAAACAGTTGTAAAGAAACAAACACTCAAAGGACAGAAAGGAAGATTGAGAGAATGACAAGGTTACTTCAATCAGAACTGAAGTTTCGAAGGATTCCGGACAGGCAAATACAGTACTGGACAGGACAGGGGATCCCGGTAAAGTTGAAAGGAACCGGAAAATCATCACTGGGAAAAAACGAACCCACTCCACAGGCATGGGATGATACAAAGTAGGCAGGGAAGAAAAACCTTCCGAGTTAGAGGAAAATTTAAAACTTTTTAAAATTGCATTTATAAATTGCCAAATCAGTAGTAAAAAAAAAAATTCACATGCCGAGGTCCAGAATGGAAGAGTATCCGAAAGTAATATAATTCGAACCATAATAGAACATAAAAAATTGAAGGGCGAATACAAGTTTAATAAAAAAAAAACAACAACAACAACACTTCAAATAAACAGCAGAGGGTAAGCCAAGACAGGGACAGACGAAGGATGGAAGAAGGGGTAACAACTACTAACATCCCAAGACAGGGCAACCAAAAAACATAAGAAGAAGGACAAGATAGGGGCTAATCATGGAACGCAGTATACGACTGAAGGGAAGAAAAATAACAAAAAGGAATAGAAAAAAAAAACATGATCAATAAAGCAAGATACCCGGACAGGCAATCACAAGCAGGGAAGGGCCGGACCGAATGTAGGAGGTGCTGGAAGCTTCATCAAGGCACCTCAGAGAATCAGAAAACAGGACGTACATGGCAACGACTGGAGAGGTCCGAAACTAGAAGAGAATAAAGCATTAGAAAACATATACAGAGCCAAGTAAGTAGAAATTACCAGGTCTCTCTTATCCTTCGGCATCGACTCTACTCTCCAGCTCTTGAAGCCTCTGAGGTGCTCATGATCACCTAGATCCCACCCCTGTATCTCGTCCGAGAAGTCCTCAGCTGGAGCTCTCAGCTGAAACCGTCCTCAGCTGAAACCGTCCTCAGCTGGAAACGAACCATTGGGGGACATCTCCTCCTGTCCAACCTCGCCGATAGCATACTCCCCGAAGTCGCCTAGGCTCGAAGACCACCACCATGGAAGCAAAAACCGCAAGTACCGCAGAGTCCATATGAACTAAACCCTAATTGCTACACACCTAGAATCGGTAGTTCAACATCCATACCTCAACAATGGACCCTCCCATTCCACTAACAAGCCCTCCTCGCCCCTAAGCCGTGCAGCATTGCCATCCTGTCCGAAGCTCGAGGGAGCAGCTCCTCCGACGACACCCAAGACACGACACCAAAAAAACGCGCGACAAGCGAGGGAGACGACGCCCCGTGGATGAGGAGTAAAGCGGATGAAGCCTCGGGCGGCGGATGAGACCCGCGCGGGCGGGCGGGGGGGGAACGGGGGTGCTCCACGGGCTGGGCGAGCTCGACGGGCGCGGGGGGGGGGGGGCGGGGACCGGGGGACGGGGAGCCGGGGAGCCGGGGGGCGTGGGAACGCGAGCGCGAGGGGAGCATGCGAGCGTCCCCCCATCGGGCGCTGCCCTTGCCCGCGAAGGGAAGGTTAGCACCGCTTGATGGGGGGAAATAGAGAGACCCTTCTTGTAGCCACCCACCTGTGACACACAAGGGGCTTCAGATATTTTAAGGGAAAATAATGCTATTCACCCTGTTCCACATTGAGTTGTATATGAAAGGGAATATCTCATTTCGATATATTTAATGGAAAATCTTTTATGATTCCCTTTGTGATTCCTTCTATGGCTCATTTCGTGATTCCCTTTGTGATTCCTTCTATGGCTCATTTTATGATTCCCTTTGTGATTCCCTCTGTGACTCGTTTCATAACTCCCTTTGTGATTCCTTTTGTAATCAAAGCACTCAAGTACATATCAAAAAGTAAACATGTCTTCAACAGGGTTTCAAACACTACCAAAGTTCACATTCGTAGACTTTACACGACATTGATAGATTTCGAGATTCAAGTTTGTAGATTATGTACAACATTGGTAGGCTCTTTAAATCAAGTTTGTAGATTTTGTCCACAAAATTGGTAGATTTATGCACTTCAAAGATATTATGACAAACAAAAATGGTAAATATTCGACATTACATTTATCCCATATCGATTGTCGTTAAGTAGACCACTAGGGAGTTATTAGTATTTGAAGTGAGATTCCAACTTAGAATGAACTTCCCATATTCATGTCACACCCCAATGAGGGGTATGAACTCTGGAGTGACACTTCCGTATATCTTAAGAATTGAAAATTTGGATCTTCGAAGGGATAGATCCTTGGAATGTACATTTCGGACGCCAAAGATGCTCTAATATTAGCTCTTGAAGTGACATCTACCAAAAGATTTTCAGAAATCTACATTTTGCCTTGATGTGGAAGTCTTAAATCTTTAATTTGGGAATCTTCCAAGATCCGTAATCAACCTTGGAGATTCATTTTTAAATCTAGAAATTATATTGATCTACGATTCAGGCTCAAAAAAGAATGTTTCAACATTTCCTTTGTTGCCAACATTCACCCTGTTACTTGTATTTATCTTCGTTTCTTGAAGGTAAAGCTTATGAATTTTCTTTTCAGGGAATCCTCCAACAGCCTCTTGTGACTCTCTTGCAGCAGTACTCACTCCTGCTTAGAAAAATTCTTCTCCTGCGCCACAAAACTGCTCTCACGCCCGCTGCTGGCTTCAATATGTATCCAACTTTGTGATCGCAGTCTGCTTTCAATCTATTACTAACTGCAGTCATGAGCTTACTAGCTACTTCTTCAGCTGGAGTGCTTGTGGACATGGTTTTCTTTTTCAGTGGCAATCATAGTTGGACAATATGAGCAGCATCTCTTGTGGTTGGTTCCAAGGTACGGCAGGGTGGAAATAGCACTCACACATTGTAATTTTATGGTAGTTTAGCACTTTGGTATAATGTATTATTTTTTTTATTAATACTTTTGGCTTTGTAGTGATGGGAATAAAATAGCGATGGATTCTTGGTTCACCAAAAAATTGTGCTTGTTGTCCTTGAAAATTGTCCACTATCAAATCTTTAGATGTTTTCAAAGATTGGTATTGGTAGGCTTTGATATTCGTGGACCCAAAGATACAAAGGATTGTGAACATTAGATTCCAAATCAATTCATCCTCTAGCTTTACTTGCATTTGGTTCTGCAAGTCCACATTTCATAATTCAATCATTTTCTTGGGCAAACAATTTGAACACAAATGATAAGGGCATGTGTAAACACTTTAGAAAACAAGTTTTTTGTTCATGCACAACATTGGATTCTTCTCTAGAACGCAGTGTCAAACATTACTCATACCATAGAATTGCCCCTCCTAGGCACAATGCTACCTGCATTTGTAAAATGAAGCAGACACATGTTTTGAAGATTTTAAGATAGTTTCCTCCTCGAAGTTGGTGAAGTTGTGATCTACCAAATTGATTTAGAATAACTCAATCTCCTTGCGAAGGCTTATCATATTTTAGTATTTCCTTCCATGTCCATCTAAGTGCTTCCATGCTTACAAAAATTATGTTGAAAATTTAGGGTTAGAATTGTGGAAAGGAAAACCAGCCTATTTCCAAACACTTGTCTCTTTTTGGACATAAAAAGGGTAAACAAGAATGTACACCTTCTAAACATATAAGTCTGTGTTCAGAAATAGACATACCTACTGTAAACATCTTAATATATATTAAAAGTGCATAGAAATCATGTTTGTATCTCGCAAGGTAAATCAGACGGATTGAAGCAACCATCGTAAACACCAAATCCAAATTCAATACCTACTGAAAACCCGAGTTTGAAAAGACTAGGAGAGTTGACTAGAGTTGACTAGAGGATTTATAGCTTTTCTGGAAGCCCGCCTGAATGAATGATTTGTCTTCTAAAGCCTTCCACACTGACTTGCAATGAAATTTACTTTCATTTTTTGTAATTTATTAAAAACATATAAATATATAACAAAATATAAAGTTGGAGGTGGATTGTTCTTCATTAGTGTTACAATTCATTTGCATTACAACAAGGCGTGTGGGACCTCAAGGTTCACCTACAAATACGAAACTTGGAGAAAGCTGAAACTAAAGTGTAGGGTTCAAAGTAGGAGTATGAGCATGTACAAGTAGAAAAAAAAGTGCATCAAGCCAACAACTTACGGCTTTGCATTTCCGGGGTTTCATGGTCCTGAAATTTTGTGACAATTTTGGAATATAAATACGTTTTTCACCATCAATATATGTTGTGATACCTTACCAATATAATTTTTTTAGTTGTGAATTTACAATAGTATGCATTTCAACAATTTTGTTGCAGTTAAATAATTTTGTTAATAAGTTTGTGAAGATATATTCTAGTAGTGTATTGATGACTCATACTAATGCTTGACTATGCTTAATGTTAAATGAACACTTTCTCCATATCTTTGATTGATTTGGTATTTTCAATCACACTATTCTATAACCTTGCACAAGAAAATTGCATCATGGTCTTCCAAAATGATGATGATTTTATATATCTCAGCAGTTTTCCCTTCTAAACGGGAAGATCTCTCCACACTCCAATACTAATATCCCAAAATCACACATCCGCACAAGATAGGCAGAATGATTTGTGTTCCTTGTTGCCATTAGTGATTTTTTTCTAAAATTCCACATAAAGACAAATGTCAAAATAAATAGTGGAAATGAAATTTTATTTTTTAGACAAACTATGAAATTGTTATGAATTTTGAAGTGTCTGCTGTCCAATTGACAGAAAAGAATCTCTACACTATCCCCAAACCAAGAAAAAATGTATCTATAAAGGCCATCTAATTCACCTATAATGATCAGTACATGTGACAAATTCCAACTTGTTTGAACTATATTAAAAAAAATTGTTTTGACTAAATATGAGTAATCATCCTAGTAATTTTCACTGCAATGGAAAGGTACACAAAAATCATTACCTTTCATGATCACTGCACACAAATGCACATGGAGACAACAAGAGCACCACAAGCATCAAAATGGTGATCTTACACATTTATTGGACACTTCAATCAACTATATTTTGCGGTGCTTTCCAAAGGTTTGAAGACAAAGTTGACTGCTTACATTTCCATCACAAATTTATTCTGATCTCTATGGATTTTTGAAATAGGTGCCAAAAGAATCTAATCTATAAAGTTTTTCCTTGTCTTTGATCCCGTCTAGGATAGAGAAGTGGTAAAATTGTACGTGAAATGGCATGCATCCGTAACCAAATGATCACATAAAGCCATATTTTGATCATGCAAACAACAAAGCAATTGGTTTTGCCTTCCTACACATTCATCTTTCAGTAAAACCAGAGATTTCTACACATTCAAAACTTTCACAAATATGTTTATTATTTATTATAAGTATTTTACGCTTCACTGGATTGAAATCATCAATAGTAAGTTTTCTAGGGCATAATATATTTGCTTTTTTTTACTTTAGATAATAAGACATATGTTAATCCTGGTGTGAATGCCTAGCCAATGTCAATAATCGCTTTTGCAGCAACAGTGGCTCCTTAAGCTTTATGTCCAGTCATAGCATATGCCAAAGCCAATAAAATGTAGACTTGAAATATTTTCTACTATAGGTGAAGTTAATTTTGTTTTGTAGGTGGATTATAACATACCTATTGTAATTCCTTCAACATTTGTATCTTCCTTAAAATGAATAGCTTCTACTTTACCCATTGCACCATTGTTGACTCCTTTTTGGATGTTGATATTGTTCAAAACCATGACAAGCGCACTTATAGCAACTTTTTTCAATTGGTTGAATTTGGGGTCATCTATTCAATCATTGAGTTCTTCAATATGGAATGCATTAGAGTCAATGGGCATTAAAAACACTTCATTAGGATCTGTGTTGTCAACTCACTCTCCTTAGTGGAATCGATTCTCATGGAAAACTTAGAAATTTAGGAGTCTCGACAAATTGTGCTTGGCTTCATTTCTGTGACTTCACAAAATGCGTTTCGCTTGAATTTCAAGTGATTAGTTTCTATTCAATGCTGCTAGATTTGCATATGCTAGTTGTGAGGCGGCTATGTATTAAGAAACTGTGTCTCTTTGGTCATTGATTTGCACTCTATCTCTAGAATCTCCTTGTGTTGTCTGGAAGAGACAATTAAGGTGCACTAACTTATGATACTCTCACTAGTAATTAAATGGATTTTTTTACTTTCAACAATATGGTTGTAGATTCAAATTTCAAGATAAGGTATAAACAACATGTGCTAGTGGTTTTCACAAAGATGTATCAGCTCCTACCTTGAACCCTATACTTTAGTTTTAACTTTCTCCAAGTTTTGTATTTGTAACTAAACCTTGGAGGTCCTATAAAAACTTTGCACTTTCTACGATGTCTATGTACACACTGGTGAAAATAAAAAATATCCGGATGAACTGCACCTACTATGCAACCCAAACCTACCTACAACCAAAATATCTAAATTTGTAAATAAAGTCTAGTTTTTTCAAGAGTCGTGGGAAAAAATAATTAATTAATCTTTTTGTTTTATTTCGTATATTCTTATTCTTGAGTACATACAATAACATGCTTTGAAATTCTACTAAAAAACATTCTAGCAATACATCCCCCACTCATACTTCATTTCAACAACAATATCACTTTGCCTTAGGACCAAAAAGTTTACAATAGCATAACACAAGACGAATAGTTAGAGCAAAGTTAGAGCAATATAATGCCTTTATCCATTGCCCTTCACGGATTGGGACACTTTTTAACATTTGCAATTCGGGATCAGTGCTTATCATCGTTGGCATCTGTGGAAACGCCAACGTTCTCAATGTTGGAAGCGTAGGTGTCCCCTAGAGGTTCCATAAAAATTGAGAGTCATCACTAGAGTCCCAACTATAGGATGCAATAATTCAATGAACATTTAGAGTAATTTGTAAAGGCATCAAGTAGTTTACTCTAAATTGACTGTGTAAGCGCATGGTGGTCTCCAAACTCAAAATAAACTAATTTTTGAAGTTAGATTGACGACAAAATATATTTTTTCTTGAATTTAGAGACCACCACACTTTTACACATAGAATATAGTGAGACCATTAAGATATGCTATGCCTCTTAATTATTTGGAGTAAAAATAATGATACAATAAAGCCAAACTCATGGTATCTTCTAATAATTCAAGATAAATTTAAAAATAATTTCATTGTTTCCTAATTAGAAAGGCATCTATAGCTTTTCTTACTTCTCACATTTTGCTTTTCAACAATATCAAAATTAGGAAAACAGAATCCAAAATTGCAGAAATAGGATCTGAAATTAGAAACACATAATTCAAGATTAAAAATATAGAATTCAAAATTAGGAAAGTATGGTCCAAAATTGGAAAAATAGGATACTAAATAAAAACAATAATAGGATCCAAAATAAAAATGTATGATCCAAAATTAGGGAATTTTTGTTTATTTTCTATCATAATTTTCTTTTCCGTTTTTGTTTAAAAATATGCAATTTTCATTGCATTCAATTTGATTTCGAGTTTGACAGTATGAAAAAGTTGAAGGTTGAGGCATCCCAAATTTGTGGTAGACAACTTGAAGATTAGAATGTGAGCAAATAGTATCCTAGAATTATGGTTTCAAATGAAACAAAGATAATACCGCTTTACATACCTAAACCCCCCAAAGAAATTAATGGATACTTTTATGAACAAAATGACTACATATTTTATTTGTATCATCCATTTTCTTCCATTTCTAGGATACTTTGCAAGGTAGCAACTTTGGAGAGCGACAGAATTGAAGTCCTTAGTTATTAATAGAATATGTGTAAAAATTATATATATATATATATATATATATTTATATTTATATGTATATATATAAATCAATCAAAAATAAGAATATAAAATTAAAAAGTAAATTAAATTTGAAGTAAATTAATTTAGAATTGTCTTAAAACTTGTCCAATGTATTGTTCAAGCAATATGTGGAAAATATATTATTCAAATCTTGCTGAAATCATGCTTGTAATAAGTGCATTTTCTAGTATTTGACAAAATCTTCCCAATGAGTCCAAGATCAAATGCTAACTCAAGTATTAAATGAGATATAGATGATTAAAATCCATGCTTGAGAATTTAGGTGTTCATAGTGATGTGGGGATTGTAATGAATTTATGTGTAATGCCCCTGTAGTTGTTTTATGTGGGGAAAACCTTGATTTAATTAGAATCCCAAATAAGGTAAAGATGCCAATAGATGTGTAGCAGCAAGAATAGTGTGTTTTGAGGTGTCTTGTGAACCTCTCATTAATAAGGTTGGATGCTCTAAAACCACCAAATTATTTAAGGTGATTCCAAAGTTTCTAGAAGTCGTATGTATTCTCTGAAATTTTTGTAGAATGGTGAAACAAGAATCATGAAGATTGCAAAAAAATTCAGAAATAATTAGCGAAAGTTCAATTTACTATGAATTTTTAAACTCAAAAGTGTGGAAGACCTGTAAACAATCTGTAGACTCTACTTGAGAACCACCGAGCCTTTTACAGACCAAAGTAGGTTGAATGAACTAAGAACTGCGAAAACACTGAAGTGTCCAAGTGAATAGCCCACCTGTGATGTGCCCAAGTGAAGGCTCCACCAGTGAAGTGCACATTATATTTCCTCTGAAATAATTGTTTGATATGTGCTACACTGCTGTCATTGTTCGCATATAATGACAAATAGGCGAGTCCAAAGAAAAACATAACAGGGAATGATCCACTGATCCACATATCGACAGATACATTGCTGCGATTCCACGGGTCTCAAAGGGAGGTCCTGAGAAAAGTTTCCCTTGTGTTTGTACTTATCAAATCTATCACCGAAGACTAACCCCATGTCCAAGTAGAGAATACAAATTTTAACCCTTACAGATACGCCTAGTTTCTGAAAATCAGGAAAAGAAACAGCTCTTGCAAAAGACAACGTGTCCCAGCATATACTATCTAATTGCCAGTACTCTGCAGGAAACATTATGTAATGTTTCGTTTCGACATGGACAATATCTTTCACAAATGTTTAGTTCTTGTGTGCAATTACAACCGCGGCTTGTCTAGCTATAAATTGACAAAGTTAAATGGAATATGATAGTACTTTAAACCTTCTTACTACTTGATCAATAAATTTAAAATCGAGGATTGCAAGTAACCAAAGCAGATTCAAACAAAGAAACTTACAAAGAGATATCCTTTGAATTGGTATTTGGCTTGGGCAATGATAATAAAGTGTTGATATTTCAAAAATGTGCCTTCAAGTGATGACAGCTCAAATTAATCCGTACTGAAAAACTTCTCGTTACAGAGCAGCAGGAAATTCTCTTTACAAAGCAGCAGCAGGTTCCCAGCCGGCGGGTGCAGCAGGAGCAGCAGCAGGAGCAGCAGTATCCCAACCTGCAGGGGCAGGAGCTGCTACATCCCAACCGGCAGCAGGAACAGCACCTGATGCGGGCACTGCAGCAACCTCAGGCTCCCATTGGCCCGCCTCGGCGGCCTCAGGGCCCCACTGTTCACCTGCCAGTCCAAGAGCGGGAGCAGCGTATTCCACAGCAGCAAATTCAGGGGCAGCTCCTTCGTCTTCTTCACGTTCCTTGGCTTCTTCGGGCTCCCTGTAGAAGAACAAGTCAACCTGCACGACGCCCATCATATGAAGATTCATTGTCCGATCGATAATTTTCTTGCACGAGGCCACGAAGCTCACTCTGTCAAAGCTTCAGGTCGCCTGAATTTCTCAGTGGGTATTAACAAAACAATAACACATCTTATCACAGATTCACAGCTTGAGCCAATGGCAAAGAGTTCTTACCATCACGTCCCATGGCTGGGCAGCTGAGATAGTGCCTCGCATCTGCAAAACCATGCGGGCGAGCAACCAGAAAAGAGCACCAATGCTGTGCTTGCCCTTGTTGTTCGCTGGAATGGCAATGTCCACGTATCGCATAGGCGAGTCTGTGTCACAGAAAGCAATCACGGGAATGTTTCCCAACGCCGCCTCCATGATAGGCTGTGACAAGAAACATCCATGTTTAGCGAATAACCGAGCAAACAATTCAAGATTCGCAAAAGTCTTGTCCCATAAAACTCAATGCCCTACCCACTCATAAACACCAACGTCGCTATTTGCCCTAATCCCCGCGCCTTCAACAATTAACTTCGAGCCAATCGTCCCTGAAGGACCACCAGTACTCCATTTCCAACAATTGACCCCGCCTCAGCATCGCACACCATGCTGCGAAACCCTCACCTGGTGATCAGTTCTGGGGTCAGTCAGAATCAGAAGCCGAGGCTCACAGAAGGTGTTTTGCAGCTGATTCGTGAAGGTACCGGGAGTGTGCCTTCCAGCAATAGCCTGGCACCCAGTGTACTGCGCGAATTTCAACACCGCGCGCTGACCGTAAGGCCTCGCAGACTGCACAATAATATCCTGAGGATTCTCGATGGCAGCAATCACCCTCGCGGCCAACTCGAGCTTCTCATAGGTCTTGCCAACATTGATAATGAAAATGCCTGTCGACGCGACCGACCAAATTATCACCATGAGACAAAAAAGAGGCTAAAAAAAATCGCACGGCCAGGCCCAGGAAAACAAACACGAGAGAGAATGAGAAACCCTAGTTTTACCGTCGTTGCGGCGCTTCCAGACGTAGCGCTCCATCTGGAAGTCGCAGTTCTTGGTGCCGAGGTGCACATCGGCAGCCAACATCATCTGCACATCGCTCTCTTTCATGGTGACGAGCTGGGGGTGTATTTGCGAACAAGCTTGGAGCTGCGACGGGTCACGTTGCAGCTGCGGAAAGGACTCGCTTCATCGCCAAGCTCAGGTTTTAGACGCACACGACGACGACGACGAAGACGATGAGGAAACCCTAAAGATGATCCCCGTTACCTTTTACTTTTCTATCCCGGTTTATCCTGCTTCTTCTTCTTTCTTTTTTCTTTTTATTTTTTCTTAATATTTTGGGTTTAAGGATTAGTTACTTGGGTTTAAGGACTACTTTACTTTTGGTTCGATGAATTACTTTGAAACGAATTCTCTTCATTGTCTATTCATCAAAGAAAAACAAAATACATAATATAGAACTTAATATCTATTATTTTACTTCAATAATATCATTTTTTTACTATCACACTTTTTTTTGGCAGTGAAAGATAGGAAGTAAGTGTCCTTCATTCAAAACTATTCTTTTTATATCATTGTCACTATAATAATATTACTTTTTTTACTCTTAGAAATAATAAAGTATGATTATAATTAGAAATATTGTATTAATAGAGATATTTGTATAGATTATGGTACTATATTGCAATATATAGATTAATTAGCCCATTGGTTATTCAATTCTAGATTAGGTCAAGGCTCAAAGTGTATTACACAATGGAATTCTAGTACACATATTGTGTATTTCACAAACTTATAAAGATACAAATTACTAAAAATATATTCACCAAATGATATATACAAATAATATTATTAGTTTTTTATGCGTAGATTATAAAAAATGATTTGTAATATTTATAATTAAATTTTGTTATATATTCCGTTTGTAAATATTATGTTTTCTATCAAAATATATATATATATTAAAGAATTGTAATCCATCTTTTACAATAAATTTGATAGTATTGAGATTATTACCACTTAGTGTTGTCTCATTTGTGGACTCAACAAAGGATATAAGAATATCAAGGCTAGAATGTATATTGATAAAGGATCTAATACAAAATAGTTTAAAATATAGTAATGCAGGACGGTTATTGTATTCTTGATATAGATCTTCTATAGATTTGTATAGTTCAACCATGTTAAAAAATAAAATTTCAAATCATTCTTTATTCCATGCACTTGGTTTCTTGAATAATTATTTCATTAAAAGAATGTAGAAATTCCAACAAATATAACGGAGTTTTTATGAAATCACCTACTTTGATACAAAAGATTTCAAAAGTAATTTTTTAATTTTTTAATTTATCAAAAGAATACCTTGGTTGTAAACATTCAATAAGGCAATAAATAATAGAAATGCATGCTTCAATCAAGGTTTATATATAAGGTGAATGAAAAAAACAAGATATACAATTAATAATATTTAAGTAACATAACGGACTCGAAAACAAAATAACTCAATTTTATACATTGAACATTATGTTTTTAATTCCTTAGGCTTAAAAGTATTTGGAAATTGATCTTTACAATTGCATATATTTTAATAACTTATCAAGTTGATTCATAATAGCCAAAAATGAACACTGGGTTAAAAACACAAAATTGGTGAGTTTAAACAATTAAACATACTAATATAGGAACAATTTGCATTGCAAAGGTATTGGATTTAAATAGATGAATCTAAATAATAGTGTAATTTTTATACTTCATATGAAGTCCACTTTATATAAAAGATGAAGGCCAAATTGAAACTCCAACGTATTAAAATCTTTACCTTTGATTGGTTGAATCCAAGAAAGTCAACCCCATTACATTTACATAATGGAATCATAGCCATTACCTACAATTCCTTACAATTTGAGTTTATATTCAAATGAACTCAAATTCTGTTCTAATGCAATAAAGACAAAGTTTGGCACATCCTTAAAGGAGCACATTGAGCCAAATCAAAATGAAAAGCCATCACTTACCTCACCGTGCGTCAAAGTTTTTTCCCTTCTTGGCTTGAAGTTGTATATCCTCCAAATTAGCTTCAGATTTATATTGCTACATAATACTTTAGAAACTTGATTGAACTCATGCATTGTTGAACTTGTGAGGGTATGTGTTAGACATGGGGAAAGTGTATGGTGTCTAAAATTGATCTTTACATGTTACTGCATCTTCTATTTTTATCGTGAAGCTCTCAAAAGAGCCTCAACAAATTCACTACTACCAGGGACTTACATGGTCTCAGCTATCCATGATCCTCATGGGCGAACTCCAATAAATTCCCCATGAGGCCCTTGTGTTAATTTGACTTCATTTCTGAGTGCATGGTACAAGCTCGAGACAGGCTCGACGTAGGTTCCATCCAAAAGCTTTCAGTTCTCTTTTTGTATTTCGACCCTTTCCGTTCTTATGTATTGGGCCTTAGGATTTAGAGCATTTGCGCATTAACCTCTCACTAGCGCATTTGAAACTCTGGCTTATATCGGCTATTGTTATGTTGGAGGTTGTGGGGAGTGTGGAGGGCATTTAGTTTTCTTAGAATTTGAAATCATGAGCTTGACTATATCACTATATCTGTGACTCTGCAATAGGGAGCTTTGGTATCTAGATTCAAAATAACATAAACTGCTCCATGTGAGCCCTTACACAATACACACCTGAAATGATACTTCACTTTTTTAAAGTCAGATTGATCGAGAAGTCAATAATTTGAATAAAAATCAATTAAGAATAAGAATCTCAATCACCGTGTTTAGAAAAGATTATGCAAAAATTACATGTTTGAAGAATCTACCATGAAGGAACAACTTGGGGTGTTCCATAAAGTCATGAATGAAAAACATTGTGATCTTCAATTTGTTAGTCCGCTGATTCAATGAATCTCGTGGGTCTAGATCGGTGTTCATCTCTCTTGCCAAGACATAGTCCCCCACGTGATAATGAGTGCCCCCCAAAAATCAGAAATAATACATATACCCCAAAAATCAGAAATAATACATATACCCAAAAATATCCTACCATGCTTGTCATCGTTTGTTGTTTGTTAAACCGGGTGTCCGGGTATATAAGGCGGGGACAGACTCTCACCATTTGGAACCCTATTCATGTGAGGCCTCTCCACCTCTTTTGGAGCTCTCAAGCAATCAGAGCAATAATTCAAGATATTTTCACTCCGAAGTTAGAAAGGGGAGGTAACCTCGGGAGTGAGTGGGGGAGTACCGGTTTAAAAAAAGGAAAACTGGAGAAGGGTTTTGTACAAGATTCAGCTCTAGACAGCAATTTAACAAAAATGAAAAAAAAGAAAATTTTGGAAATAAATGCTCTACTTCAACATCAGTTTACAGCACCTCACCCACAGAATGTTTAGACAGGAGGTTTGTCTATTTCGGCAGGAGGTGCAGAGTCAGGCGCACAAGAGGGGATCTCAGGCTCTGCAGTTGGCAGTATCACCTGCGGTAAAGGAGTAGTTAATGCACCCTCTCTTGTTTCTAGAATGATTCCAACGAAGAAAACAATGCCCAGAAACACGGCAACGACCAGCAACGCGATGGCAGCGGTCCACTTCGGCTGAGCACAATCGTTCGAGTTGTTGTACTTGTGCTGGGACCTGTAGCGCTCCGTTGGTTTGCTCATTGCAGCACCAGATGCAAAGAAGGCAGCTGACAAACCTGAGAACAAACTGCACAGCCACCATCGGTTCTAAGTCACATAACTTCCATGTATCATGAGGAACAGAAATTGAACCCAGAGTTTTTCACATAGTACTGGATCAACAGATATTCCTCGCACATATGATAACTTGCAGACATGTGTCAAAAACTAAGAAATATGACGAGTGGTTTTTGAGGTTGAGCTAGAATCTGACCAGCCAAGAATGCAACCAAGCCCGACCATGGTAGCATTCAACCCTTTCCCTTGCTTGTTATTCCAGCGACATGAGCACCCACAAGTGGCAATAACAAGTATTTGAGACGCAAGCAAGATGAGCCCAGCAAGAAGCCCAGTAGTTTGTGCTGGACTGTCCGGGTATATACAAATGTCCCTGACAAGTAGGGCATGATATTCCTGCACAATTCCAGGCACCGTGCCTAAGATAAATGAGTTTTCTGAACCAAGATGTGAAGCTTCAACAGCTCTTCTCGCATTACAGAACCCTAATAGGAAACACAAACGGTAGAATGCTGATGGCTAAAAACTTGGAATTTTTGTGGCAGTCAAAAACACTACGTCTCAACAGAAAAGGGGAGACTCACTCTGGTGTTACTTGTCTCTCTTGCCGAAAATCCAAAATAAGCTGCTAACGCTCCAAGGCAAAGGTAGAGCACCAGCATACACACCGCAAACACCTTCATTGTTCCTGTTACTCTGCAACCTTCTCTGCTGTATACTCTTCTTGTGCACACCGGGCTCATTGGCTACATCGACTTTTCGCTGTAGAAACTTGAGCATCTTATTACTTTCAAAACTATTCTCAGATTCTTCAAGCTCAGGCTTCTCTCAAGCTCTCCAAATTTGTAGTACAACTATTGAGAGCCGGTTGCTGCGGATGATGTGTCTGTGGCTTCAGAAATGGTCTCACATCAAGATATGCAGAGAAAAACCCCATTGTCCACTTTCTGATCCCGTAGATTATCCAAAAAGTATCCTGTATCCTTCCGACACCATTTCCTGACGAAGAAATCTCCAGGCTCAATACAGCACCATTCGGATGATAATGTAACAACCAATGCGCCCCTCTATGCAAACACCATATCAACAGTCAGTCGATTGTAAACAACACGAACCGAGCATAGTGATAAACTCAGAACAGGAACTCAGTCCAATTCAAATGCAAAATAATCGCCATATCAACACACAAATCTTCCTACCAGAAGAATCCACTAACAACTCACAAACCTGACTCGGTACTCATCCTCGTACCAAAAACCCTTACAATTACCGAAATGAACTCAAAACGCACCACAAACTACAAACTCGCAGATTACATAATGAAGAAGAAAACCGGCCACTAGACATCCTCGGGGCACCGACTTCCTACAGATCTACTTGGAAGATCGCATCACACGTAAGATGTCCCAGTTGCACAAACTAGACCTCGAACAAACACCCTTCGTATGATTCCTCCACAAGACGCAGACATGACATATGAAATATAATGATCTCACTCACCCACTTCGAAAACAGCTCCCTCCTCGTCGGTACTCCCGAACCCTGCACCTGCTGCTGCTCCCCCTCCACCTTCACTAGACAAGCTATGACTTTTATACACCAAAAGGATATTCTCAATCCCATCCATAGCTCGCAAACTGATCTAGCTCTCCTTTGTCACTTTCACACGGTCACTCTGATCCCGGTCTCCCTCCCTCGTCAACCCTGCACCTTTGAAAGTGAACTGGCTGACCCAGAGCACGACACAAAGGGTGCCACAAAGCTCTCCACATCAGGGACAGTACTTGCTTACAAAGTGATGAACTTGCTGCACTTCCCAGCTGCACAAGGCACAGCAAAACTGGTGCAGGAATCATACGAAGGGTGTTTGTTCACGCCCTCTTTGTATTGTGTTTCATCAAGCGCCGGTAAGTACATTAAATTGCTAATACAATACCAGAAACCGTGGGTTGGTAAACAACGGATGGCTTAGGTTTAGTGACGGATTTTGAATATTGGCCACCTCTCTTGCATTTAACCATTATCCGTCAAAAGTGGTTCTAGAGAAATAGCAGTTTTTGGATGATTTGTTTCTTATAACTCATTGAGTTGAAATTAGTGATACTAGTTATGATATTTAATCATACAAGTGTCCATCAAACCTTCGTAAGATCATAGCATTGGATTAAATGGAACTTGTGATATGTCTTCAAATTGTTTAATGCACATTCAAAAATGAGATTTTGGAGAGTGTGTTGCTGAAAAGCTACACAAAGTTTTGGATTAGATT
The DNA here is from genome assembly GCA_014871385.1 of Ceratodon purpureus. Classification (NCBI taxonomy): domain Eukaryota; kingdom Viridiplantae; phylum Streptophyta; class Bryopsida; order Pseudoditrichales; family Ditrichaceae; genus Ceratodon; species Ceratodon purpureus. The sequence continues at coordinate 2,435,963 of CM026425.1, read as the reverse complement.
TTCAAAAATGAAAATGACAGTGTGCAACTATGACCTATGTCAACACCTTTCCATTGCAATCAAGATTCAATGTCAAGAACATACTCATATATTATTTTGTGAATTTTACAAGTAAGAGTGATGTGTCAATATTTGGTTTAAAGCAAACATTTATACATTAAAAAGTGGAAGGAAGCGCTATATTGATTGAGATAGGATCATCAAGCATGGAGCGTGTAGAAAATTGAAGAAGAAAATTAAACAACGAATAAACTTCCAAACACAAGAAGTGCCACATAATACATGTGTTATACTCCCTCCCTCTCAGAATAATATTGTGATTTGCTTGAAAAATCTGTATAAAAAAAATACCTTAATTTGCTAAAAAAAGGTTGTTTCCCAATAAATGACAAGTCAAAGGTGTGTACAAAAAAGACCTTGTAAGTTCCTTGCTGCTTCTTGAACTAGGCTAGCTCTACTTTCCCTTTACTGCCACTACAACATCACGCCTTGATACGCCTTGTTTGTTGGCTCTCCAAGCACTGTCAGCATTAAAAGTGTGTTACAAAGTGTGGAGACAAACTGGCCTTAAAACAGCCAAATTAAGCAAATCAGCAAATTATTCTGAGACAGAGGGAGAATTTGTAAGTATATGAAACCTTTTTAAGTATTTACAATATTATTGTATTTTTTACAATATAAATATTTTGATGGTTACAAAACTCCAAATTTGAAAATCTACTTTCTAGAAGGCGTATGTTATAATTTTCCAACTCAGCTCATCCAAAATTCAAAATCCAATTCTTTACAGATTTTCTAGTATTTGCATTTCAGATACACCAGCGACCAGAATGTGGTCGCCTGGCTGTAAAGGATTAAGGTGCTGTAGTGGAGGTGGGGCTCGATGCACGATGATGCTCAAGGCTTCTTCTGGTGGGGGTGTGTTGAAGAAAATCCGTTCCTGCTCAAGAGTACAGCCAGGACTCGGCAGTACCGTACCTGGGAGTTACTCCTGCCACGGCACTGAACACAATTTACTCATCATCCCCTGCCTCACTACAGTGACTACACCTGTCTGTCAATGTGATGCTCAAGCCTCATTTGGTATTAGAAATTTGAAGGTTTCCTTTTTTGGTCCATAGGCAACTGTTGGAAACGATGCTGAAAATGTAGCGAGTTTATTGGCGCCAGACAAGCTACAACTTCGGGAGAATGGCAGACGCCCTTGCATTGGCACTTCTCATGGGCACTGCATACTTTAATAATAATTCACATACCACCGTGAAAATGAATTTCAAGTGTCAAAGTTAATATTTTGTGTGCTGTTAGGTGGTGTTAGCAATGCTCAGAACGTCATATCTCAAATTTTGAGGATTGGAGTTTTGGTTAACCGTGTACCGAATGACAGATCAACATCATGTTCTTGTGCACAATTCGGTGTGGACATTGGAGTGTGTAATGTGTCCTTCACAACATTTAAACAGCTGTGTAAATGTTATGAATCTTAATTTATAATGGTCTTCATTCTGCTGTGTTATGAATCTTAAACAGCTTGTAAGTACTTGTCTCGAAATACAAATTGAAATCTGTAAGTAGATCTTCTGTTTCTTACGCCCTTTTGATGGCATATATTTCAGGGTGAAGATATGGTTGTGAGTTTGGGGCTGCAGCTGTATTGATCGGCATTGTGGTTTTGGTGACAAGGTGGAATTGTCCTTGATTTGCTACCAAGGACCCTCTTTATTTGTTTTGTTAAGCATGAACAATTGGAAAGAGAGATTTTCACGTTCAATGTAACTTCGAGTACGTAGGTTTCCAAACCATTTAGCTGAGATTTAGTATATGTTTTTCAGCTGACATGTGTGCAGGCTAGGAAAGTAAAATACTGCAATTTCTTAGTAATATCTCAGTTTTTCATTGCCTTGATCTCTTAATAATTGCACATGAACATCAAAGAGGAATTAGAAACACTTTCAACCTTACATGAACGACTGAAGCACTTAGGCTTAAGGTGGTCGAGATGAAGAAGAGGGACTGCAAGGAATTTAAAATTCACGGGTGTTGGTTTCATGTACTCGATCATCAGTTTTCCTGACACAATTTCAAGTTTCAGTGTCATGAGTTTATCAGTAGCAGGATTGATCCAATTTAGAGTTGATTGGGTCCCTCGTGATGGAGGGGGGAGGGCTGCGCCAGCCAAGGAGTTAGTGCAATACCAAGACGACGCGGGCTAGTCCGGGTAGCAAGCTACCGGAAGGACTCGCACCCGAGAAAAATTAGATTAATATCATGAGGCTCGATGAGCCTCGTATCAGATATTAAACTGATAAGAACAGATACTACACTTGATCTTAGCCAAAAGGCCGAGAAAGGTATGACCAGTCCATCTTGGTTACTTGTTTATATACTCGGCATTCGAAATCTGTCTTTCCAAAGTCTATGGCATATATCCTCAATTCAAAAAAACTTTCAAGGAACGCAATTCTTGTCAAATATGAATTGTACCTGAGACTGGTTAAATTGTCTGGTCAATGAAGGCTTTCCTTCATAGAAATTTGAAATTTCCTTTGCACGGTCTCTTTATAAACATGGTTATCAACGAGTTCTCGCAAGTCGTTCTGTGTCCTCCAAGGCATGCCGAAGGTAGTGTTGGAGAACAAGAAGCAGGTCATAATCTCCGGGAAGAATAATGAAGTGAGGGTGCTGGATTTCACGCCCAGATGATCCTATATATCCTAACCTTGTTTTACAAATGCCGTGAGAGTCTCTTCCACATACTAGGCATTTCCGTACGTGCTGCAAAAACAGTCGGTCTGCTCATTCGGCAACAAAGAAACTGTTTCTTTCGAAAAAAGAGGTTGTGGAATGCAACAGCTTCCCAGCTGTTACATAGCCATATATCTAGAGTAGAAATCTCGCAGCATCAATCCAAGCAAATCCTGTCTGGCTTCCAAGCTACTTTTCTTCGACTCTCAGGCAAACTTCTCATTGCCGAGGAGCTCCTCCCTGATGACTAAGTTTTTCTAAAGCTGACTTAAGAAAATCCACAAATTCCTTTAGTGATCTTGCAATAGGTCCTCTTCAGAGCTAGAAAGAAAATCTCTTTCAAATTGAAGTGCAGTGTAAGTCGCTCAGAATGAATTTGACCTGTTTTGTTCTCTTTCTAGCGTTGAAATCTCCACTTTTCTCTCTCTCTCTCTCTCATGGCGTCGGTGTTTAAAATTTATAAAGCTGTTTCTCAAGCTTTTGCTTATCTATACACAATCTAGCAGTATGATATGTAGTGAGGCTTCAACAGTTCCACTGATACTTGTCATCAATTGATGAATTTTGAAAGGTATCATATTTGGCAGTGTCAAATATGATCATCTGCTTTGTGCTTCATGGCTATAATCGCAGTAGATTCAGCTTCTCAATTCTTCCAATTTTACTTCGAACTCTTCGAATTCAGCTGGGCCATCACTTTCTTGGGCCTTTTCAATCGTGTTATTAATCCAATGCCGCAGGTACGTATATGGCTTTCTCCCTTAATTTTGATTTGAGCTCGAGTCACGAGTGGTTTCGTTTGATTTTGACTTGAAGAATAGTCTTGAAAGCCGCCTACTGTGTATTGGTCTGTACATCAACGTCCTCTGTTACCGCACCAAGACACCGAAATTGGTGGGACTGTTCTGCTAATGTGGTACGAGTCCAGTTTGCATTATGGACTCGTACCAGTACATCAATTTCATTGTCTTCTTAACCTAAAAATTGATTGTCAAAGAAATGTGGACTCAGGTGCCACTGACAAATGTTGTGTGCTTACCGGTAGTCAACAATGCATTTACAGGTTGCTGCAGTACTCGTTCCCATAGCCAGCATTGGCTCAAGGACTTCCACAGCAGGTAATTCCGTGACTCCAAAGCGTTTAATTCTGAGAACTGTCATCTGGATACTCTGGACAAATCCTCGTCAGTGGGCACTCAATGCGCCTGACTTCTGTTGCTTGCTTCTGCGACACCAACAAGCCAACTTGCCTGGATTCCGGTCGTAATAGTTATGGCTTGCCTCAATGACTCGACTGCTTATCCGCAATGTGATTGCAAGCGCTTAGACGACGCACGCAATGCTTCTCTTGGGACCACTCTCAAGTTTAACCGTTCAGCCTGAACAACAGTGAGTCGCGTCCCAATGGATATGCTAGTCCTCGCCCTATATTTTGCCTTGTCATTCAAGTGATGACGGGGTTGGCAGTTTCCTTCATCGAACGGAATTCTGGCCAACACGTAACTTACCTCAGGCTGACATCCAATATTACAGTTATTTGGTTGAGAGATGGCTTCCCTCCGAAGTCAGGCTCCGAGAACCTATGGCATCGCCGAACTGAATATGTATCAGGAGGCCAGCTCTAAAGACGCAGGAGAATTACGATATTCATTGGTGTAGATTTATATCAGTGTTCTGATCATTTGTAAACTACAAATTTCTGTTAAATACTAAAGATGCCACACGGTATTGTATATTGTTTATCTATGCAGAGGTGATCTGTGATTGGAACACGTCTTCCTTTCTCTCATGGCATACTTTGTCATTGATAATTATCCAGCAGACCCATCCAGATGCTTTGGCTTGTTTCAATCACTGGTTCCTGTGCATATCGTGATTTCTCTCGCATAGCTCTTAATTTAATCATCATGATGCTCTCGTTTGGTGGTTGCTTTGCTTACTTTGGAGTTTGTTGGTTTAAAGTACATATTAAGTTCGTTTCTCCTGCAGTGGATGAGAAGGAGATCGGTGGCCGTTTCACTAACAATTAGAACTGATCCTCTGTGCCCCACATTCGGTAAGTTTTTAGTAACAGTTTCCCTTCGTACAAAGGAGGAATTTGTACATCTGTTTTGCTTTGACTTGTGACGACCGTGAGGTTTGCAATATGCAATTAAATCGTTTTTGAAAGGACTGAGCCATCTAGATTGAAAATATTTCAACCAACTTTCCACAAGAAAAGGTTATAAAACGTGCTCTTGGAAATGGCCACAGCAAGACATCTGTAACGCAGCACTTGAGGTACGGATACTGAGTCACGCTCTCATCTTCTGTGTCCCCTTCCATCTCAACTGTGAAACTTTTGAAGTAAAAGTATTCATGACAACAGAAGAATGGCAATATCAGCTGACAGGAGACGAGTCGTGACAAAATTGTGCAAGTTCGAGATCATTCAGTCTAATTGGAAACAATGAATCATGTGTCACCACATCATTCATTTTAATTGCCTTGGAAGATGGGGCCTCCTGCGATCACATGAAGTCCACCTCGGCATGCAAATGCTTTTGCCACACAGCTTCCTTCCAATCCAGACACACTCATTGAGGCTAGAATAAGCATTTTTCTTCAATATAACGGAGATCAGTAAGGTACTCATTTTTTTGCGTCTCCTTGTTTTCCACCCAATGGAACCAAGACTTAGTTTTCTGGCCTGCTCGTTCTGGGGCTTTTTTCTTTTTTTGTTTTCTTTTTTTTTGTGGCTAAATTTGGGGCATGCCGCCCCAAATCACGCTATAATGGTCCTCTTGAGATCAACTAGGCCACCACTCAAACATAATGCTGAGGACAAGGTTTTCTTCCACCTTTTTAAGTATGGGCTCCGAGCGAGGCTCAATGGGGAATTTAGAGAAATCCATTTTTAACAAGCAGCAGTTCATTTACAACTACAAGTATGATCTTCTTATACTTTTTGAATTTCTTTTCAATTTTATACGATTTCTCAAATTCTTAGCAAAAGAATTTTGAAATTGTTAAGAAGGTATAGTCTTTGTTGTTCATCCAAGAAATGCTCCAAAACTGCCATTTCCAATGTAAAAAACATGAATAACTAAAAATTAATTATTTTAGAATTCTAACCGTAAGATCTTCAAGTAGATTATTGTAGTAGATAACTCAAAGATTTTCATCATAACCGTCCGTAAAGATTAGAAGATTATAGCAATTGAAATTTGGAAACAACCTTTTTTGACAAGATTTTTGACTAGATTGACACACTCTAACTTTTTTTTTCTTTCTTAGGTCTTTTGTGTAATGGATTTTGAGGGTTTTGGTGCATGTCAAAGAAGACTACGTTAACTAATTGTATTAAAAAAAATTACACACAAAAGTCAAGTGTACCATGTTGAAAACAATATTTTATTCAGTTGAATATATAAAAATGCTATATTTTATTTCTTTCCTAGAAATTCCATTATTTAATAAAGTTCCAATCCAAACGGTTAAAGTAAAGATTGATGTCCATCTTTTAAGTGAAAAAAAAGAAAAAACCAAAAATAATATTTTTTCTAACTTTTATGAAGGAGAGAAGAAGTTTTTTTAGTACTCTATTCGAAAGGGTGAGAAAAAATTGATATTTTGTGGAAGGAACATTATGTATTCAAAAAAGTTTTTTTTTGGAAATCTCAAATATGACATCATGAAGTATTTATAGAAATATTCTCAAAGGTAACAAATGTATTTCGCATGGCTGTCCAAATTGCCTACCAAACAGAAATTTCTAGTTCGAGTACCATAACTATTTTTATAAATGTCCAATTGAAAAAAAAATCTCTCAAAGTTCTTGTTATGGCCTATATTCACAAAAAAATCCAAAAAATTGAGATCAAATGTACTTGCCCAAAATTTAAAAATGCCCATTTTAGGACAATTGTCCTTTAAGGGTTAATGTATAATACTTGTCATCTATTTAAGTACTATGGTAAAGAAAATGATAAGACCCTATTCTTAGACATCAATTTCTATAATAAGCATTAAGAACTTCTAGTCTAAAAATGAGTTAAGAGACTAATCGACATCAATGGTTTAATTGATGATTCAATGAGAATTATCAATGACCATATTAAAATTAAATGGATTCCAACTAAGGTCCATTATTCTGAAACCACCAGCTTAAGGATTCTGAGTTTTGTTTTGAAGGATTATTTTTGGGGTATATTTTTCCCTTGTAGAAAAGTTGTTTTCTAATAGAATGTAATTTTTTTCGGAATTTTCTTCCCAATACTGAAATAAATACAAATTTCTAAAGGCAAAAGTACTTCGTGACCCAAACCTGATCTATAGGTTTTTCCATTGTTACACCATGTGGTACTAATTTTCACTCATGATGAAACTCAAAACCATCAGCTTTTGGGAGAGCTCCTTATTGGTTAGTTTGAATTATGAAATTGGTGGTTCTGGGTCTCAACCGTGGTGGCCAAAAAAGGTCTACAGTCACAAATGGGGAAGGTGGTGGTTTTAGATAAGTCGGCTTTAAACAATCAATTATCCAATCCAAATGGACTATCATTTACTCTACAACATAGCAACGATTATTTATATCCACATACAAAAATCACAATGACAAATTTTGATATGTAACAAGACTTTTAGAATTCATTTCTAAATAACAGCTCTAGAAATTATAGTAGCCTAAATGGATGTGTCTACCTTATGCTACCCAATAGTGTTCGTTTTTCTAAAAACAGGTGCATGGAAAGAGAAGAGTCTACCTTATGCTGCCCACTAGTGTTGTTTTTTTCCGGCAACACATGCATGGAAAGAGCACAGTCTACCTTCCTGCCCAACTTCCTGCCCCTGAACCTGCCCAAATTCGGAGAACGCTAAATGCCCCGTAGGAAAGGATAGGGCGGGACGGCGCGCCTTGGCGTCCACCGTGGACTGCCACCGTGGAGGGCCCCGTTTTCCCCGCGTCACGGCTCCCGAGTAACTCCGCGTCCCGGTAACTCGAAACGCGCGTTACATTGTGACACCCGTCGACTACAACGTGACACTAAACACTGGACATCGACGTGACACAAATTTTTTTAACTGACCGTGACCCACAGAAGATGACGTCATGCCACGTCATTCGTCTTCCACCTCCCATTAGCGACTGTCGACTAGGGTTTCCAGTGTTTCGTGGATTCGACGTTGCGGTAGCACTGTCATTGAGGAAGTGCGATTTTCTTAGCATTGGGAGTTATGGATTTGTAGTTATTTCCCTCTTAGCTTGTAGGGTTTTAGGGATTTATCGATTACACTCGAGTTGGTGTGCTTTGTCATTTCAGCACGAATTGGAAAGAGCGCATTATTGCGCCATCATTATGCCCGGGGCCGTGGAGATGACATCTTTGGTGTGGCGGGAGAGCAGCGCCTTCATGTTGGGGAAGGAGCTCCTCTGCGGACAGCGTCGCTATGGAGGTAAGTTTTGTTGGTTTCTTCAATCACCAATTTCGTGTTTTCCTTCACTCTGCATTGCTGAATATCGTAATGGAATCATCAACAGTCTACATCTCTGATATGCGTGTTACGTGCAGAAGCTCCGTGGAGACGTCGTCCAGCGCCGAGTTTTCATTCTGGAGCATACCGAGGTGAGAAACCTATGTAATTTTTAGGGTTAAGTGTCTTCTTTCTCTTGCTCTTCGTGTTTGATGTTATCTGCTTCCAGTAGTCTACTCTTCGCGGGTTATTATCTAGGGTAGATGATATGGTGATGGTATGTGGGAGTACCTCTTATGCTGATGCAGTTTTATCTTTGAAAGTACATATATGGTCGCGTTTTTTTTTTTTTGGTTGTAAACCTCCGAATGCTCACTTAGGGTTACTGCCAGGGACGACGTTCAATTCGAGGAGAAGGACTGGTTTTATAATCACGTGCCATGCCGAGGCGGTTGCGGGAGTGTTATTGGGGTAGTTAATAGGTTTAGGTTCATTTGTTTCTTTCCTTCAGGGTGTGCAAAGTGCGGTGCTCGGACAGGGATTTACAAGGCATCCGACATGGCGACTGAGCCGGTGACACTAAGGGTGGTCATTTACCAATATGCTTATGATGTGAAGTATCCGAGTCTGGACAGGGTAGAGGAATTAAGAAGGGAATTTGCGACAATGTGTAAAGGGAGGGTCAAGGAAGGTGGGGCGCGTAAGTTCTTTGTGTGTATTCATTGCGGGAAGAACGAATTCAGCAATAAGATGATGCTGAATCGTCACCGTTACATCGACGGTTGTCAAAGTGCGAGGTATCCGGACGGGAGTATAGCATTGTTGCTCCCGTACCCTGATTTTAAACCTGGAGAAGGGAAGCGCGTGGAGGTGATGGGCAAGGCGTCACCACTGTCGAAGAGTATACCCTTGGGCGGTCAACAACGCGCAGCGAATGGAGGAGGGCAGACGGCAGTAGGTGGAGATGGAGGTTCTGTGGAGGGTGGACAGGAAGGTGGTGCGAATCGAGGTGTGATCGAGAAGATTCCTCCTGCGCCAGACCTTATGTGCAAGGCAAGGCAAGGGGTTAGGGTCGTTGCAGGTTCAAGGAAAGGTAAAAAAAAGGAAGCCAATGCAGCGGCGTCTCCTTCGAAGAGCCCTAGGAAGAGTGCGACAGCGGATCCTCGTGATTCACCGAAATCAAAGATTGAGGATAATGCTCACCCTGTGGCAGAAGGAGGTAGTGCGCTGGGCGACATCTGTGACACTGGAGATGTGGGTAGAAATACGACGGATTTCGGGGGAGAGAAGAGGTCAAACATGGGCCTTCAAATGGGCGCTGTACAGAGGTTAATGTCACCAAGAACGGCCCCAGCGCAGGAGACTAGGATGAAGGAGAATGAGAATGTTTTAGGGCGCAAGGACTTCGAAGGTGGCACGTCTGTAATGTGTTGTGACACTAATGCGCAGGTTGAAATGTCGCCAGATGAGGAGGTCCCCATTCAGACACGCGGTCCTACTATTAGAGAATCTCTGAAGCGAAAGTCAGAGGAGAAGAAGCAGCCCAAACACTCTCGCAAGAAGGGGAAGCCACTGAAAAACCAAAATGCGAGGGAGTCAGCTGAGACGGAGGTAAGTGACAAACAAGTAGCCATTGATATGTTACGTGATAGGTTCACTGTAAGATATAGAGATGGTGCAAAGGGGTCTCTGTTTGGTTTAAGACGCCCTACAATTGGTACTGTACGGATTAATCATTCTGTAGGTCACATCTATAGTGAAGGTAACATTACAGAGTCTATAGGTGGAGAGGTTCGGGACATAGATGTTACCGGGCATACGTCCTGTAACGTCGTAGATGAATGTCTGCAGTGTCACAGTGGGCTGAATGTGGGAGACGATCCCCCTGTCCCTGATAGTCCCTCTCAGCCATACGATTTAGTGTCACCGATGGCCCCTGAGGAAGAACTACGGAGTATGAAGGTTTGGGACGACGACTTCAGCAGTGTCACCGAGCTCCAACAGTACTGGGCGGATGGGAAGGGGTGCCCTGGACCATTTACGTTCCACCCCAGGGCGTTCGAGAACTTCCAGGCCAGGCGAGACTTGCTTACCGAATTAGAGAAAGACCACGTCGTCAAGCACTGCAGGGAATCTGACTCTGTTGTACGCCATCCGCCGCCACCTGTGTGCCCCGAAGAACCACCAATGCCCGGGTTGTATCATCTCAGGGAGATTTCATCTGAGGTGACACTGCCCTGGATTTGGGACTGTGACAGTGGTGAAGAATTCGTGAACAGATGGAATGAAGACATCAACAAATCCGAATTCAGAGACAACCTCATGCGCCTGTCGTATTGGTGGATGGCTAAAAAGGTTAGTGTCTCAGAACCACCTACTGTGGCAACTATTTGTTGCACTATTCTAGTTTTCTGCATGTGTTTGCATTACAGTACTAATTACAGCCGTTTTTGGTTATGTAGGGGGATAAGAGAACTCCGTTGCCTGGTACAGTAATTGAGGCAGTGTCACTTGCAATGGAAGCCCTTGTACTTAGTGTTGAGGATGGGGTTCCGTATGGAGATCTTCGCCCTTTAGGAGAATATGTCCAGTGGAGAATCGATTTCGATCGCTATCAGGCGGCTTTAGATGCGTATAGATTGGAACTTCGTGACGCCGAGATTAAGAGAGCAGCTATGGCTACGTTTCAGTTCCGGGAGAAGAACGGCCGTCTATACGAAGAGGTGCAATGGGACTGGTCCCCACTCTGGCGCATTTTATCATCAAACCTCGACCTCCTAAGCAAATTGCCTGCCTTACCTTGGCGACATGATGATAATCCCTGCTCTATGACTCGAGCATAGTGTTATTTCAGTACTGCGACTTCTTGAGAAGGCGGATTCATTTAAAACGGACTGAAATAGATAGGGTTTAGTAGCATTCTAAATTGTTTTCCTCATGGTTGACAATGACTGTTACCCCATTCTGTGATGCAGCCATGGAGGCAAAGCAAGTCAGGAGGTTCCTGTGCGATCATCGTATGGAAGGATTACCCCCGACACCTCTTCTGTACGTGTTCAGAGTTCTCTTCAAATGTCTGTACGGGCCGTACAGATTATTGACTTGTCCTCTGTACGGGTTAACGGACAGTATTATCAGAAATGAGTGCACTTTAGTAATGAACATCCATCGAGCATTGTCGATCTTCATGATGGAAGGGATGTATACTTATTCCGGAATTCCCTTTGGGCTGGGAGAAACGTTGCGAGCAAAGGTTCTAGGTGAAGTAGAAAGGATAAACTCCGGGGAAGGCGAGGACTTAGTTCAGAGCGTGCTCGGGTGGGTGGCTAGGGTTAGAATGAGGGCCTTACAGGACCTGGCAGTCTGCAATGCTATGGAATTCAACACAGTGTGGGGAAATCCTTCATACGACCACTGGAAGGAGCATGTGAAGACTTGGGATTGGATCCTACGCACACGGGAGGAGCATGACGTCGGCTGGGTCCCGACTCTGCACACTCCCAACTGGAATCCCGGAGTGGCCGCTTCGAGGCTTAGGATTCAGGAGAGTGTCAACGATATCCACGGGACATTGAAAAGGGAGGACGCTGCCTATTGGGCAGTGTGTTCAAAAGAGTTTACTCACACGGTTGCAGTGGAAGATGACCAGAGCTTGCGGAAGGGTGCAGTTTCTTCGCCCGACATGGTTGAAGTTCATTTGGTGCCTATGGTAGAAGGTGGTGTGGAAGACTGTAGAGTTGAGTCCGATATTCAGAATCTGAGCCCTACGCCTGTACTGGAGAACAGAAGGGAAGGTGATACAAATGCCACGGTCATAGAAGGCTCGAAGGAGCATCCACTCAGTGTCACGGGTTACGTAGATCTAAAGACATCCCTCTGTAGTGTCACAGACACTGAAGACTTGAAGCAGACTGTGCCCGGGTGTGAGGCTAATGTCCTAGACGAGGAGAGCGATAATATCCTTGACCATGTTGGAGCAGGTGCTCAGAAGAACGTGACAGACGTGGAGGCGGGTCATTTCTCAAGCAGTAAACCCCCACTCCCAACCCAGTGTCACAATGTCGAGGTTGAAGACCTAGTTCCATCCGACACAAATGTAGTCAAACTCGGGTGCAGTGTCACGACTCCTTCGGTCGCGTTGCCAGTTGACCACAGCGACAGCGTCACAAACAAGGTTTCGAATACCTCTGATATTCGAGCTGGGGAGACAGAGGCCAGTGTCACCGTCCATTCTCCGGTGGTTTCGAAATCAGTTCCGGCACCTTCCGGTGACACTGACAGTGCCGAGACTATCTGTGTCACAGACGATGTCAATGTTACTAATGATTTGAATATCAAAGCTGATATCAATGTCACTAACGCTGTGGGGGGAGACTCACATTCAAATGATGGCCTGCGGTCGATGGAGACGACGACTGGAGTCCAAGAAGTCCCAGACTTGGTCGATCCATCTAGGGACAGAGGTTCTGAGGCAACTATGACACTACAATACAGCACTGTCGTACCTTTGCTGGAGGGTACTCAAGCGAATTCTGTCCCCACAGTGTTTCCTGAAATCCGCGACATCTTAGAAGAGGACCATTCGCCGTCGGTTGTAACCCCACTTTTGACACTCAGTCAGTTCCACAACACTGCTCATGCAGGAGAGGACATGGTCGTGGAAGAGACCACCTTTTCGCAGGATCCAAGCTTTCACCAATGGGTGAAGGGCCACCCCGAAGCAAACATGCGCACACCTTACAAGGGCGTATCCATAGTACCTGGCAACAGCGGCGAAGAGGTAACATGTGTGGAGAAAGACTCGGCATGTAGGAATCTAAGGGCTAATTTCGACGAGGAGGACGATCTGGAGGTTACTGCCGCGGAACTCGTGAACTTATCTCAGCGGTCTGGAAAAAAAAGTAAGGAGATTGATGAGGAGGCAGAAAGTGTTGAGGACAATGAGGTCTCCAATGTCATGGCAGCAGCTCCTTGGCCGAGTTGTGCTATGGTGCGAGTTGATGATGTTGCTCTCATGACATTGGCTGAGGCTTATAATTACTTACACATCGAGGACTTCTTGCAGACCTTACCGGGACGTCAGGGGAAGAAGGACGGTGCGGTTGAAGTCATCTTCTTCAGTGAGAAGCAGAAGGAGCTCGAAGTGAAGTTCCAGGCGATAAGAGATCTGAAACGTGTAAGGACTCGACTAGGAAATGACATTGTCGATTTTGTCATGTCCCGGCTTTATTTTCAGTACCCTTCTTGCTATAGACACGAGATAATGTTTACTCTCTCCCGGATTAGTTCGACATTTAGGTGTTCTCTCTCGGACCATGAAGGTTTGCTGAAGTGGGCAACGAAGTTTCTGAAACCACCTCCTCCTATCAAGGTTCATCAGGTGAAGGAGATTCTTGTTCCGTGGGTGGCCCATGACCAGTGGTCACTTTTGGTTTTCCAGTACGACAAAGTTGTTCACCTGGATTCATCAAAGTCGGGAAAATATCATAAGCCGGAAAAGGACCATTCAGCTTTTGTTCAGTGGATTTCCCGAGCGTGGCAGACCTTACGTGGAGTGGAACCATATGATGTGCCCGTTGTGATTCTAGAAGTGCTCCTCCAATCGGGGCAATACGAATGCGGTCACCATACAATAAAGAATACAATGCTGTACTTGAAGGTGACAACCTCAGAACTCTGTATTACAGTTTCTGTCCATATAGTCTTATTTACTGTTGTGAATAGTGTTTATTAGTTTCCTGACCTCACTTTGTGGTAAAATGTTAAGTAGCTCCGAGCGTGGACATCAACCAGGAGAGAAGCATTGATGAAGACTGCGTTGCTGGCCCCTTTCAAACCGAAAAAGACAAACATGGAAGTCCTGTGTCTTTTAGCTAGGGAATTAGACAATGACAGACGTGACACTAGATTCAGGGCACCGTTCTCTGTTCCACAGAAGAAGTGAGTAGGTACTTTCATGCTTGGACCGCCGACATAGGAGCAGTGGTCGTAGAATGAGATGCTGCTACACTGAACTCCGAACATTTAATTAAAATTACTGATTACACTACTTCGTACATGCAAGTTCTTCTGTATACGATGCTTGAATGGTTAATGGTTGATGTTGTAGTTGCCATACACTATGTAAGCTTACCGTCTTTAAAGACATCGATGATTAGATGCAGTGCAAGAGCGGTATTGAGATCCCTGCCTCGGTTTCGCTCGGTATCGGAACATTCAATTCTGTGAAACGGTTTAATTTACTGTGTGAAATTCCCAACTAGCTTGAATTACAAAAAATGTATAACTTAATTGACTCTTATATAGAGTTCGGAACAACCTCTTATTTTACTCGGAAGGGTTAGACACTGAACATTTACATAAAAGCCGTACAACAATAGTTCGATACAAGTATATATGGTTTAGGGTTTAGGGTTTTAGGCGTAAAGAAGTTCCCATAGCAGTAGAACGTGGAGAGTACTCATAACATCATCTCACGCTGATTGTATATAAGAACTACCGTCCCCGCTTTGGACCCTCTCTTGAATCTTTTATTTCCCATGTCATAGGCTGTTATCCACGACAGAATTAGTTAGGTTCCTAGAGAGATGGATGGGCTAGAATCAGAAGTTCTGGAGTTCTTAGCCACAATGGCCGACTTTGTCGACCTACCTGTGCGTGAAACGCCTCCATCTATTCCGTCTTTCAAAAAGAGCATTGTGCCCCTTCAAAATGATCGGATATATCCTCCACTGTTGTCGTTAGGGCACGCTCACTTGAAGCAGAAGAGGGCAGTGCCCCTTGTTGTTCAGTCGAAGGCTTCTGAAAGGAAGAGGGTCGTTCTCTTCCCGGAGTGTGAGCAGTTCAAGGGAGTGAAGCCGAAGGCTACTTATGTGACACTCCTACAAGGCCAGTCGAGGTGGAAGAAACCCAAACAAGACACCAAGGGTACGGAATGTGGATGCACGTCGGTGGTATCCTGTACTCACAATAGTTGACAGTTATGGACATGTAGGCAATTCGCTGTAAGTATCAATACGTACATTTTAGTGTGTTGTAAAGTGGGAATCTAGGTATGCGAGTAGAAATAATAGAATAAGACGGGTGAGAGGACCGAGCAACTCCTCTCCCAAGTAAGTTTCGGATAATCATGTTAAGATAGTGATACCCTTAAGACTGTGACACTAGCCAGCACGTCATACATTGTGACATTGTGACATTGAGTGGGAAAATTGTGTATCTGCTGATTGGTCACGACGGGAGAATAAAAAGAGGAAAGGGACTACTTCTTCCTTTGTTTGAGCTGACTTATATGAGCAGTCATGAAATTGTTGCTTCCTATTTTGCATTGTACATCGGTTTTTCCAATTTCACTATTTCTTAAGTATTGTGTATACTAACTTAGTGGTCTATGACACGTTTTTTTTTTTTTTAAATACTTTCTTATAGTATTAATTCTCAAGTCGTTTCTATCATGGTCATATATTTTAACATCTAATATATAATTTAATTATTTTTCCTTACATTCTGAGTCGTAAGCGTATATGTTCCGAATAATGTCCTTCATATCTTATAATGAACTAGTTTCGATAAACTATCAATGTCTTAATTGTCATTTTGCATTGAATATTGACTTCATGGAAACGTAACTGATTTTATATTCACAGTAGGGTACATGATATGTAAATTTCACCGTACCCGTTTGAACGATTTATTTTACATTAGGATATTACATTATATGTATTTTAAAAAAAATTAAAAATTCTTCAACTTAAATATTTATATGTAAATGGTAATTTAGTGATGATTTGTGATGTAGTTTAACAATCACATTGCATACAATGCAAAACAGCTTGCTATTGGACGACCTTATTTTCGTAGTATTTTTATTTAATTGTAATTCTTAATTTCACTTCTAAACACATTACTCTATTATTTATTAGTCCATAGGACGTGTAAATTTATATGCATATTCTTTTAGGAGTTCTCTAAATCTTATATATCATTTTTTTTTTCCGCTAACTAGTAATATCTTCATGTTATTATTATGTTTACAGTCCTCGGACTTAGAGGGGAAATATATACAAATTAAAGGTAAGTGTATAGATAAATTTATTTATACCTATACACATATCCAATAGTAACAATGTTTGGAATTAACTACTTCTATAATCCCAAAAAAATAAAAAATAAAATAAAAACATAAGTTGGAATTTAACATCCAATTCGAGTTATATGTTTCGTAGGATACAATATTCCTGAATGCTTCAATTTATAATCATCATAGAATAATACGCTTAGTCATAAAACATGTATCCTCATTTTGTTACACTCGGGATATCTCAGGTACAATTAAGGAGTACATTGAAGGGTATATTATGGAAATTGCCCTTGTTAATTATTCCTTACTTAAATGATATTTAGATAATCAAGGACCATTAAATAGATCTTGGCTATAATACAAACGTATAACACTTAAGATATTCAAGTAAATGCTAAATAGAAAAGGGTTTGATTCATATGCTTTCACCTTTCAATTTCAAGAAACACAAGTACTCACGAGTACTTGTACAGATAAGGGCAAATTATTTCCCTCTCCCGTGCAAATAGATTTTTCTTTACATCTTCACATGGACTCTATGAGGTATTTCTTCGCGGAAAATGGGCGACCATCTTTACGTATGCAATATTAAAGAGAGTTTGTGACATCTTTCAAACTTCAGTTGAATCCCAGCTTATGATGTGAGTATATAGACTCGGATGTCATGTACTTAACACATAAATCGACACTGAGTCAATAAGACATCATTACACATAAGATGACAGTGTCACAGGATTCAAGCAAACCGTGTCAAGGACATTTAAATTCATATGCATTCACTGACATTGTCAGATAAGATACATTGCGGGATCAAGTGAAGCTAAGAATTTCTATGTGAAACTAGAATACGCTACTTAGCACTGTAATTGCTCAGGTTGTCCCATTCATTCTCGCCGAGTCCGGAGTAGAACTGCCTCATAACCCAATCCGCTTCCACCCCGTCTTCCGCCATGGTATCTTCACACCCCGATTGCGCTCGTTTGAAAAAAAAACGTCCACGATTGGTGTCTGTTCTGCCACTGCGGACTGCTCCATCAGAACGGTCCCTCCGTTGCTTCCTCTTCTTCCATGGGCCTCCAGTACGCGCCATTGCTTGACAGCCGCAACCCTCCAATGACTGTGCATGACCGACGCCCCCTTCATGACTTTCTATCCCGCCACAGCTGATATCTCTCCTCTTCCAAAGATAAGAAGGTCATATTCATTAAAATGGCCAATCCTGATTATATTGGCTGCTCAAATAGTGTGATTTCAGTTCATTTTCTCTCCTTATTTGAATAGTGTGGCGGCCAATATAATCGGGAGTGGCCATTTTAATGAATATGACCTTTAAGATAGTAATACTAACCCTAGACCAAAAACCAGAAGATCCATTATGTCACAGTGGACGACCAACCCTATGCGAATCATGTCTGCCACCCAACAAAATCCCGAGGACGTACACGAAGGTGGAAAACAAAAAGAGAACCACATCGACTGGATTGAAGGCCATATCAGTGAGCACTTACTGAACAGTGTCACAGTGACGAAGAGTGACGGTGACGCAACGTTCTGGATGGATTCTGTCCCGTTCAGAGCATTTGAAGACAAACTTTACCTAAAGACGACGTGCCACCGAGGGTCCGCCCCGTTCCAGGAAGTCCTTCCGTCGACGAAGCTTGAATCCCATTCCGTCGTCTACGGTCTCAAACATAGGAGATCCAGCCAGTGGATGTAGTGTCCCCTCCCTCTTCTCCACTTTTAGTCTCCGTAGTCGACCAAGTGTTTGATTTAGCTCCGCGACTAAGTGTTCCTGTAGGAAAGAATCCTCATCGACTAATTCATGGAGATGAATAAACTGCTGTCGCAGCGTATCTTGAAGATCAATAACACGGCCCCTCATTGGAGTAGTAACTGGTGTTTGAGGTACCGACGTGTGATCCCCTAAAGGGGTATACACCTCAGCTGGTACCTTATTCTGGGCTCTACTTGGTGTTAGTAATTGCCCTAAACCTCCATTAGCATTACCAGCCATTCTCCCACAGTATCGCGCAATCGTTCCCTCGGCTATGTCGGGGTTCATCATCATAACCACCTTTACATGATGTTTGCACATGTTCCCTTGTTGTGCCCAAATACAATTACAAACACCCCACTCAGATCCCGGGTTATACACAGTGTACCGCATGTGTGGATGCGACGTAGACGTGACCATCGCAGTGTCACCTTCATGCGCTGGCAGTGTCACGTCCGTGTCAGGGATGTTTCTGGCCTTCAAAATGGAGTCTACGACGGTATCCTGCATCTTTTTGTTGTCAACGAAACCCTTTTCCTTTCGGAGATCCTTGTACCAGTAATGGTCAACAACATCCTCTGTCAAAGCAGTAATGCACCAATCCACTCTTCTTCCCGTCATCCTACTCCGTTCAGACTTCAATATCGACTTCGCAAAGCCGTGGTACCCTTCAATGGCTGCATTTGTATCCTGGCCGCAATAATTCAAATTCCTAAAACCGACCACCCACATGTGCACTTTCTCTAGCCATTGTTCTTTCATATATGCCCAGAACTCGTTTTCCTTTGGATATTTTTTCTCCAGCTCCTCTAGTTTTTTTTTAGCCCAATCTTTCCCCTCTGCACCGGGTGGTGAAGACCGGTCGTACATTATCTCACCAAGCTCCTTCATGATCGCAGCTCGTACCCCGATGTCAGCAATCTTGTAACATGAGTTTTTCTGCCAGGCCCTCCGAACGTGCCACAAGCAAAGGAATATGGCAGTATTGGGCCACGTCTCACTGTAGAAGTAATTGGACTCAATATAAGTAACATTGTAACACTGATGTCAATATCGTATACATACATATATATATGACACTACGGTGACACTGTGACACTCAATAAATAAATCCAGTGTCACATATACTATGAATACAATTTATAAAATATCGGGTATGGGGTATGAAATCTCACTTTATAGCATTTATTTCTCCTTGGGCACAATCCACAATAAAGGCTTCAGGTTTCCAGTCAGGTTGTTCAGCGACCATTCTTGCATTTAAAGCTCTCATCCATGGTGTAAGATCGACTTTGGCGCACCTCGATGTCAAAATGAAGGCTACGGGAATGCCATTATGCCATTCGTCAAAAACCATGAGCGTGTACAATGGAAACTGCAACATGCCAGAACCAGGGCGATGAAGTCAGTGTCACGGGTTAACAACAGCTGAAACGACCAGTGTTACAGCCTGATACAACATAATGAGTTCATCACGTTTAGATAGTTAGTACCTTCTTCTCATTCGTTCCGAACGTGGCGTCGACTGAAATTCCTCCACGATGGCCATGTTTTAACATCATCTTCTTTTGCCAGTCCGTCTGTATCCCAATTGTGAATGGCATATTTGTCCCTGTGAGTTCCCCTGGCACAGGCACCGGTTTCTCCTTATTAGATTCCGTATAGTAAAAGACCTTATTGGGATTTTTCTGAACCCACATTCGAACACTCTGCGCGTCGTTTTTGTGTAACATGTAAGTTTCATGAGCCAGTTTTCCCGATATATTGCGAATGTCTTTAGTCGTAAGCAGGAGATCCCGTGTTATATCCCTCCCCTCCGCCTGGTATTGTTTCAACATATCCAGATGCTTCTTCATAATCTGATTTGAAGAGTCCTTTCGACGCAGGCATTCCTCCACAAATGTCCAAATTTCCGGCGACAAATGGGCTGAGAAAGCGCTCCTATCCCCTGATTTCATCCCGCCGTGCACAACCAACCCGTCTCGGTTCACATGCTTCCCTTGGAGTATGCATATCTCCGACACATGTGGCGCATGAAGAAGACTCTTCACAGTGAACTGAGCCAAACATCCCCGTTTTATCGACCCCCCCCACTTCTTTTTTGAGTCTCTCTTTATTTTCTGACGACCAGAATCTTTCTTCTCCAACTCCGCTTCGGCTTGCTTCACCAACATCGATATATCCCCAAGCTGCCCTCCTAGAATCGGTTCGCTATTCTCCCTATCTGGTATCCCAGGTACATTCAGCTGTGAGCACACATCATCACCGTGGACACACAGCGCAGACAGGAGTGGAGTAAGACAGTCTGTGACACTGGGATGGTCTTCTGCCATAGGCACATTTGCCGATTGCACTGAGTTACTTCCCACGAATTCGTGGTCTTCGACACCAGCTTGTACGACCTCCCCTTCACGCCCTCCAATTCTCACCTCCACGCCATTGTGACACTGATGCTTGGGAGGGGTTGATCCCTTCTTCTTCCTAGGTACGTACTTCCTTGGAGCACGTTTCTTAGGAATCACTGGATCAACGACTGAACCCGGATCAGAGGATAGGGCACCTGTAACGGGGCATCCAGAGGCCGTGGAGGACAATTGCACCTCTACCGCAGTCGCCTTCGCCTTCCCAGCCCTCCTTCTAGGGGGCTTCTATGCTGCCGTGTCAGTGGTGACACTGGACTGCACAGCAGGGTCAGCCTCTTTCTTCTTTCGAGGTCCTCTTTTCCGCACTGTCGGAGGAGGTGTTGCGTTAATTTCTTCAGTATCAGGGATCTCATTCAGATCTGGAATCTGCAATGGCGCATCTGACTGGACTATGTCTCCACTTGAATTCTCCTCCGCTCCATCTCCTTTGGATTTCCTACCTCGTCTCTTCTTGGGCAATGCAGGGGCACCAGACAACATCCAATCCATCGCGTCCACACCACATCCAAGAGTTTTGGACTTAAACCTGCGTGGCGGTTTCCTCCCCTCTGGATTTTTAACTCTCCTTGCTCGTGCTTTACGTGTGGGCGCAATGGAGTTGCCTTCGGGGACGCAATCAGGTGGACGTTTCTTCTTCTTTGGTTTGGGCAGTAAGTCCTCGGTAATTGGCTTCACAATGTGAGAAAAATCCTTCGGCCCATACTCGCATCTGTAGCTGTAGAATTTGAATGTTCCATCAAAACCCGTAAACCCTAGAGTGCACAGTAATGGAAAATGCACTCGCAAAACAATACACTGTGACAGTACCTAACTTACCGGGTGAAGTCAAGGGCAGTCTTCTGCCCATCTCGGCTTTGATTGGGACGTCGATTCTCCTTCGTGGGTCGGAATCTGCATTGCGCTCCCTCTCGACCGCACTGCATTCCCTCTATGAAGTCATGAACACGACTTGTAGGCACGAAACATTGCTGGACAGTATGCGACTTCTTGTGCTCACCCCTGGGCGGACGATACTCCAGATCCCACCTCAAATCGCTTGGACCGAAGATACCCGGGGGTGGATTTTGAACCCGTTCCTCGATGGCCTGCACTTGAAGCTTCTGAAGATCGTAAGCATCAACATCTACCTCGAAGTCATCGACTTTGACATTGGCAGTAGGGTAGAACGTACTCTTTAGATCCACCCTCTCCATAATCGCAATCACGTTGAGTCACCGAATACGCCAAGCAACTTCTACCTTCACACAGAACAGACGATCTCTTCCTACACAAATGATCTCAAATAATTTAACAAAACAGAAACACTACAAATCGCAACTGACATTCAAGGTTTCCAGTCAATATGCGCTCCTACGCGATGAGCACGCAACGAACACACACGCGGAAACGTGGTTCCAAAACTGAATCGATTACATGCACACCCGAAAGAACACAGAACAATGTAAACCCGGCAACCATAACACTGGAACCCTAATGGAAACCCTAGTCGACAGTCGCTAATGGGAGGTGGAAGACGAATGACGTGGCGTGACGTCATCTTCTGTGGGTCACGGTCAGTTAAAAAAATTTGTGTCACGTCGATGTCCAGTGTTTAGTGTCACGTTGTAGTCGACGGGTGTCACAATGTAACGCGCGTTTCGAGTTACCGGGACGCGGAGTTACTCGGGAGCCGTGACGCGGGGAAAACGGGGCCCTCCACGGTGGCAGTCCACGGTGGACGCCAAGGCGCGCCGTCCCGCCCTATCCTTTCCTACGGGGCATTTAGCGTTCTCCCCCAAATTCCAGAGCCCTAAACCTTTTTGTGAAAATGAAAAGACCGGACAGTATCAAAAGATTCTAAATCGGATCATTTCATTCTAACATATTGGAGGGGGTAAATTAAGGTCGAATTGCTTCCATTTTCCAACTTTTAGTGTTCATTATTCTCCATGTTATTTTTGTAATTGACGGTGGGAAAAAGGTGTTATTGTAGCACTCAAAGTCTTTTATTTATAATAGTAAACATTCACATGGCCACGATACTGTGAGCCATCACTGCTTGTAATGAACAAATTCTTTAAATAAGTGAAATCAACCAAAGTCTTTAATGAATACCAAGCTTTGGATCGGGGTTCAAATAATATTTAATTTCTTTATATATATATTTTTTTACATACATCAAGTGTGTTTGCTTTGGTTATCTTCAAATTTCAGAATTTTAGCAAAACGATCTCTATATGCATACAAAGAAACAATAGAAATGGGTCAATTAAATCTTGACATTCTACAACAAATTCTTGCATGGGTATTTGAATTAATTTTTATAAAAAAAGACAGCATTTCAAATTCAAGTCTAAAGAATACGCTTTAAAAGGCACTCCCTCTGTTTCACAAAGAAACCATGGTTTCCACAAAGTCTTTGTTTCACAAAGAAACCATGGTTTCATTATTTAAAAAACAAGAATTCAAACTAGGAAATTGCCACGAACTTGCACTCAGCAAGGTGACACCAATTGTGGGAATTTTGGAGCTTGAAAACAGTGTTAAGCCAAATGACACTTGAAATCCATGTTAAGCCAAATGGCACTTTCAATTAAAGTTAGCAAGATTCAAGAGGCGTCACTATGCTTAATCCTGGCTCCAAATGGAAACCATGGTTTCTTTTAGAAACAGAGGGAGTAACATATTAAAAAAAATAAAAAATTATCATGAAATATTATTTATTTATTTTCTTTTGCATAAAGAATAATAATATTTCTATTAACCATTTGAATTGAGATTTTATCAAAAAAATCTAAATTCTCAAAAATAAAATATAAATCTTAACAAAGTTTTCAACCTCATTTCAAAGAAAATGGTTATCTGGAAATGCCATATTCCTTTATCATTTTTAAATTTGGAATAATGTTGATATGCTAAAAAAAAATATCAAACGACAATAGTGTAAAAACATATCAACCTACAAAAAGTGCAAAAATTCATTCCATGAAGATTTAAATAAATAAGAAATTTGGTCCTTTTTGAAAGACGAACCTGAATTAACCTTATGTTACATAAAGAATAATAATAGCTTGTGCTCTATAAACAGTAAAATTATGCTACCTTTACTTTTATATTCCAGAAAGTAAAATAAAGTAAAATAATATAACACTATATAATAAAAAAATCCTCTAACTTCAACACTAAGTTTATCTTAAATATATTAAAACTACAAATAATTTTTTAGGAGAAATATTCCAGATGTCTTTACAAATAGATTGCATAATCTACAAATGATTTGATATATCTATCAATTCTACATTCCAATATCCTCAATCTACAAATTGAAATAATATGACATATAATATCCTAAATTTTTATAATCGAAAATGAGGTTGAATGCTTTCATTTCCATTTTGTCGGAAAATACCATATTTTACGTCCTTATAAATAAAATATAATTATATTCTGAAATACAATATAATTGTATCCTGAAAATAGAGGGAGTGGCAGCGCAGCCCGAGGTGGGGGCGAACACACTAGTGACTAGACACTTCCGAAAAGGGAAACTATCGTACGCGTTCCCCACAACCGTGTCCAGCGCCGCGGCTAAAGAGAACCTTCCGACCTACCAGCCCACAACCGAGAAGAACGTATAACCGCGTAACTACCGCCCAGGCAGAGCAGGAAGGTACCGGGTAGGCGGTTAAGCATAAGAACGCTTCCGAGGCGTCGTTTGGAGATTTCGAGACCGTCGCGCTCTTGCCAGAGCTGGTCTTGCGTGATCTCGCTTTAATCGGTGTCGCAGATCGTGATACTTGCCTCGCGGAGCATTCTCGTTGCGTAGCAGGCTTGATTGTGCGTCGATTGGTGGCATTCTTGCGTGGCGGATTGGAGGTTTCGGGAGCGCGCGTGTGATCAGACGACAGAGGTTTCGGAAAAGCTGGCAGACAGTGAATCAGAGCCGGGCGGAGGAGCAGCAACAGTTGCGCTGGAGCATGCAAACGAGGGGCTGGTGCGGCTGCTGTACGAGGCGCTAGCATCGGGCGATGCAGCGAGAGTCGGGGAGCTAGTGGACGAGGATCTGGAGTGGTGGTTCTATGGGCCACGGCGGGAGCAGCACATGATGCGCGTGCTCACCGGTGTTACTACGTGTGACACCTTCGCGTTCCAGTTGACGAGCATTCGGGGGATTGGGAACAGGGTATTCGTGGAAGGGGAGGCGCCTCCGGCAAAGCGAGCTGGGCCGTCGTCGTCGTCGTCGTCGTCGTCGTCATCATCGGCGTCTTCGGCGTCGTCGCAGCGTGTTTTCTGGGTGCACATATGGACGCTCAAGGATAAGCGCATCACGCAGCTGCGCGAGTATTTCAACACCGCTATTCTGGTTACGGATTTGAAGCCCACCACGCCCACGCCGCACGAGGTTCAACATCACCCGTGCGTGCCGCTTTGGCAGAACCGTCTCTGGAAGTCGAAAGAAGGCCGGGAGCTCCCTGGTCTGATTTTGGCTATCTAAGGGAACCGGTGAAGGGCTACTTTCTGCAATCTGTGGGTGTGGAAATCGTAAAGATGTAGCTCCTCATGGCAGACCCGGGTTAGCCGCCTACTGCGGTTGGTGCTTACTATTATATATAAGTATCATAATAGCGATAGTTTGTGATTTGGGTTTTGGTTTGCTTTTGGATTAGGGTTCCACACCTGGGGTATTAGTGGATATACGCATAGCTATGGCAACTGTTTTAAAGTTTATCGTGTGTTTTAAGCGGCCTTGTAATGAATTATATGTATGTCAAAACTTGTGTGCTCATTCTTGTGATAGCTGCGTCCGATGTTTGCTGTTAGTTGACTAATTTGGTTTTTCCGTATTTCTTTGAATTCAATCATTCCAGGGGCCACCTCGCTTCCTCATTCTCCAAGGAATATGATGTCAAATCCGCTGTACGTTTCAGGTGTTTTCTCCCCTGGGCAAACCTTTGGCATTCCACGAGACATGGTCCTGGTTCTCTTGATTCCAATTCTCCGCAGTATCTGATGACATTTCCCGACTCCTTATCGTCGCTGTGTGGCGCATTTATGAAGTTTGATTGTTTATAAGAGTTTTGTTTTCATCAGAACACTGTTACAGGTTCTGCTCCATCCTCGAATCCTTGACCAAGGCATGGGCTGGTGCTTGCATCGAGCAATCGCATGGTCTACCTTCTGATGGACGACGACTAATTAAACCTTGGTTTCTTTAATCACTGCATCTACACCAATTACTGGATGATACTTGGTGGGACTCACATGCCCAAATCATATAAAATTACTCAGGATTGTAGAATTAGCCGGATCTGAACCATTCGGGAATATCTCACCTTGCTTCCAGCAGCAAACTGCCCGGATAAGAACATTCTGGTGAACTTACCTAGGTGAACACCGCAGTTAAAACTGGAGTTTTTCATGCAGAGTGTCTGCTTCTTTGACATTTGCTGAGTAAGTCACGCACATCATTGAACACTTTGCGGCCCTGACTGGGAATGTTTTTTCACTCATCAATCGTGTCCTATATGCTACCATCAAGCGGGCCCTCTCATGGAAAAGAGCCTAATCAGAGTGAGTTCCAAACTGAAAAAGTTCTGCAGTAAGGTGAGTGTCAAGAATTGTGAGTGTAATTAACTGTTGTTGGTTGTCCACAAATTGATCGTTAAAAGGATGCTCGAAAGCCTTAAGAACCCTTCAACATACTTTCATTTACAATTTCTCATGTGTAAGAGATGCAGTCAGTCATTCAGAGCGCATGCAATGAACTCTCTCAGAACAGTGACACTAAAGACTGAACTTCTGAAGTGCCACTATTTGTGTGAGGACACACATTAGGCTTGTGTCAGGCTTGATAGTTTCAATTTAGCCTATGTATTAGGTCCCTAGCACATTCCGTGTCAGTTACTTCAAGTACCACACAACAGACCTATCACAAATCAGCTATGTTTATTAAGTGATGTGAGTTCTCATGTGCTGAAGGAAGACTCTAACTTTGCAGTACTGCACATCGTCCTGACTGATATCATCTGAGTAACACCACTTCAGTATTTGCATGTAATATGTACTTTCTTCTAGACATACTATTGCTAAGAGCATGCTCAATGCCCACCAGCGTTTGAGGGGCCCAGGAACTTGGAAGTGAAGACACTGGACATAATCCTCTGGGGCAGAAACGAGGATCATCCGTTACAAGGAGTGATTTGGTGAATTATGTACCAACATATCCAATAAGTTCTTAAGTAAGCAATGGATAGAGAAGCAGATGGTAAACCTAACACAGAATTTTAAGAGCCGTTTCACATTCGACCTTTGGTTAGAACAAAATGCTCGACCCAAACCTCCTTCGAGAGGCCATGGAATTTTTCAATAAAAGACAAGACTCTTGGGCAATTAAAGGTTGGTCATGATGCACAAACCTTGCGAGGCTCTATTAATTTATCCTTTTACAATCATTGGCACTACACCTAAGCTGATACAAACTAAGCTAAATTTCAAATAGTCATAACTTTGTCAAAATAATGAATTCACTTCTAAATTTTTCGCAAATACTCTTCATTACTTTTAATAGTTTCTTCTATTCTTCCAAAATTTTCCAATTTTTTTTCAATTTTCCAAAAAAAATCAAATATTCAGTTCATGGATCTTGAGCTTTAGAGCTTCACGTTGTCACCGGCCAAAGGCTTGAAGTGGACTATTTTAATATTTTTTTTCAGCCCAAAAGTTGAAACTCTCTAAATAATTTAGTCTGTATTTTTACCGGTCAGCCTCTCCAACTTGGCCACAGTGTGAAGAGCTCCTTTAAGTCATTGGGGATTTTCTTAAAAATTCTGTAAACCGTTACTTTAAGGTCAAATTTATCCAGCGAGTTGTGTCCTCGAGACACAGGCCGATCATCCAGTGGCAACCCTCAGAATTAGTGTACTTGAGGATATGTACCTGAGAAGACCAAATCCTGAGTTGTTGACTCAGTGAGATTCCAGACATGAAGAGGACCAACTATAGTCTATAGATGTGTGCTGTAATTGTATTACTGTACTTATAAAATGATCACTGTATCCACCCAAATCTCGTTCTCAGAGTGCCTTCACAGGTAACTTTTCACACACATAACGAAGGATACGTAGTTTAAGCCTCAATATATCCAATAAATTCCATGAAGTCTCAAGGGCTTCCAGTCTCAGAGCACATCCTTCTACATTGGGCTGAGCACAAATCTATTTAACTTGCTTTACTCCAACAAAAAGAATCCTCCAAATGAAATGAACAGCCGATCGCATTTAATTGGAGTTGATTCGATAAATTGGGAAAAGAAGTGCACCAATTGCCTCTAGGAGCACAACTAGGGTGATCGCATTATGTTGAATTCAGCTCCCAGCTCCCACCTCACCAACTCGCTCTAAAAATCCACAAGTCCTAGTATTCCATCTCATCGAATGGTAATGACTCTGGCGCCCACGCAACCTTAGCCATAAGCACTGCCCTTCTTTCCCTTTGAAAACCCATATGCGTTATTTCGCCATTTACGAGCTTTCAGTTGTAAAACCATGAAATCATTGGACTGTTCATTTATGTTGAGCACTCGCCGAACATCGTGATAGTCGCAACTTAGTTATTTCGACTTGAGAATGGCATGATTGGTCGCGGCAATATGCTTGAACAACTGGGACCTGGAAGAGAGCCGGAAAAAATGTCAGGTAAACAATACTTTCAGGCTCTGACAAGCGAATCATCTCACCCTTAAAGCTCAGACAAGCGAAACGCACAAGGAATATGAAGAACATTCAAGGAGTCTAAAGTGGAATTCTATTCCATATAAAGTTCAAAATTAGTCCTATAAATTATAAAGTTCGAAATACCTTGAATCAAAATCTTCTCCACATGTCTGGCAAGTGTGAGTATCTTGCTTTGCACCTTTCTGCACAGGCCAAGGAACCACCAATTAAAAATCCATTCCCCCAAAAAGCTCTTCGTAAGTTACATTAAGAGATAATGACTGCCCCTCACCATCCAAACTCTCCACGAAAAAAAGTTACTCGATTTAGTGCAACAATAATTCAATTCTAACCGTGAAAATGCAAAATGAGACCTGGGCCATCGACTATATACACATGAAACCAACAGTCGAAATTTACCATACAGTGCAGAAAGAGTTCTTTGCATCCACGCATTCATCATGTCATGAACTGCCCAGTTCAGCTATGGAATCTCAACTCCTATGTTGTGAACATCAATTTACTACTACCACTTTTACTTCCCTGTCGACCTCTACCAACAATTGTCCATGACATGAACTAGCACTTTGATCTTAGAAATAGGACAGGGTCGAACTAGTTTAGGCAGAGAGGTCTGGGCAGGTGATCAATTAGTCTGATCAAATACAAAAGAAAAAGAGCTTGATTACGATCCCACGCACCTTCTCTTTCTTGATTTTCTTTCCGCGACTAGCCAGTTTCATGCGCTCTTTCACAGCACGCCCACTTTCATTGGCGCCAGTTGAGGGGCCTCCTGTATCCGAGGTTGCATCATCGTTCGTTGCTGTTGTTTCCGGTTGTTCAAGGTCCGTTACAGAAGCAGCATAACGGTTGGAGACAGCCGCTTGCTTTCTGTCCTGTTTGGCCCTCCGCCTTGACTTGCCCTTCTTTGACTTCTCCTCCTCATCGACTTCTCGCTCCTCTAATGCAGACGAAGGGCCTGCCTCTTCTACTGAATCGGTTGCAGCGTCATCAGATTGCCTGACCTCGGGAGCTGTTGCAGAGGAGGCTTTCTTCTTGTTGAGCTGGAGATTTGACATGGCAGCTAGCATACTATCCTCGACTTCTTCTTCATCATCAGGACCACTCTCCGATGCGGCTTTCTCTACATTACTGACGTCTGCATCCTCAACGTCGGCTTCAAGGTCTGGTGCAGACATCTGACGGTTCCTTTGAAATTTTAACATAGAAGCAAGCATGTTGTCGTCGCCGTCGTCATCATAATCATCCTCTTCAGCATCAGAGATGTCCAACCCATTACTCGTGGGATCTCTACCCGAAATATCCTTTTCTTTATCTCCAAATGAATCTTGAATAACTTTATCTACAATTTCTTCATCACTAATAATGGACGGTTTAATGTCCTCATCGAAAATTGTACTACGCATACGGAGTGGCTCCACTGCAATCTCGACTTCTGGTAGACTGGTACTGGGTTCTTCTTCAGAGGTAACATCCAGATCTTCGGATACTTCACCAGCAGCAGCAGCTTCCTCCTGCGATTCGACACTGGTCTCTCCTGCGGCATTCTGTTTCGTCTTCTTCCTGATGGAGATATCAATACCTAGTTGCTTTCCTAACCTTTCTACTTGCTCATCATCGTTGCGAAATGCTCCCTTGAGTGCTGCTAGGTTCTCCAGATGCTTCTTAGACCGCTCATGGTTTTGCAATTGCTTTATAGACTTAAAGCGCTTCCCACAGATCATGCATTCCAACTCCTCTGCGGTTTTATCTAATTTAACAGTGCCATCATCACTATCCTCCTCACTATCCCACTCCTCCTCCTCCTCCTGATCAGAAGGCACAGTCCAGGCTTGCTCCTTGTACTGACGAATCTGCTCTTGCTTCTCCTTCTCAAGTGCAAGTTGGCGAGCCTTGCGTTCCACTTCCTTCTGTTTCTGAATCTTTTGTAGCTCGAGTTGTTTTTCGATAACTCGTTTGTCACGCTTCTTCACGAACGATGCCAGTTGCCGGACAGAGTTGTTAAATTCTCTACGTTCCCGCTTCCTGACCTTGTTGTTCTCCTCCTCCATAAGCCTCCGAACCTTTCTATTAGGCGCTTGCAATACATCATACTTGTCGCACCACCCAAAATCTTTAACCGAAGAAAAACCCTGCCAATACCTGTAGAAAGAATACACACTCTGGTAGGGCGTGTCTCTCCCTCCAAGCTCAGGAGCCTCACCAACATCACCATTTCCATACTTCCGACCGAACACCTGCTCCTGCATATGGACCTTCTTGAACAACTCTCTGTACACAGCGTAGAAGCCGCTGCCAGTCTCACCAAACCCTGAGAACGCAGACGGCGAGAAGAATGGCCACAAATTCAAATCGAATTCACCCGTGGTTGCATTTGCAGAATTCGAAGACGACGACGCATTCAGAATCCTCACCCGATTCGAATCATACCAGGACCGTTCCACGGGGTCTGATAAAACCTCATACGCACGATTAATCATCTGAAACCGCTCCGTCGCCTTCTGATACGCATCGGGATCCGCTCCCGCCCCACTCTGCTGTACCTTATCCGGATGCCACTTCATCGCCATCTTCCGGTACGCAATCTTCAACTTATCCGGATCCACATTGCGCTCCACCGCCAGAATATCGTACAAACACTCCGACAAACCTTCCACCGGAGGCGCCATCTCACTTCCCGATTCTCCTCCACCGACAACAACTTTCAGCACCCAAACCTCCTCTACCTCAAAACCAAAAATCCCACCTCCAAACTTCTTAAAAAAAACAACACACACTCTCCTATCGATCTCCTGAAACTAAATCATCTAGCTCAAATTCTCAATCCGGAGACAGAGCACCCAAACCCTAAATGATGAAAACCCTAATTCACTCAAAATTCAATCAAGCCGATCAACAACTACAAACTAAAACCCCAATCAATCAGGCCAATGTCAGGCCCAAATCAGGCGTAAATCAGGCACAAATCAGGCCCAAATCTGGCCCAAATCTGGCCAATACAACTAATGAGTCTGGTCCTACGATTCGAATTACGATTCTGACTAAACCCTACCAAAGAATTACTAAGGAAGAAGTGATCGACTCCACTTTCAGGAGCTACTTGTTGCCCAAATCGTGTCACAAGCTGTACAAATCAGAGAACATCCGCCTACATGATGATCCTGCTGCTACGATTCGAATTGCGAGAGTCGGACAAGATTCTAAACCCTAGCGACCATTTGGCCCCGAGAAAGGGATGGGCTCCAAGGGTAGCAGGTTGGTGAGGTGATGGGCATGGAAGCCCGAGGGGCGAGAGAGCAGATGCTGCAGTACAAGTGCGAGGTCGGGCCTCTCTCACCCTCCCCCGTGGAAGCATCAATGGAAACGCAACAACAGAGTGAAACCCTAATCGAAAAACACATCGAAGTGACTCCTGTCCAACCAAGTTTATTGGTAATCTATGAAGTTTTGATGACTAGTGTAGATTTGAGGGACTCTAATGTACGTCATAGGTCAACAAACCAAATCGCACGGTTGATAATCCGTTTTCCACAATTGACGTTGAATTTATAGATGAGGAAAAGAATAATAATGAGATGGAGGAGCGAGAGCTCCAAGAGATGCGTTGTTGACATTGAAGGATTTTTTAGTTAAACATGTATCTAATTTAAAGGTAAAGGATTCCTAGCACTAGATAGTCTAACTTGGTTTATTTTTGTTATGAATGTAATGTTTTTTCTACATTGTATTCTTCGTGATTCTTAATGTCAATACTATCATAGGTTATTAGAACCTTAGGTAGAAAACAATTATTTACAAGACTACCTAAAATTTTTGGCTCTATTTTTCCAATTTTTTAAAATCAAATTATGGAGCTGCCTAAAATTACATATTTTTAAGTGGCATGTGAGAAAATCCAACAAAATGGTGCCAAACATATTCTACTGTAACTTTAACACGTTATGAACTACACAAATTCAGCTGACACCCATACTTGTTGTAAAACCCGCAAAGGTCTAGTGGATTCAATCCATTTGGGCTGAAGGAATAAGGTTTAATCTTGTTGGGGTTCATGAACTAGCTCAAAGTGAATTTAAAAGAGGTCTTGGAGTAGGGTCAGGGGAGGGTTTGGAGCGGGAGTTCAGGAACTGACTTGGAATAGGAGTAAAGCAAGAGTGGAGAGATCTGAGGTTGGAGTGTGGGTTGGAGAGTTGGGAGATTTGAGGTCGCTGAAGTGTAAGGCCACCAATCCATGCAAGAAGCGCGCTCCTCACGAAGTTTGGTGCTCTATTGTCCGAATCAAAGCCCAAGACCATGTGCACCTTCAGTTGTGATTTCTGCGATGGTGTTGGTTGTGGCTGCAGGTAGGTGTTCAAGTGTTGCAGCGATGAAGTACAAGATTTTAGGGAGGACGGGGTTGAACGTGAGCACGTTGATCTATGGCGTCTAAGTGACGTACGACCTTTAGCTCGATGCGAAGGATGCGGTGATGATTGTGTTTGGGTGGCGAAAGGCCGTGAGGGTGAATTTCTATGTAGGTTTAAGTTGATGGAAAGGCGGAGGAGGTCAAAGGCGCTCTTATCAAGTAGTTTGGTTGGACGTTCTTGAAACCTTGGTCCTCATGATGCTATCCAAGATTTTCTAGGGTGGAAGTGCTCTAAATGACAGAAGGCTCTCTTGCAAGAGACTTACAGCAACCGGCGAGTCTGTAGCAAAGGTACCAAGTTGAGTTTCAGTTTGCCCTTTCGTCACCATTTGTGTTCTATGTTCATGCTCTTGTAACAAAACTAGCTTTCTTCAAGGGACAAGTATATATGAAGTGCAACTAATAATGAGCTCCAACAGCAAAGGCATGCATCTAGAAGGATCACTTAATCATTTATTTCAGATTGTTGTTGCTTGTGACTATCCCTTGTTGGCTGTTGGCTATTGTCTGTTTGTTTTTCTTGCTGGTTGTTGTTTATGTGTCCTTTGTAGGCTGCCGTTTCTGACCTTTCCCCCTTTTCTTGGTACTGCAGTTGGGTTGCAATAATTTGTAGGGCAGGAGGAGATCCATAAGTGGCTCTCCACAAACATTGGTAAGCAATATTGTACTTACTGTAGCTGTATTTCCATTTCTTTAATCTAAAATATCAAGTCAAAAAACTATTGAAAGTTTAACTTATATGTGTAGAAACAAACATGTTGCGTGCAATGCTCTTTAGAGTAGAAACTGATGTATTTCTATTTGATGTTGCAATCTATGCAACCATTGTCCATAAATCTTCAATGACAATTTCAATGGTCTGAGGTGTATCAACGTCCTTTTCCTTTTAGCACACTCTGGTTTTGTTTCCTTTATTTCTACCTCAAATAGAGGTGTCATCATGTTCATGTCTATAGCCATGCTTTCAAAACTTTGTTGAAAAGCTTGTTGAAGCCTACAATGGCTCTATCCAAGCTAGATTATGTGAGGTCGTTGAATATGTTGCCATGCTTTGAGTAGCCAAGCACATAGTTGAGGCTTCAAAGCTGTCATCTTAGTATCCACCTTGATATATTTTTCTCTTTTGTATTGTAGATGCTTCATAATGTCTTTGGAAGTGAATGAGTTGAATCCTTATCTGAAACCATGTTTGAATGGCTTTTGAGGAATATCATGAGCTGGCTGGAAGACATTGGTACAATTTGCTGGCACAAAAATGATAAAGATTTCTTGGTGATTCTCTTTCATTCAAGATATAAACTCCTTTGATTTGTACACACTCCAACAATTTTCAACCATATCAATTTTGTGCCCTTGTGCAGCTTCGAATGTTCAATTTCCTTTTGTTTGTATAGTTGTAGTATCTTTTTTACAAATGCTTTGGATGTTTCTACATTTGACCAATGATTCTTAGAGTATGTGAGATGCCATCCAGAATCTTCACATGCAATTTGCCCAACATTTAGTGAAGGTAATAATTTTGTAGTTGTTCCTGTAAAGACAATTTAGAATGGTAAAACATCCCCAACAATTGATGATGATACAGACACTATAATCCGCCTCTTGTCATCTGTCCCACGGATTAAAATATATTTTGATCTTTTTTTTCCCCATGTATAAGCTCCTCATGTTGGAACCAAGTGTATGTCAATCTGATCTGTGATGACAAATAACTCCTTCGGAATGGAGTAAGCCTTTGTAAGATATGCGATCCTTTAAGCCATTTTCAACCCATGTTCCTCTCAGGTAGTTTTCTTTTTGTCCTTGTAACCTTCAGGTAACTCCAGTATAAGTTGTCTCTAACAAATTCATGACACCAATGTAAATTGACTTTGAAAGTTTTTTTCCCATCTTGTTGTAGTAACTTAGGCTCCTTTGTGAGAATTAGAGTTGGAGTTCATAGTTCTTACGCTAGATACAAACAATGGTTGACCTACCCTGTAAGAGTTTGAAGCATTTTGATTATCTCCTCTTGTAGGTCATTATATGTTGACAATACATATTTATGTTGGAAACCTTTAGTAAAAGAAGACTTTATATCATAATTTTTTTGTTTCACCCCCTCTTCTAGTTCTCTAGAGGGGGTGAACCAACTGAAGACAATGCCTTTAGTAAGATCATCATGGACACTTTCAATTTGCCCAGGAAGCTTGTACTTCGATTGCAACTACCTCAGTGTGGAAGTTTAGTTTCTAGGAACTCTCATTGCAACATGAATTTGACCGCAAAGAGAAAGGAAGAAACGAGTTTGTGTAGTTGCCTCTAACCTGAACCTTCTTTGTGAATGATGCCTCTGTTTTCTCCACCTTTGGTATTAGCAATGTTGCTTGAAGCTCCTTTTTGGGTCCCCCAAGTGACCTCTTCGGGGGAGAGCACAATAAAGTGGACCACAAAGTGCAATATGTGATCACTAACAAGTGAATATGAAGTGTGCTGTTTTTTTAAAGCTCAAAGCTGATTTTGAGCATTTTGATGTAGTTTTTGAGCATTTTAGTCACTTTCTAGGGTGTTGTTACGTATCTTACACGCATCTTTATAAAAAGAATGTCCTCAATTGAAACTTAATTTGATCACTAGTTCTAAATCATGAAAATGAACTTTTCCGAAGTCTTAATTTCTTCATTTGGTGCCCTCTATTGTCTTTAGAGGATGTTTTTTTCAATTTAAAAAACAATGTCCAATGAAAAAAAAACCCCAAAAACTTTTGCAGAAAAATGTGTCTAAAAAACGTCCTTGCGGTACTTCTCATCCACCCAAACTTTCATTTGAAGTGGTCATTGTCATTTCTACAACCGCAATTCACAAACGGAGGGCACCATGGAATCAAAAGTGATTTCCAACAACGTTTGACAGATGTTCTTATCACTTTTTCAAATGACTGCATTCACTTTGTCGGACTTTAAGGTTCTTGTACGGCATTGTAGAAGACGCAAATTTGTACCATATTCTCCCAGACTTTAGATAATCAAGTCTATTTTCTATACCCAAACTTCTTCCCATCATACCAACAACCGAGATGCCACTTTTTTAAGTCTTTGCGATAAGGGCTGAAATTGGCAATGAGCAAAGCACTTTTGTGGTACACTTTATTGTGCTTCCCCCCCTTAATAACCTCCTTTTCCATTCCCTTCTCTTACTCCAATCTTCTTTCCAATGTTGCAAACTCACATTCCACACATGCTTGCATCTCCTCTTTGTCAAAAGGCTTATCGTTTTAAACATACATTGCAAAGTCTTCTGGCCCGCCATTTTTACATTTATTTTCTAGAGTGTCTCTTTCACAAGTGACATGCTGTAACTCACAAAAAACCATTGATACACAGTAAAACTACAACATACAACAATAAGTCTGCTTAAGGTTACTAATGGAAGTTTTTAGGATAAAGTTAACTATAGAAATAGTCGTCATCCCTTTTGAAAGTAATCCTAATCATTTATAAGCGCCTAGCTCATATTCAATCATAATTTAAAATTGCCCAACTTTGAGATATTATTTTTCGGATTGCCTTTTGCACTTTAATTAATTATTAGGCAAAACAATGCTCAAGATGCAGCTAGTAACCTACGGTAAGCAGTCATTCTGTCTTCTATCTAAAAAAGATGGCTCTCCAAAAAGTTCTAAAAGAGAGACGTGAAGGACTAGACCTATTTTTATGGAAGGTGGTAGCTCAAGACAAAATGCCACTATATTGATTTGTTTTTTGATGACAAATGATCTTAAGTAAAATTTAGATTTGAACTTATCCAAAGGTCAAATAGTCTTGAATTTTCCTCAAATGAGCCATATTTTAACTTCAACTTGAAAAGCAAGTGCTTGGTTGCAAAATTTGTCTGCAATTGTCTTGTAAGACTCTTGGGCAAATCTTAACTTAATTTTCATAACTATTTAGTTGTGAAAGATTAAATTATGTTTAATCTAAACTCATGATATTTAAGTAAAATAGATGATATCTTTACAGATAACTCTAAAACTCTACGATCTTCTTATGTTAATTTTTGCGATAAAAGAGTAACTCCTTCATTACTGTTGTGCTCCACAGTACATGCACGGATATGTGCAGTAGATAGATACAAGATATTGAGGTAGCGTATGGAAGATGACTCAGTGACTGTAACTTAGCGGATATTATTCCTAATATTTGCCTATTCGTGACTAAACTATCCCTTCTTGGCAAACAGGTTTCAGCCACATGGAAACTTCACGCTGCTGGAATATTAGCCAGCTCATTTACTATCAATTTCTTTAATTTATTTCATTTTTCTGTGGAAAGTGGTATCCCATTTAGAGCTTGACCCTTCACATGGGGTGATTTCCCCTGGTTTCCAAACAAAACAATATTTTCCCTCACTGTGAATCATTTGGCAAAATGGCATCTACAACACACATATCTTGCCACTTATGCAAGACTCTGGAGCATACATTCCACGTTGATTGGTTGCTCAAAAGAGAATTCCGTCTCCAAACGTAAGCTTGACCTCTTCCTTACATGAAATATCCATGTGCCACGACGTATGGGATAAACTGATTGCTGCATTGAACCAAAGCCCTGCCTGTCTGCCAGGAAAGGAATCTGTATTGGGCAAATCTCTTTATTCTACACATGAAAAATCAGTGGCTCAACTTACAATGAACTGTAATTATAAATTCGGTGCAGTGGAACAACCAATTTTGTCAACTAGACTAATATGCAATTTGCATAAAAAATTTGGAAGATTTTTCCGTCATGATTCAACTACGAATAAGCTAATGAAAGTACAGTACTAGAGAGTGGAATTTTGTGTTAAAAACGAGAAGCAAAAAAATGGAAATACCACCGTCATCTATCAGGTTCTATACATTCTTATTCTTATATATTCTACCCTGCTGCAGCTACACTTGCCTACAATGCACACTGCAGGGGCCTTTCACTTTTGAGTGCTTTGCATGTATTCCTGGTACAGTGGTAAAAAAAACGCACAAGGACTTGCACTTTCAAGAGCGATCGCTTCAGCTTTTCTGCACCGAAAAGAGAAGTCTAGTACCGGTACCAGGACCGTCAATTGCTCAAATCAGTCAGAGAAACACGCAGAACTTGGTGCACCATCACCATCTCTGAGAAACCATCGCCATGACCGCCATCATTGGGCTGCCGGTACAGTAGCCTGATTCCAGAATCTCGACAAGCACCGAAAGTAGTAAGGCGATGCACTTTCTATTCACAACCAGAATCACAGGTTTCCACCGTAGTATGGATGTCCATTTTCAACATGTGAATGCCTCGTTATCACGCGAGTATTACGTAGGTATCAGACCAGGATCTCATAGATATCAATCGAGAAGTGCAGATAGCAAACAGCGTTGGACTACTTGTGATTATATAATTGAAGATGAGAGCAATTACCTGTGAAGAAATTCATCGACACGCTAACATGTGCTTTGTGAGGTGAAGCAATGAGGAGATTCTTACAGCGGCCATATCTAGTACTGTAGCTTTGGAAGAGGCTTTGGAAGAGGTTGTCTGAGTCAAATCTTACAACTGGCCCTGCATAGTACTGCACCGGCTCCTCCAACTCTTCACACAAGTCTCGGCCAATTCTCCGGCTCCGAATCTGTTGTTATGTTAAGTGTATAGTAGTCTTGGACTCCGGTAGTGGTTTTAGTGCTATCTTGGGCGTTTGGTGGAGTGTGAGGGGATTAGTCTTAGTGAAGTGCATGTTGTAGCTGTGAATTAGGAGCACCTTTGACTGAAAATTGTTCTTCGGAGGAAACAATTGACGCTTCTTGTTTCAGAGGTTTGAGCAGCCATGGGCTCTTTGATGGCAGGATGGGATAAGAATCCTTGGAACGAAGAGAGAGGTACGTTGAGGCATCTGGGTCACTCTCTAGTACTAGTTGTTAGCTTCTTTAGTATCTAAAGACATTTGTGTCGTAAGGCTGGTTATAATGGTGCTAGATGTGACAAGCATGTCGGTGGAACGGAGCTGCTGGTCGGTTAAGCGTGCGAAAAGAGACAGTCTGTGGGATGAGGTCTAGTATCACACAGGAGATTGTTGAGAGGCAATGTAAGACGGGTGGATCGTACACATGAAGAGAATGTTTGTCGTTGTTTCTTCTGATTTTGTAGTCGAGATTCTAAATGCTGTGGGTGATTGACCGTGCGCAGTGATCACTCGGAGTAAGACGTCGCTAACGAAAGAGGAGATCGAGGAGTACTGGCGGAAAAGGCAATTGTCTATGGAGGAGCACATGAAGGAGGCGTCAGCACAGGGAGTTGCGAGTCAGTCTGAGACGGTACAAATCTTCGGTTAACGAACCTGAGTTGTAGAACCAGGAATATCTTATTTTCTAGTTGTTTAAAATTAAGTGTCTTCATCTGAAATTGAGACGACGAGAACGAGGCTCTTGAGTCCAATTGAAGTGCGATATATATCGTAAAAGCTTTTCACAGAACTTGATTTGACAGGTCATCGCAGAGTTTTCTGCGGACGCGTGCTTTCACTTGAGTGTTTGGATTTGAATTTCACGTAAGATTTCCCTTGGCCTACGAAATGACTCGGTTTTGTTGAGCAGGGCGCCGGGACGCCTACTATTGACATCCCTCAGATCATTGCCGAAGAACTGGAGATCCCTGTCGCGATGAGTCCAGATTGGTACTCACCTTAACCCTTATCTTACCCTTAACTGCCTCTCCGGCTCAGATTAGGATGCAGACTCCAAACATTGGAGCTAAACAAAGTCTTAGTGAATTTCGATTTAGTAAACGAAGCCTTAAACCCTCGAATTCTTTCTCTTCCTACTCTCTTATGAAAGTTGTAAGAGTTGAACGCTGTTGTGGTTTTTAAAGGACTTGAATTTTTCTACGTTTGCTTCAGACATGACCTTCTGCTCCGAGTACTTAAAATTCTACTGCACAAAAGTTCTGTGGATGAGGAATTTTATCTTATGGACGGTTGCAGGTGGACGCGGAGCAACTCTGCATTTCTGAATTCTCCACCAGAGAAAGATGTCCTGATTAAACACAGCAAGTACACTGCTCAGTATGAAGTGGCGACGAAGGCGAAACAAACGACATAGAATCAGAAACAAGCGTACTCAGTATATGACTTTTTTGGCGAGCTCTTTATTAACCAGTGCATATAGTGTAAACAGTAATCAGGCTTGCGAGTTGGTGTCACGTTGTGGAGTCGTCCACAGGGCTTCCTAACAGAAGCCAGATTTACGAAGTTTTTAAGTACTTTAGGTCATCCAAATCTGTGCTGTGCATTTGAACGCAGAGTGAAGTAGGGCAATCATTGCGAGGTGATTTTGTACAAAATGCAGGGTGTAATATTGGTATATGTGGAGGGCATAGGATGAGGTCTACCGAGAATGGTATATATCAAGGGGATTGGCAGTGTCGGCGTCCGTTCCAGGAGGCGTCACTTTGGGAACAAGTGGAATCTTAAAGCATAGTATGGCGAGAGATTTTGTGATACCCGATGGAAGTTTACCTTCTTCAAATCCGCACTTAATATATATATAAACACTTGGGCTGTATCGAGTTCTTTAATAGTCGGATGTTTGGATTTTTTCAGATACTGCGTTCATCTTCCAGACATGCGCATCTGGTAATGGCAGTAATGTTCCAAATGTTGCTACATTTGTGGTTGGTTATAATCTTATAAACGAACTTGAGTTGTTGCTACAATTTTCTTCTATGGTGCGTATATGTGACGGTTATTCGTTCTCTGGTGGCCTTCGGCAGAACTTCGGACTATTTTCTACATTAGGATTCGTCCCAGGAGCTGTAAACAACATTGACAGCAAAAAGAAGCGTATCAAATGAGGTTTGATGATTAACGCTCTGTGAATCACATCACTGCAACTAGATAATCCTCTCCAATGAAACTACTAAAATGAAGTTCTTAGAACGCAAAAAAAAAACCTGAATTGCTTTATACTGTATGTGAAAACAAATTGTAGTGCAATACAAAGTTGAGCAATACTCTTTCATTCGTGTAGTGCTAGATGCGGCCGTCACCTGTTCCTGAAAATTCGTGCAATCTTGCACATTACTGCCGATTCCTTGCTTCAGCATCAAAAAGAATTTATAAATGAATGAATTTTTGTTGCACATTGCTTCTCATCAGATGTTTGCACTTGAAAAGAAGTCACATCTTCTCCTACAAAGGTTCTACATGAAAAGAAACAAGAATATGCACTGCTACACTCCTGTAAGCCTTCGAAATATTTACAAACAGTAGTTTTTGTTGCAGCAGTAGCGGAGTTGATACGTTCAATGGATAAATTGAACCGATGACGTTTTTCCACAGATCGCAAAATTAACTAGTGACAGAATTTGCCGCTTCTTCACACCCACCGCTTCCGCTTCATTACAGAATTTTCTTGGCTGTTTGGCGACCCACAGTCTGATGTTCCTACAGATAATCCAGATGTCTCCAGAGTAGGACCGCTGATGGTTTTGAAGTTCATATCCAGTGACGATGCCCTGCGATGGTTTGCAACTACCGATCCCATGCCCCTCAAATTACTGGACCCCAGACTGGTCCGTGGACTGTTTGGGACCTTCTTGATCTCGCCTGAATAGTTTCTCTGCAGAGGCTTAGATGAGTATTTCTCTCCGGAAACTGGCTTCGACCCTGATGTCGCAAGTGTGAAATTTTTGTTGCTCTGCGTTCGAGTAAGGCTGCGGCCGCTAGTCGCGGTAGACGTTACAGCTCTGCGTAAATCTGTTTCCAGTCATAATAGTGATACCGTCAGAATTGAATCATGCTAGTAGTTGAGAGGGATCAAGTACATGCCAAAAGGCCAGATAATAAATGTCTACAACTACCCCCTCTCTGCAAGTGAGTGCCCTCACCTGATGAGGCTGACTTCTCAGTCTCTGAAAATGCCAGTGAGGTAACAGAGCAATCATCTCCGATTGTTGACCCTGGCGGAGATGAGTAATCATGAGAGGTTTCTTGATCATACCCGTGCTCTGACCTTCCATCGTCCGTAAGCTCCTCATGTCTTTGTGTGTTTATGTAAGGCAAGGGATTCTTGTTGCTTGGGACTTCCTTCTTGAAGCGTCCTATATGTTCATGAATACGGTCACTACTAGGAGCTGACGGAACATGTCTATCGGAGAACCTTTGTTTCTGTGAAGTCCCATTTCCGCTGCTTGAAGAAGGGGTGGAAGATGTGGAATATCGCCTCCCTCGCTGCGTAACTGGAGACTGGTATACTCTAGACTTTTGAACCTGTACAAAGATCCCCAAAAAGCGTGATGTTAAAAGTTCCGTATCAAATATTTATAAACCCCGAGAAACCAGCAATTGAGTCATGTAATTTAAACTTGTATGCTGATGGAATACCCGCATATTGCCAAATTCTGGTGCCGAGTAGACTCAAGTTTGATGCTTGAGTGAAGGTTTCGGTGTTCACCCAAATTTGTGGTGTTTTGGTCAAACGATATCAGATATTGAATCTAATCGTTCCTCATGGAAAAGCTCAGGAGCGTGCCTCTAACAATGGTATGCTAACAGCAGCAGAAAAATACCTTCGACTCCAGAGCTTGAATGTCTTGCTTCATATTAGAAAGAGCGGAGTCCTTTTCCTTGCAAATTTCTTCTAGCATTGCTAACCTCTAATCACCATTTACACCCACAGTCCCTGGTTATTGTTTGACACCTTTCTCTGACATAAATTACAAGCTGCCTCTCAATCCGAAACATCTCAATCTCAAATCCATTACATGGCAATTGCTCACAACGACATTCGGTAGACGGCACTGCTATGAACTTACATCTGCACTGTCTGCTTTGGTGGTTTCAACAGCAGCAAGACGTTTATCGAGTTCCGCATCGCGCCTTCTGAAGTCTTCTTTCAGCTCCTCTATTTCTTTGTTTTTGGCTTCAAGAAGGGTCTGTCATCAGAAATTTGTCAACGATGGTCACTCTTATTGCTATTTCCCTCCTTTTCTAGCTTAGCTTGTTCTTCCGTGAGATTTATGCACATGACTTCAATAATCTATTTTGCGTTCTTTTGATAACGAAACGCCTTCATCTTCACGACACGATAGTTAGATTCACCAAGATTCAATGTGAAAATTCATTTTCTGATAGTTTGCTACCTTTTCCCAGTAAATTGTTCCCTAACCTTTAGAAGTTGCCATTGGACGTACGATATTGAATCCTATT
Organism: Ceratodon purpureus; assembly: GCA_014871385.1. Classification (NCBI taxonomy): domain Eukaryota; kingdom Viridiplantae; phylum Streptophyta; class Bryopsida; order Pseudoditrichales; family Ditrichaceae; genus Ceratodon; species Ceratodon purpureus. The sequence goes on along the minus strand of CM026425.1, from coordinate 2,393,170 downwards.
TTTCTTGGTTTACTTTTTCCTTTTCATATCCTGTACAGAATGTTGTAGCCGTGTTTGGGTCCATATATTTAGTGTTAGAGTTGTGAATTTCAAAAAGACACGCTGGTGATTTCCAGTTAAGGCCATTAGGGATTGTTTTTGCAAAGATCGCACAATTTGGATTTGTTTGTCATGCAACGTAGATTAATTTCGGTTATTTTGTTTTCGGACTCTGCAAGTGGTGTAATTGAAAAATAAAAGTAAACTAACCTGTTGGTCCTTCTTCAGATCTTCGACTTCCACCTCTTTTGATTCGAGCTGTTTTACTAACACGGCAACATCCTCGCATCCTTGGACCTGTCAATTGGAGTTGCAACCACACGTCAACCAGGTGAGAAATAACCGAGCAACTATCGCTTTTCTATGAATTAACATTGGTCTCTTAGCTCTTAGTGATGATTTCACTAGTTTCGATTGTCAAAGAATGAGATGCAATAATTTCTGAAGACCATCTTGGATGTAATGTTCACGACATTCGGAGATTCACGTTAGTGAGCGTTGTTGCAAGAGTAAAGGCAGTTAATGCCAGAATACCGAGGAGTCCAACGAGAATACGAAGAACATAATACTCAGCTAAGACTTCCATTCTCAAAGACCCTTCGCACTTGATTCTGCTTCTAAAATTTGTAATTGCAAAGCGAAATTAAACCAAATGTTTAGGCTACATACTTTGGCTGTCGTCTTGTCCGACTCTCCTAACAGCTGATCTGTTGAATCTTCAGACAAATCCCTTGAGCATGCAAGACCTCCGCTGAGTACTCCAATACTTCTACCTTCATTCAGTCCATCAAAACGTGGATACGCCAAAGGGGCCAACCATTTATCAGCCCCACTCAGAAGTGCCCTGCTTTCAACTAGATTGAACTTGTTTGGGCTCCTCTTTTCAGCGCCTACAGAAGGCGCACCATTTTTCTCCAGGTATTGGCTCCAAGCAACTATGCTTCCTTCGATCGATGAGGTATCATTCAAAGCACAAGCACCCTGCGAAATACGTTGTAGTCACACGTTTCAGCCTGTTTGCCAACCACACCTCGAGCAGCCCCGCTGGTGGATTACGATCTTAGATTTACTGCCGTGATCTGAATCCAGTATCTGTGCAACTACTAGAGCTGCATAGATTTGAAGAGTATGGAAACTACAAGTGCCCCAACAGGGTTGAAAACATCACAATTGTCTTGATATCATACCTCTGCTTTATTAAGAAGCCAACAGTCGAACTCGGAAGGAGAAAGGCTGAGCGCTGCCAATGCCTTCAGCATTGAAGCGTTCCAGCAACTAGCAACTGCTAAATGCATCGACTCAAGTTGAGATTTTGCATCCCTCACATTATTGTCCAAAGCAGCCATGACCATCGATGCCTCCTTGTCCAGGACTGATAGAATCCGCTTCTGCACAAAAGCATGGACCGTGTGCCCTATTATTAAACTTAGGACTCACAGAGCTTTGAAATGTCATCGATCGTGTGCAGGTTGAAAGAATTAATTTCACGAGAGAACTGTTTCGTCAACCTTACTCTGAGATCAAGAATGACTGCCGCACACAATGCTCCCATCACTACTTGTTCCTTGTGCACAGCCTCATCGTCCTCCACCCTTTGTGATCTTGTTCGATAACTTGAGTCGCTCACAGTCATCTGCAGCTCACACCAAGACGACGCAGGCATGTTCAACTTCACATCCACATCATCACTTCCCATCCCACCTTGAGATAGACTACCATTTGAATACTTTAAAAAAAAAATCTCAGAAACTACAAATTTTCAAAGTTGGATCCAGGAAATCAGCACCTGAGTAGTAGTTAGAGTGGAGTCGACAAGCGGAGAAAGCCCAGCGGAAGGATCCACCTGAGCCCTGCTGGCAAACGACGACCTCAAAACTTCCCACTCGAAGGTGCCTCGCACGGCTGGATTGCAGACCGAGAACATGGAGTTTTTACGCTCAGGTGTGGAGATGTTGTAGAAGTCCTCCGAGGATTCCACCATGGGGTTCACATACCATTTGGCTTCTTCCTTCGCCCTCGCTTCGTCACGGAGAGCACTGCTGCTGAACGATTCGCTACGGCAAGGAGAGCTCTCCACGAGCAGCGCATCCGGGCTATCTCGAGGCAGCTGGGACTCATCATTCTCACCTTGGACTCGAAGCTCCGACACCAAGTGCGGCTTCGAGGAGCTCCAAGCCTCCTGAAGGTTGAGGTTCACTCTAATGTTGTCCCCGTTGAAGTTGTCGTTCAGAACAGGCGGTTGCTCCTGGATTGGAGTCTTGGGACTACCCCTAACAGACAAGGATTCGGGAACTTCGAAGGGCCCAGGATCATTGGCACTCGTGTTGGTATGCTTGTAAAGCTCATTCAGCTCTTGCCTGAGGGAGAAGAGCTCGTTCTCCTGTGACCACATCGAGGGAAGAAGTTTTAGTCTGCCTGTCAAAATGCCCGACCAGCTTAGAAGCGACCACAAAGAAGTGACGCCCATTGTCGTGATCAACGTCCAGAAGAATGTATGCAAAGACGACAAGATGATGTTGCACAACGAAGCAATGGCTGACATAATGCGGTGCTGGCGGTTGCGGAGTACCCGTTTTTCGACAGTCCTGAGAAGCCTATCGATCTCATCTCTATTCCTGTGCTTCGCCGCGGCAGCAGCAGCAGCCGAAACCGCAACTATCAGAATCCGCTGCATTGGTACGAAGTCCTCCCAAGCTTGCGCCTCCTCGGCTCCAAGCGTGCCCCCTATGCTTCTCGCGCTGGTGGCCAGCTCTGCGTTTATGAGGCGCCCATCTAGGGAGATGTATGCAAATTTTCCTGTGGAGTCATCGGCCATCAGTTTCTCAGGTAATGGAGCAGCATTTCGGGTTTCGTGGAAGGATAACGAAGTCGACAATGTGGGTCCGAGACAGATGCGATGTAGCTGCTTCCGATTTCTCCTGTTGCCGCTCGAGCTCCAGTCATCGCCATCGCCGTCCCCATTTGCCGAATTCGCGGCCTCTCGAAGTGCCTGCTCAAAATCCGCACGTCGCACAGCTTCCTCGCCAATGTTTCGGGGAGAGGACGGACCATCTGACTCTGGGTACCTGAAGGTCCGTCGCGGTGGGTGCTTCAGAATCTGCTGCGGTTTGTAAGTCTCCAATTCCTGTCTGTCCAAAGCAAAGGTTACGAGCCCATCGTTGAGGGTCTCGTTCACCGAGCTTGACGTCTTCTTCTCCGGCGCCTGCCGTCGATGCACCATCAAGTGCATCATCTTCATCAAAGGAATGCTCTCTACCCGCTCTTCACTGCGTGACATGTTGACACTGCTGCTTCCTCGACTCACCTGAGCCTCCCAAATTATGAGGTTAGTTAATTCCACCATTGAGGACCCTAGTGCACTTTAATGTGTGCACAGCTCGTCTAGGCGCGCGAAATCACGAAAAAACTTAGTCCAAAACAAACCGGATTGAAGCACTGCATTCCACGGCTAAGTATTCCAAACAGATACTGCTAAAACAGAATGCTACTCCCGGTGCACAACTCTTCCGGTGAAGTTCCACTATCAGAAAATTCACGGTGTTGATAAATCCTCCTCTCTACGCTCACCAACAATGACATTTTTTCCGTTGTAACTGATGAGCCCAGCCTGAATTTGATACAGCAATATAAAATGTAGCACAAAGGAAGACAGAGTTGCACCATCAGTCAAGCACATTCCAAGATACAAAACTGCGCAGACTCTCACCTGTTACCAACTTGTAAGCTGGAGCAAGATTACATTTAGGTGCCAGGGGCTCCCCAAGAACTCATCTCCAAGCCGAAGTCGTCCCGGCTACACCAGCCCTGCCCTCCGAATCCGTTTGCTGCTGCATCACCAACTGGGTGATGAAATCCGTCTCTGCTGCTCACACTCGTTCAATCCACACAAAATACAAACTACCAGGATCCAAAATCTGGACCATCACTAACCCCGTTCGACCAACACCTCTACCGCCTGGCGGGCATATTGCAAGAGACACCAGGATCCCACACCATGCCAAGAAGACGTCCAGCGATGATAGACGGTTGCCATTCGATCGCAACATTCACGTTGTAAACCCGTTGAGCAGGAGCCCCCATTGGTTGCACTGGATGTACGCCCATGATCGATCCGATCGCCACCCCTCTCGGACCATTTCGTGAACAGCGGATTCACGATCAAGACCCTCCGTGGTTTCAGAGGGTGGGCCATTCTATCCTTGGTGTTCTATTTTGTGCTGCAGTAACTAACGTCGAAGTCGTCGGAGTTGCTTTGATGGCTCGCCAGTTGGAAAGCTCACGCACTCCACGCAAACCTGCTTGTTTTCCCTCCTTCTCAAGTCTTGATCAACATAGTCGAAGCATGAATTATAACTCCCGCTTAGGATTTCAACATCAAGTATCTGGTGTGGTGCAAGAGTTATTTGTACTAAATGAAAAAGACGAACCCATATTAATTTACCATGTAGACCATTAAGCTGAATGTTGAAATGCAATGAATGTAAAGCTCTAAACCTGGCTAATACCAGTTAGGACAAATCGGGATGGTCAAAGACTGCAAGATGAATCATCAATCTCCGTTTTTGAATATGCCTTCCGGCCCCGGAGAATCTGCCACCATCCGGAGCTATGATTCTCAAGTGGTGAGTAACTTTCTGGAGCTTTGTTGCCGACTAATCGACGACCCTTACAATGTTTTGAAACTTTGCACATCCATGATGATCCGCTCCGCCATAAAAGTGAGTTCTGGTGAGTTCAACTTGATCCATGCCTCAATGCTTGGCAGGACCCGCGATCAGTGATTGATGAGTCTGGCAAACTGTCATTAAGGAGGCCAGCTAAAGGTTTGCGGGAGAACTTTCTATTTATTTTGCTGATGGGGAATCCATTTTTAGCGCTTTTCACATTAAATGTCATGAGCAAAAATAAGCCTGGCAATAACCCCCCATGTTGTTTTCAGTGATTCTGATCCGCCTACCATACCCAGGTACAGTCCTAGCTTAACTCTTTCACTTGATTATGTCACTGATCTCCAACTCCATACCTTGGACAAGTTGCCCTGCCTTCGGACAACCCCAAAATTTGTTGAACTTTCAAATATCTGCATCACGCACTGGATAATCGTTCACTGAGAGATTCAAGCTCTGGCTAAACTATCCGTTGGTGCTGGCCAACTCGCCTTCATTGAAATCCAAAGTGTGTATTATTGTGTACAGTGGTGGTATAACTTGGTAAGTATGGTTAGTGAATGCTAACTGCCACCACCAAACTCCGTGGGATGTGCACAAGTACGAAGGCTTCGCTGGATTCACATGCATTGCTCCATTTATTTCGGAAGTCTCCTCGTCAAGCTTCAAGTTTCCTACACATCGAGGCAGCGGAGCCTGACGATCATCCGGGGTCTGTGCTAATTCTCCATATTTTGCTTCGGTGGCTCTGAAAATTGCTTGATCAACATGTAGTAAAGAGTGACGATGGAACACTATTTGTGAATCCTTGCATTCTTCATTTAGGTCTGGAAAGTTGTCCATGACGCTTGTTGCTCATTTTGGCATTTAACTTAGCCAGGAACTATTGATCGAACGTTTTGAAGTTAGAAACAGTTGGTGATATGATCACTCTTACTCTGGATGATTGGAAGAACGGTTATCTCAGGTTGTGTATCTCCACAGAAATTCTGACAGTTGAATGAGATTGTGATCACATCTCTGTTTTCAGTCTGAAATCAGACACCGTGACAATTGATGCTGTTGCTGTCAATCTTCACACTTCTCTTCCAGACTGTTGAGTTACGATACACGTTTTTAATCCTCTGATTGGATGGTTTTAAGTACGGAGAGAGATGCATGTGGTTGGAGAGTTTGGAGTATGTGCAAAGGCCAGTTATTTGAGTCACATGTTTGAGAGATTATACTACAATGGGTCGGCACGAGGAACTTAGAGAAAGAAGCTTTGAAGCGCTCACATGTTTGATTGTTGTGCTGAATGACCATAAAATTCCTGGTGCATTGCAACTTTACAGAGGGGTTCAAAGAAGGAATGATTTCATAGCACAGTTGAAGGCATACCACGTATCATTGGCTTTCAAAGGATGCTTCTGAAACATTGAATTGCGTTATCCATCGAATTCCCATCACTGATCAAACCCTTCAGCCCATCTGGAGTTCATGACGCATGCACTGGCTACTCGCTGAATCTTGAGTGCGTCTTCAGTTAGAGACGCGAATTGATTTCCTCACGACTTCGGTTGCAATTTCAACTCATGGTAAGCTGCATGTAAGGCAATCCGGTCCATCTGTAGTAAATTAGTAATGCTCCCCTCAGAAACCCAAATTCGTACCCGTCCATTGTTGCAACTCTTACTGGTTAAGCTGAGCTGAATTCAGAGCAACAGCCCGGCTCTGGGAGAATATCCTGAAATTATCGAATGATGACAAAGGTTGAATTGAGTGAATTGCCTGACATGAGAGAGACGGCAAGTACCCAGGAGGAAATTGTTGTCAAAGAATCTCCTCTGCATCCTCGTGCACTGTCCATGAATGGCAAAGAAAACCCGGAGCAGCCCAGATTGAGCAAGCTCCTGAAGGCGGCCAACTCATCTCTGGAAAAGAAGCTGCACCACAAGGACGAAAAACTGCATGAACTGAAGTACAGGTGTGCCCACCTTCTCAAGGTGGAGAAACGGTGCAACGATCTGCAGAACGAGTTGAAAGTGAAGAAGGAGCACGTCGACGTCTTGAGAAAAGGGCAGGTTTGTATGCAGCAGCAAGCGGATGATAACGAGAGGAAGCACACGGAGGACTTGACGTTGCTTGTGAGTGCCTTGGAGGAATCCAAAGCAGATTTGGGCGCACAAGCGCAGTTGATTGAGATTCTTGTCCGGGACTTGCAGAAGATGAAGTCCACTCTTGAGTATTGCAAGGATGAATTGCTGCGCAAGGATAACAGGGTGAGTGATCTGGAAGAAGACCTGAAGAAAGCCAAACATTCACACGAGAGGGCCAAAGTTGGAACACCGTCTAAAATCCTTCGAGCGCAAGCTTCAGGCCCGCAGACATCAAAGAGAAAACATATGAAACCTCATTGGCAACCACTCTCAACAGGTACGCTCAATTCTCAAAGGGGACAATAACGTGGACAGTGTATGCCAAATTCGTCATCAAATAAACCTCAACAGAAAATCTCTAAGACAAGTGCATCATGTGCAGTTGATGGTCCTGAGCAGTGTATGGATTCACGGCAAAAAGCAATGAATGAGCTTCAGGCAAAGGTTTCGAGACTCACACGGGAAGGAGAGTTGTGGAAATTCGAGAAAGCCATGCTGGTGTCTGCGCTCCATGCAGCCAAAAAGGAGTTCAATCATCAGCACGAAAAGTTAAAACTTCTTCAAGAGAAGCTCCGGAGGACTAAGAGCTCCAAGTGCACATGTGAGACACCGCATGGTCACCGGGTTGTTGAAAAGCACAACCATCATTGCGCGGTCTGTAGAACCAAGACAGAGAGGAAAGAACTAGAGAGAAAAGAAGAGAGGAAAGAAAGTAATGACCAATCAAACAATCAAATCATTGTGTCACTTGGAGAACAGTTACGGAAGCAGATGCAATTACATTATGATTTGGAAGAGAAGCTGAGAAACACGAAAAAACAACTCAGCCAGAGCAATAAAAAGCTCAAGACCGCAGAACGAGACCGAGCTGTGATTACCGAGCAGTTAGCACAGGAGCAAACGAACTCTCAAATGATGAAATATGACATGGAATATCAAATGTCATTGCTTCACGATAGCCTGCTGGAGTCGTCAGCAAGGCTGGAGCATGTCACTTCTCAGCTCCGCGAGTCTTGCCACCAGAAGGAGTCAGTGCAGAAGAATCTGGAGCGGAGCATGGTAAGCTTACAGGAGGCGAGTGTCGACGTGGTGCTCGAGAATGCAGCCAAATCCCTGGAATTCAAGTCCATGAAGCTTCTCCAAAGGTTGATGGCAACAAGACTTCGGTGGGGCCATACTGTTGCAGCGAATTGCCAATTGTTCATTGAAAATTGAACACCAACCCACCGTTGCTTAGAGCTTATCTGGAGCAAAGGTGAGGCGCTCGCCGTCAATGGATAGAACATCCAAGAAATCGTCTACTCAAGGAAGGCAGAAAAGGACCTGTCGGCCCAACCACGATGCCTTTAATTCCAATGCATTCAGCCATAATCAAGGAATGTAACATAGCATGTACCTTGAGAGCCTTCACATCATCAGCAACAACTCCATAATTGCGTTCTGACAAGTGTGATGCAAAACGGAACTGTCATTACGGAGCGCAGAAATCTGATTAGGGCACGTCATAATCTGTGGATGTATTAATGACGGGGTTCTATGGACTAATACATCGCCTAACCGAAGCGTGATTAAAGAAATAGAAGCAAGGAGTGCAGGATATGAAGCAGAAATAGCCCACTTTCGTTTGAAACCCTAAACCTGTGAACCCCCTCCACCTCTCTGAGCAATATTGGCCTACACTGGACTACTACATGGAGTAACTTTCCTATGGGGATGGGCTCTAATACTCCCGCAGTTTAAGCTTGAACCTGCATGTCAAGGATGGACGAGGTAATCTACGACACCTCCCCCCACTCCCAGTAGCAATAAAGAAGGATTATTTGCAACCAGCAAATTCTCCACCAAGCCCAACTTCAGAAAACCCAGGGGCATGCTCCAAGTCTTTTCTAATCGACAAGTACCCTAAATAAAACATGGTGAATCACACGTTGGCATAGTACTATAATGCAGATGAAAAAGACGACGTGATTATCCATATCATCAAAACTGATTCTTGCTCCTGTATGGCTACAAGTCAAACACCATGCATAACTGTGAGTCGAAGAGACAAGATCAGCTTTGTTGGAATCAGCTCGCAACACAAGGTTGAGAAAACTGTCAAACCGAGGCTACTCTATGTCAGGACAGGCGGTACCCAACTTCATGACAATAAAGAACTTGGAAACATTGCATCTTGAAGTGGACTCAAATCACAATGCTAAGAACTGATTCGAGGCATGAAGCCCAAATTCAAGAAAACAGAGGTCATAGAAACATTAAGGAGAAGAACGCAAGAAGATGAAGAATTTGATGACTTTATACAAGTCGAAGTCTTGCTGAACTATTTCACATACTCAAGAACCCTTTCAATGTATTCAGCCTCAGATGCTAGAAATGTTTACTTTAATTTGAACTCCTTATAATCTAATGTCAACTTACTCACCGCAGGCTGTTGCTCAATTTTGCACCTGCCTTGAAAAAAGCTGCCTGGCCCATGATACAATCTGAAAAGCCGGTTTCTTGCTACAGGATGATCTCTGAGTACCAAACGACCTCCATCGCAAAATGAAACATCGAATCTCTTGCTCTTTCAGCATCCCTCTACCGCCGATACCTGTATCTCTTGAAATTAAAGTAAACATGCAGAATCCCTCGCTCAAACGTGCACTTGAATCCTTTCTTGTGAGAGTACTCCCACTCCTTGTTCACAATCCGGAACGCAATATCTTCATATGGAGGGCCAGCATGAAAGCGAATAAGGCATGTTTCCCCGTCGCTTCCATCTCTCTCAATGAAATAGGTTGGTGCCTTGGTCTTATCCACCAGATCGGGATAGAAAATGTTGAACTTGTACCCCTGTACAATCTTTGGGGGTGGATTGTCGTGATCGTAGTGAGTCTGGTTGTACTTGTTCCATTCGTAACCGGTGTGCACCCTGTTGAAATACTTCGGCTTCCTCGGCCTGTATTTATCATGCCACCAATACACCTGAGACTCTAGATTTACCTCCGATCCTGGGCCAAGCATCGTATCACCGTCCTCCATTCCTCCCATAGATTTCATCACAGAGGCACGCTCAAGAGGTGTAAGCTCAAGAGGATCCTCCTCAGCAGCAGCGGGTCTGGCAGCTGCCTCCTGTAACCTACGTTGTTGCTCATCCAGAACCTCAGCCCTTTTCCTCTCCAAGTCTGCTTTATCTGCTTCAGGGTCCAACACCTCAGAGCCATCAACCTCTTGCACAGGTTCTGGAGAGTAGTTGCCTCCATCGTCTTCGTCTTCTGTCTGCGCTTCATGCACAGGCTCTGGTGAGACAGCAACTTCCTCCCAGTCACTTGTAGGTTTCTCTTCTTCCCGCTCGACCTCACGGTCTTCACTGAGAGGCCGCTTCTCGAACCCATCAACGTATTCAATACGTTTTAAGTGCTTTCGGAGTAACTCAGCATGTATTTGCCTCAACCGGGCCTTGGCTTTGTAGATGTGAAGGCGCTTAAGAACTGCCTCCCAGTACTCTACCACTTGTGCTGTGCCTGTGAGCATCTTGGCCTCCGTTTGCTCCTGCAAAATATCCAGCTGCGCTACGCTCTGACCCCGCAACATGTGATCTACTTCGTCATCCACTCCATGCAAACCTAGGTCTTCTGCCACAAGTTCGTGAGGAGGCTCCTCCCCACGCAGCTTTGCCCTATCAAGAGCATCCCTCTTCCGAGTTTGCGCAATTTCCCAGTCGCAAACAACCATCATGGATTCCCAGAATTCAATATGGGTTTGAGTAGCCCGGTCCAACTCAAGATGCATTTTGATATCCTGACGCAACTCTTCCATCTCCTTGACTGTCAAACCCTTGTAAATCTTATACGGCTCACTGAAATCGGGGTCGAAATCCTCAGACAAGTTCAAGTTCTTCGAAAGCACATCAATCGGCTTCGCTCGGCCCTCCCGCAAACGAATCTCAGACCGCACTTTACTCTGTTCAAAGTGAAACTCCTCTTCCTTCTTCTCATAATCCTGAAAATCAGCCCTCGCTCTCTCCCGCGCAAGCAACGCCATGTCCTCCTCATGCTGCGCCTTCTCAATCGCCCGCTTCTCCCTATTCTCCTTCACCTTCTCAATCTCTGCCATCCGATCCCGCTGCCGTTTCTTCTCCGACTTCAAACTGATCTCCGACGGCGTCAAACCCTGAGTCAAATCCCGCTCTATCTTCTTCCGCCATACGAATCTCTCATTCAGATTCGAATCCCCAAACGGATTACTATCATTCGAGTACCCCGCAACACTCGACGTCCTCAGCCGCTTCGCAACTTTCTGCGCCTTCTTCTGAGCTTTCCTCGCCATATACTCCCGAAGCTCCTCCTCCGTAAACTTTGGCGAATCACTCCTCTCGGAGTCATCACTCTCGGAGCCACTCTCGGAATCCCTCTCCCTCCGCCTCCGCTTCGAACTCCTCTCCTTCCTCTTCTTCTTATCCTTCCGATGCCCCATTGCCCTCCGACTACCAAACAAACAAAATTGTAAAACACAAATGAGAACACTAACACCCCACCGTTCCTCTCAAACCCTAAACCCTAAACCACCAAACGCAGAATCCTCAGCAACGCTCCCGCCACTCCAATCCTCCAAGAGCAACTAACTGCAGTCCCCTCCGCAGTCTCCTCCGCACCGCTCTCAAACGCCGCGGCTAAAACCAGAGCGTCTGGCGCACGTCAAGAAACCCTAGGAGCACCACACCGAGAAAAAACTCGCCCAACGCTATCGCAACTCCAATTCTTCAAAATCAAATGGCTGCAATATCCTCCGCAACGCTCCACGAATCCAATGCTTCAACAGCCGCGGCCAGAAAGACAGCGTCCGATGCAAGTCATGAAACCCTACACAGAGGGGAAAAAAAACTCACCAACACTGTCGCAACTCCAATCCTTGAACGGCAAACGGCTGCAATATTCTCCACGACACTCCACACCTCCAACACTTCAACAGCCGCGGCTGAAAACAGAGCGTCCAATGCAAACTACGAAACCCTAAGGAGCCCCACGCAGAGACGACAAATCTATGTTATGAAATCTGCCCTGTCGGGTGCAGCGGCGGATCAAATACTAAGTTACGTACAATAATGTACAAGAACGGATTGGAAGCCTAAGTCGAGAGATGGAAACTGCGACAGGAAGTGGCCATGGCCGCCATGGCGCAGAGTCGCAGGTCCGATTTGCAAAACATGAGTGTAATTCAGAACAGCGCAAAACAGCGACGCTGTGGTTCACACCAAAGTCACGCACTTTGGCAGGACATCCCCAGGCTGGGACTTACCAAGTGCAACGAGCGTTTTTCGGAGGGGCAGGGTTGATGAGCCCTTAGTTTTTGGTTTTTTATTTTAAAATTCCCAAGGGTATCTCTCTAGAGTAATTTGGGTCCGCAGGCCCCATTTATGAATTCAAAATTACCAAAAATGGCCTTGGGGGGGTCCAAATTGAAAATTTCAGGGTTTTGGAAGAAAAAAACCAACCAATGGGAGTGGCTCCTAAAAACGTTCGTAGCACTAGGTAAGTTCCAGCCTGGGGATGTCCTGCCCACGCCAAAGTCACGAAGTTCTCCGAAATCACTAGATATTGTAGCCCACGCTCAAATGTTGAGGTAAATTAGCCAACGGTGAATGGCTTCGAGAACAAGCTGGATACGGTATCTATAGCCCCAAAGGAATCCATATCTCCGAACAACTCCACGGCCACCAAACCATTCTTCGCGCCGAAATGATGGCAGTCCTCAAGACACTTCACATTATCAATACACAATTCCCTAATGAACCAGCCTATATTTTCACCGACTGTCTCAATGTCCTCTACTTGCTCAACACACAAATAAAACACCCCACTCTACACAATAGCCACCCTGATCAAGTAACCCTTGCCGCCATGGTCAAATTGCTACAACAACGAACACAACCGATCACTCTTTACAAAGTTTGTGCCCACGTTGCCATTGCTGGCAATGAAGAAGCTGATGAGCTGGCCAAAATTGGGACCCGCCAAGCCTACAGAACCGCCTTACACGACTATGAACATGCCCATGCTACCCCTTACTACTTCCAAAAAGACGAATGGCCATCCATGAACTCTGTCCCCGACAAAGGCCCCGTTCGCAACCTTGAAAAACAAATCCAAAACTATGATCGTGAATACAACTTAGAAATCATAGCCGTCCAAACCCCTAACATTTGCAAATGGACCGGCAATGCAGATATAGACAATGACCTCTCCAATGCCTTTTGGAACAACCCTGCTATCACAGACAAGCAAAAATCTTGCCTCATCAAATTTCGTACCGGAACCTACATGGGCCAAGCCCGAAAACAACTCTTCTTTGGCAGAGAACGCTTTCCTTCCATCACATGCCCCATTTGCAACTCCCGTGACCCGGATACCTGGCTCCATGTCCTCCGAACATGCAAACAACAACACCTTCACTCCCTCCGCGTAAAAAGACACAATAAGGCCGTCTGGGAACTTCGCAAATTCCTAGTTTCCTCCGCAAAATCTCGTAGTTTCATTCTCATGAATGCGGGCACCTTTAATAATAATCCACCGGAAAATACCGTTCCCAATTGGCTACTACCTTGCACATGTGGCACGCAACGTTGCCATTGTCATTCCAGATTCCGGCCCGACATTCTTTGTGTCAAAGGCTTACCATACCAAAGCGACCCTCCAACCGAACCTCACCCCAATCTTACTATCCAATTCATTGAATTCACATACTGCAATGACCGATTCTCCCCAGAAACACTTGCTGCCAAAACCAACAAATATAATCCCCTAATTGCCAGCATTATTGCCCAAGGCTGGAAAGTAGGCCCCCTCATCGTCATCACCTCTGGCGCCCGCGCTACCACACACTCCCCTTCCCTGAAACTTCTTGAAAATAAGTTCGAAATCCCCCTAACTACCATCAAAACTACCTTCCAAAACATCAACACTATTGCCATCCAATATGCCATGTCTATTCTCCTCCACAAACGAAGACTTGAAAACCACCAACCCTTACCCGAAAACCTTGATCCACCATAGATTACACTCTTTTTTCCTCCCTACCCCTGCATGTAAAACTCTTCCACTCTTGTCGTACTCTTTATTTTCCGGTTTTTTCGGTTTTTGTTTTTTATTTCTGGTTACTTGTGACTAAAGTGTCTACTCTCGAAAGGGGGGAGTAGATCTTTACTCTCATACCTTTGTCCTGTGGACTCTGGCTTGGGGGTGGATCGAACAGACACTCAATTCACGTCGGTCTTCTCCGGAGACCGAAGTTTCTTTCTCTCTTGACGTAAATTAGTTTGGGTTAAATGGATGAATAGCGGATGGAAGCTCAAGGATGATGAATGTTGGTCTGGTGGATGTTGGTCTGGTGGATGATTGATAGTAATTGATCCCAAGAAGAACTCTTTAGTGGCTCTTTTGAATTAAGTGTCTATTGTTATTAAGAAATGTCCTAGGAAAAAAATAATTATAATTATAATTAATTTTTTAATATGTAGTGGAGATCATATTGTCTGACAATGAGCTTAGATCTCTTGGTTGGATTGAATGCGTCTTACAGAGTTGGTCGAGATTCAAAACATGTTAAAGTTGTTTGTAAAAAGACACTATTGTTTGAACAAAAAAAATGTTAAGAAATTTAGTTATATAAAATAAAATATCTATTCTATAAACTACAAGTATAATATTATACCATATTGAATTGGGTTAATACTAAAAAATCTTTAAAGACATAAGTCTTCTTCAAAGACGCACATTTGTTTGGTCTTTGTGCCTACATAGATTTTATTAGAACACACCTTTTGGTAGCTTATTTCAAATACAATGATAAAGATACTCTTATATTAAAACATGATAGATGTGACATGACCACTAAAGGGTGTGCATAAGTAACCATACAAAAATTCATCACATCTAGTCATCATGGTTGCTTTATCAACAATGCCCTTTCTAAAAAGTACTATCCATAAAGGCTAATTCCGACATATTTTGCCATAGTAAAAATACCTTCATTATATCAAATGAAATATTTGATATTACAAAGCAACCAAATATTGTATACATACATACAATTAAATTTAATAAAAATAATCAACGTAAATGAAGGGTCTTTAATCTTTGAAAGATGTTATGCATAGGCTACATAGCCTATTCAGATCCTTCTAAGATTTAGAGCCACTTTGCAAAGGTAGGTCTTTATTATAATTTTTATTTTTATAATTTTATTTTATAACTTTGCTTAATACCGTAACACCATAGCATGTTTGTTCATAGATAATTCCCCCACAAAAAATAAAAAAAATAAAAAATAAAAAAAAATCAAAAAATTATTAAGACCAAAAAAATGAAAATAAAATAATTTGTTTTTTTTGTGAAATTTATTAATATCTACGCCATTTAAGATTATTTTTAGTGATTTTTTGCTAAAAATATAGACCAAGAAAATCAATTTTTTAGGGACTAACCTTATTCTTTCAAAAAAATAAAAATTTGTTTGATAGAGAACAAACCTACAATGGTGATACAGTAGGTCATAAAATGAAATCTTTGCTTTGTTTTTTGGATATCTTTTTGTGTTCTTTAGTATGGTCTTCGAGTTTGTGTATGTATGTTTTAATATTTTGATTTTTTGAGGTTTATTTTTTTGTTAATTTGTATGTAGCCACCCAATATGCTAGCATATGCTGGTTTAAATATTTGATCTTGCAATTTGTATCAATACTAGCCCCGTATTCAATTATGGCTAAGATATTAATTCATATTGAAGTGTGATAGGAAGGCATGGAACATACTAAGGTAGAGGCTCATATTCCCGACTGAATTTCAGACTTGTGAAAGAATTTTTTTAATATTTTTGGATGCTCCGCAAAGCTATTGCAAAGGCATCCCCCCCAAAAAAATTAATTTTGGAGCTTTCTACAATTTTCTATGAATTTTTGAGTCTGAAGGCAGAGCGTGACCATTGACCATTCACTAGAGTCCTACATTCATTAGCGGTTGGATTCTGAAAATAGAACGCTTTAGCACCAATGAGAACCAATCATAAACTTTCAATTTTCCCAAGTATGGACGTAATTAGAACCCTCTTGGACACTTTCTTAAGTAAGGTAGGTTGGTTCCTTACACCCCTTCCCCAATTAGTAAGGGTTGGGATTGCAACCCGCTCGAGAATACAGCCCTCTACCTTAAAGTACATCCATTGAACTCTTTGCGAAATCTCAAAGCAGACCCTAGCTAAACATCAAAACTTGCAAGGTATTGGTTCTATGTCTTACGGGACGAAGATTCCACATTTTATTTGGGTCTCACAACTCAAATTTGGCCCCCAGAATCTAAAAAAAGATTATAAAACCTTAAAAATACGATTTCAAGATTTGGCAAGTTATACATATATAGTGTACTGTGTTATACTTTCTAAAAAAGGGGTTCTACAAAGAATTTGATGAATATACTTTAGTGTCACTTGGAAGGCACATGTGACCTCTAAATGTTTGGAAAGTCAACCTATGAAGGTGATCTATGTTTGGATTTGTTGATGCGTTTAACTTCACATCATTACGTGGCCATTCCCACCATTTCATTTTTGGCCACGTATCCCACCATTTCATTTTTGGTTACCAAGTACCACTAAGCTTATCTCTAGCATGTTGTTCATTACAACTTACAAGTGTCATCTTGGTGCTTGTAGGCCACATCCTCGCTGGTGGATATTGCTAAGATAATCAAGTCCAGAGATCAGAGTCAGGGGAAGAATATCAACAACATTCTACCATCTCCAGATATTCTAACACAAGTTAGTGGCTCGATCTTAGAGATCATGTGCAGTATAGACTTAGAGAGATGTTATACATGATGTTCTCTGAAATATTTAAAATATGAAAGAAACTAATTTCTAAGTCACAATTTCATGTGCATGAACTGCACATACTGTAGTCATACATGCATTACATTACAGACAGAGTATTGTTAAATACACAATAACACATGACATGTTAAGGTAGAGGTCCCAGAAACTGTCCAAATTTCAGGTTTGCTCATTTGGGACAGTTGGAAAAAGTTTATAATTTTTGGATGAACTACAGAGCTAGTGCAAAGTCATCCAAAAAATTAAAAATAAATCATTTTTTGAGTAAGTCTATAATCTCCTATAAATTTTTGAGTGTTTCTACACCAATCAGAAGCACTCAAAATTTGCAGGCATGGATGAAATTAGAGCACTTTTGCACACTTTCAGGAAACAAGTTGGATGAGTTTGTTTGACCTAGCCAAGAAGCCTACTGGGCGGTTTTTGGACCTGAGCAGTTTTTGCCATTGTTACCTTACGTGTAGCCTCGATTTTTAGCAGTTGTCAACAAGAAGAGAACTTACTTGTTGGATAACAATTGCAAACAAGAAGAAAAGCCCTTAACCCCTAAAGGACAATCTGCCACATTTGGGCTTTTTTGGAATTTGGGCATGTACCTATGAATGCAATTTATATCAGGATTTTCTGAAATTTTTATTGAAGGTGGGCCATTTGGAGATCTTCGTGTGGATATTTTTATTTTTCAATTCCGACATTGAGATCAAAAGTTATGAAGGTTTGAGTGCCAAACGCTGCTCGTTGGGCAGCTGCTGAATTTTTCTAAGCCACTGTGAATGCAGCAAATTCTGCCCAAAACTGCCCAAAACTGCCAAAATCTGTCCAAAGACGAAACTTTGAAATTCCACCAAAAATTGAGATTTTGATATTATTCAAAAATAAAAATTTCTATGTATAGAGAAGGCAGTAGAGCATGTTCCCACCGTTCGGATTTTTAATCCAATTTTTTTTCATGTGCTATTTTTATTGTCCAAAAACGGCCTTTGTTTGTGAATTTCAGTATATCCCCTAGCAGAAAATGATTTTTTTGGCAACTTTCTACAACTTCTTTGAATATAATTTTCTTAGTACAATTAGCTAACTCAGTTTTCTTTGACGTGCATCAAAACCCCCAAAATCCATAATGCAAAAAAATGGTTTTTTGGGCCTTCAAAACTCTGTTGTCTCCTTTTTTTGCAGGGAAAAAAAACTTGTTTTTCTACTTTGAACGTTATGATCTTGCAATTGGTGAAGAATGAGTGTGAGGGATTTGGTTGACATGTATACATAAAAGTTAGCTACAAGATCTTACGGTTAGATGTTCTAAAAAAGACCCCAAGTTTGCAAAAGCCACCTTGTTTTGAAGAGGGGCTGTTTTGAGGCAGTTTTGATGAAAAATACCCTCAGAACTTTAGGGGTTAATGTATGGAATAAGAATCCTTTATCCAATGGATACTCGGCCTCTGACATAAGGAACAAACACTCTGTTCATGCCAACCTTTGGTCCGGTGTTTCTATCTATGGAATAAGAATATGTTTATTGAGTAAGCCTTTGTGATGAAAATTGTAAAATTAACATATTTTGAAGCTTATATAAATATGACTTCACATTACAAATTTTCAAAGGGTGGACACTTGCAAAATAATGGGTCCAATGTTTTTTCATCCATGCCCATTGATGACAATTTTAATCTGATAGACATTCTTCATCTTATTAATAGTTTCCATCCACAGAACTTACTTTTGTTCCTGAAAATGTTTCATCCGAATGAAAATTATCAATCCATAATTCAATTTGCATCCAAAAAACTTTTTTTATCCACAAAAAATATTACATCCAATCACCATTTTTAATTCGGATTTAACAAATTACATCCAGTATCTATGACGTGGCAAGGATTCCATCTACATGACCTCTTATTATCAGGATTGATCTTCAAAATTAAAGGAATTATATAATGTACATTTCGACAAATTTCAGAAATTGTAGTTTTACTTTGATTGCACTGAATTTTGTTTTTGATTATTTCTCTTATTGACATGAACATATCTAACATTTTGATTTTCAATCGGACAAATTTAGATCATTCTTTTGGTAGTTTTAATTTTGGAGAATGTAAGGCATTTTCAGCACACCCTTTTTTACAAAATCAAAGATTTTTTCCCCTTTCCAAGTACGTATAGGACTCAAATTTTTAAGCTTATACATAACTTCGTCACTTATATGAATTGATGATCATCAATAAATCATCTTTGTTTGCAATGTATACTTTTTGGGCATCAAAACTTTAGTATACCCTCGGGGTAGCGTCAAACAAAACTTCATAGTGCATTAATCCCTAAAAGCCCTTAAGACCCAATTCGGGTCGCAGCCCTTTTGGGCAGGCTATTCTAAGGTTTCAGAATATTATTATTTTCTGATATTTTTACCATGTGTAGCTCTCTAATGGCGCAAATTTCAAAGCATTTGGAATTACGATGCAAAAGTTATGAATTTTAGAAGAATCTCTCTAAAATCCAGGGAGCCAATAACCAATCAAAATCTCTCATTTTTTGCCCAAGTTGCCCGTCATTCAATAGGGCAGAAAGTGACAAGACAAATTTTCAAAGGGTGGGCACTTGCAAAATGATGGGCCCAATATCTTTTCATATACATTTATGACATTTTTCATCCAATTTTTTTTTCATCTAACTAATTGTTTCCATCTAAAGAGGTTGTTGATTATTTTCATCCAAATGACAACTATTATCCAAAGTTTAGTTTTCATTCAATATCTATTTTTTCATCCACGTATAGTTTTGATCCAATCCAAATGTTTCATCCAATACCTATGACGTGGCAAAGGGTCCATCCAAGGACCCCCTTTTACCAAAACTACCCTTTGAAATAAAAGGGAAATATACAATTTATTCTTCAAAAATTTCTAGAAATTTGAGATCTACTCCGATTGCATTCAAATTTTTTGAGGTTCTTTCCATCATTGACTTCAACATATCCACCATTCGGATTTTTAATTGGACATTTTTAGACTGCCCTTTAAGTAGTTTTAATTTTGGAGAATGTAAGGCAATTTCAGCACACCCCCTTTCACAAAATCAAGGATTTTTTTGCCATTCAAAGCCCGTATGAGGCTCGACGTTTGGGGCTTGCTTTGACGTTTAAGGGTTGAATGGATGAGGAATGTAATGTCAGTGGATCAATCAAAGTTCTTATTTTCATAATTTATCTATCAAAAAAGTAGTGTTCTCAAATAAGAACTATTAATAAAATTGCTTTGGAAATGGAGAAAATAAAGAATTCATCACATTAATTGTCCAAGAATCTATGTAACATCAAATAATCAGGGGAGATTGATGGCGTGGTTCCATCAAAGGGCTTCATTGCCATTATTCTAGAGTTGAAGCTGCTTTACACATACATGTAATGGTACATGCTTTTTAGTGAAAATACCGAAAGGAAATGAAGAATGGAAGGAAAATAATTTGTTGACCCATAATTTTGACTTATGATTGATACAAGTCAACAATACATAAACTGAGTCCAGAGTTAGAAAAATGGATCATGACTCATGAAATTGACCTTGGGAAGTGTGTTGAGATTGTCAATGTCCAAGTGGAGGTCCAGTCAACAGTGCCACCTAACATCGCCATGAACAGCATAATTGATCTAACTTACACCTAACTTACAGAGTTCTATCTCAATTTGTCAGCTTGCAAAGATGATGAATCATAGGAAGAGCATGGCTTCATTGGCTTGTTGTAAAGAGGCAAGCAACATGTAGAATTTGAACCAATGCAAAATGCAACTTACCTGTATTACATTTGAGTGGAGCCCAAATTTTAATGACACAGCTACCGCCGTCCACAGCCCAAGAGTACCCTAACTTATGTTGTGCAATCTTTACATTGAGCTTGATTTGCACAAAGTTTAAAAATCTTAAACTCTTGGAGGGGACACCTCCAAAAGATTTGTACAAACAAATGGATAAAGAATTGGGTGTCAAAGATCAAGTATTCAGTGATATTGGGCATCCTTGATTTGCTTGCTGTACATGCAATGTATGAAATATACCAAGCATGAGATATAAAAAAGAGCCAAGAATTCCAATTTCTTTTGGTAGAAAATCAACATTAATTAACCCCTAATGTTGAATTGCCTCAAAATTGCAAAAACCCCTCAAAACTGCCCTCTTTAAATGCAAGGTGCAAATTTTTAATTTTTGATGTATTTTTGATTATGCAACCGTAAGATCTTGTACCTAACTTGAATGTTCATATGTAGATCAAATCTTAAAGTCAAAGTCCTTACCAATTGTGAGATCGTAATGTCTAAAGATGGAAAATAAGTTTTTTTTGCTTGTTGAAAAAAGAATCACTAGTTTCTTGAGGGCCAAAAAACCATTTTCGAGAGAAAATTTGATATGAAGCTCTTCAAATTTTAGTTTTTGGGTGAGTTACGAACATGCCTTTGCAATTTTTACCCTCATACAACCTATAAAACCTAAAGAAGTGCTTGATTATTCACATGGAGGTATACTGAAATTCAACTACAAAGGCCAATCTCAGACAAGAAAAAAAGGCATGTGAAGAATAATTGGATTGAAAATTCAAACAGTGAAATCATGCCTTAATACCTTATTTACTTGAACAACAAACAAAAGTTGAAAAAAAGTAAAATCTCTGTTTTTGGTGAATTTTTGAAGTTTCTGCAATTGAATTGATTTTGGGCAGTTTTTGAGAATAAATGAGCACATACCGCAGTTTGGGCAGTTTTGGGCAGATTTCAAATAGTGTTTTCTAACTTTGACTCGGAATATCTTCTAAAGTATGAGGAATTTTGAAGCATGAGATGACTTTTTGGAAAGGTATGGAAAAACTCTACAACTTGTCTAAAAAATAAAATCTTTATATGATCTAAATTTAGTAACTGCAAGCTTGACTGAGCTGAAATCGACCCTGATTGGGTTGATTTCAACATTTGGGGTTAAGTGTCTTTTTGTCAAGTAATTTGAATCTATCCAAGATATCAAATGCCACATTTGAACAATAAATTACAATAAAAGATTGAGGTTATAGCCATGTTAAAACACTAGCACCATGGATATGGAGTTAGTTTAACATGATTGGAACCCACCACTTTTCTCATTGCATTTGCGTCCAAATTTGGTATTATGTTTGTCAATTTTAATATTTGAACATTGCATGATGTATATGAGTTAAATAAATTAAAAATGTCAAAGTTGAATATTAGGTAATAATTAATCTTGGACGTTTACTTGTTCTATATCTATTTATTTCTACAATTATTTTGGAGGTGTCTCCTTTCAAGAATATAAGATGTTCACCTTGGTGCAAACAAGCCTACGGAAGGTAGGCTATTCAACCCATGACATAATACAAATTTATTTTTTTATTGAAATTATACACTTTCTATAGATGATTTGTGCCACCTTTGATGATTGCATCCTTCTAAGAATGACATACGTAATTTTAATTATAATGCGTACATACATCTAAAAGAAACAATATCACATTTGAAAAGTTGCTTTACGTACCTCCACACACATAAGTTATTAATTTTTTTTAAAGTTTGTTTATCAAAATTAATCATTTTATTGATATTTTTTTCTTGAAAAATCACATAATAGTTTCAATATCTTAAAATAGCCAAATATCACTAAGATAATTTATTTTTTCATAAATTCCTATTGCTATAATTTTGATTATTTTTTGTTTTCTTATTTTAGAACTACATTTGAACATGCCAGAGACAACCATGCTATGGTTGTAGAAATAAAAGAAGATAAATTGTTAGAGACATTCTTTTTTTTATAATAACTGGATAAGGTTATTCAATGAAATGGTGTTATGGAAAAATACTACCATACACCATTTCACAATGCTATGTCACATTTTGAGATATTCCAAGGCATGAATCTCCTTGTCTACTTTCTTTTGTTTTTATAGAAAAGCATGAGTACAAATGATTTGAGTGAAGGCTCATGATTTTGAGCTCTTGGTAATGAAAGTTCTTCTTGCTTGTATTTATCATTGTTGAATCCTTAAGACAAATACATTCTACCTTTAATATTTGTAACACTTGGAGAGATTTCAAAAATTATTTAGCACAAAAAATATATAGAATGAAAAGTCGTTTTAGGAGGGTCTTGTTTGACAACTTTATTACGAAGATGAAGAATGATGCGTTTGTTTTTGGAATGGCCCAGTAACAATCAATTTTCCCCAATACAACGATATTTTTTTTTTCCAAAGTGGACGAAATTCGTTCAACTCGATGAGAAATTGCTCAAATGGATGAATGTACCCACATCAGTTATGCTCCCACAGTATTAGTTGATTACAGTGCAGTGTGGCGGTTTACAGTTAGTTTCTGAGGAACAGAATAAGCGCTACTTATCAATTTTAGTTTGCTACACACTAGTTTGGTGCCTACACCTAATCTGATAGGATGGAGGTACCTCTGCCCTTGAAATCCACTGTTTTATAAACTACCATAATACCATATATCGATATTACAAGCATATGACGTGTAAGTCATGAAAATTATATTATTGTTTTATGAGCCGTGTTTCTGAAGAACACTGCAAAGTAAAGTAAGTATAGTAACACATAAAAGAAGCATTATCATTCCAGTAGGATGCAGTCCACATGTTTGTTGTAGGGTGGTTCACACGTTCACACGTTCACACCTCATCACACAGCACTTTGGTGATAATAATTTAAGAATCCTTGCTTTTACTTGTGTCAAAAATAAAATTTAACATAAAAGATTAAAAAAACCAGGATAGCTAAGTCAGAAATAAACAAGGAGAAAATACAATAATTGAAGGAAAACCAACCTGTAAGTACCGAATAACTTAACGAACAACTTACCTCCAGTGACAAGTTTTCTACCGCAAGAGAAAGGTAGATCAACGACCGCCGCACTCTCATTAACATTCTCTTAAAGATTCTAGTTGGATCCCGCATTTTCTTCCTGAGCTCTCGAATTCTCATGCCAATCATTTGTCCACTCAAGTCAGTTGTTGCTTCATAACCTCATGATTCCAGTGAAGCTTAAAACACCAAAACTTCATTGGATGTTGCGGTTGAAGCACATGGGAAAGTGCTGACTGTGCAGGGAATTCACTAGGAGTGAAATGAAGATGAGTTGAGTTTGTGTTTTTGGTTTCTAGAAAGAGGTGGAGAAGAATGTGGTTTGTATGGTATGAAATTCTAGCGATTCGTTTGTTGAGGAATTTCTTCGAGAGTTTTAAAAAAAAGTGTTCTATGGATTGGTAGTCAGCAGCATGTAGTTTGAAGGTTGCAGTGATGAATTTGGATCTGTGTGATTCATGAGATTGGCAACTTGAAAGGCTTGAAAAAGACGGACTAAGAAGGGTGGGACTATGTTGCATCCTGCCAAAATGATACCCTGCACATTGCCGACGAGGTGGTCCACCAAATGATGAGTGTCTTCACAGCCACGAGCAAACCCGAATTCTCTGAAACGGAAGGTGGAGGCGCACAAATCCAACAGGGACCCAAACTGGGACTAAGGTAGAGAAACCAAAAATGTGAAAATAAGGTGATTCGACCAGAAGGAATTGAGTTAAAAATTATGTGAAATTTTTTTGAGATGAAGAAGAAGAATTTTTTTTGTATTTTTATTCCTTGTAAATAATTCTCTAGATTTTTTATTTTTTTAAAATTTTTGGGAACAAATGGTATCTTTATTACCATTGCCAGAGCAACAGTAAAATACACATCGCAACCGAACCCGTGACCGGGTTGGCGGGAGAAGAGGACGAGTCACAGCGAGTTAAAAACAACCGCCAGTGGCGGGGAACCAGAACTAGAGGAACCTACCCCTATCATGATGAGTGAATTGCCACTGCAGCGTTGGATCAATTCGCGTGATGAAGAGAGGCCTGGAGTACCAGGTGTTGAAGAAAGCAGCGAGGGCGCGGGGAGCGCTGGCCGGGTAATTCTCTAGAATCTTTGAAAGCCGAAAGTTTGTCAAACCCCCTTCTTGTATACTAGACTCTTCCTGAACCAATCGTGATTGTGTTCTAAAACCGCTAACTAATATCACGGAAAAATGGACGTAAGACTAGTAAAGAAAAGCACAATTGATATTATGTGGCAAAACCTAATTGATCCACCAAAACTTGGCTGGTCGTGCAGAGATTCTTTGTTTTCAGTCTACAATGTCCATGTTTCACTACAACTCTACTGCACGCCTTGTGGGCATTATCCGTTTTTGGTTTTCCTACCTTATGTGTACTCTTATAGTTGGTGTGTAATTCCAGTGAAGCTTGAACTATGATAAAATGAACTGTGGATTAACCCTTTGTGACCTAAGCGACCAAATTGCAACTAACAGGCAATACTCTGCATAGAATTGGAATTTGAATCTTGACGTTTAAATGTGAGGAATTACATCATCCATCTTGTAAAAAGATAGAATTTCAATATGGAGTTTGAAATATGTATGAAAAAAATGCAAAAGTAAAACATATACTTATAAAAAACATAAAATACTTACAAACATAACATGTGCACTACTTAATGGACTCCATGACTACCATGCTATCCATTAAAATTTATTAGAATTTATATGAAACCCTCAGAATCTCAATGCAGCCAATCGGTGGTTATAAAATAAGCATGGAGCAAAAGACGGAGGAGTCGACCAAGATCTAAAGAGAAAACCTTAAACAACAGAGATACTTAATCAAGTCACATTCAATTACAGCCAAGGAGATTAGAGAATCACTGTATAATGAATCTATGATAAGCAAACATTGCAATGCATCACCACCTCCACAATTAATCAACTGCTTATTCTAATGAGCCAATACCATATACTTTCCCATTCCATTGTGCTAACATTCTTTCCAACAAGCTATTTCCGCAGTTGTACCTGCACGTAGCAATAGTACCTGTACCAAATAAGCTTTCTATATCGTATAAAGTTCTTAAAACAAATTAAAAAATTGTTTCATCACACGCAGTTGTACCTATGTGCAACAATATACAGTATCACATTACTGTTTAAATATAGCTTGCGATCATCCAGGGATATCACCATTAAAAAAGCACAGTCCCTGAAAAGCAATAAGATGTTACCAATTAAATATGAATTACAATGGTAATAAAACATGAGCTGCAGCACAGGCTTAAAATGTTAATAGTTAATATCACAGAAATCTTCAGAAATTCTGGAATTTACGTATATATGTACAATATACTTTAAAAATAGAGAGGACTCCAATCAGTATTACATCCTAGTAGTAAACCGTTGTCCTTCCAGTTTTTTAAATAATTGATAGAAAATAAAGTGTTGTCCTGACTAAAATGCAATTAAAAAACTCAATGGCATGTGTCGAAGAAGAACAACATAAAGACCTCATCATAAACATAGGTAATTAGTGTGCACTAATTAGATGGAATCAGAAGGAGAAATTAATCAAAAAAGGAGTCTCTATTTTCTCCCTTTGAGCCGAACCCGATATTCTTCGGTGCAAACCGGCGCTCCGGCACGTTGGGCACAGTGGAAGATGAGCATGCGCAAGGAAATATTCGGTTCGAGATTCTGTCTTTCCATCGACACAAATGGGATTTAACTCCCAGTGCAGTATTCCAGTGCAGCAAAGTTCGGGGCAGTTGGAGGATCGGGGCGATGGCAGCCGATGAAGCTGCTGGGGCTGGAAGGCTGGAACGAGGGAGGGCGCGAGGGACCAGGAGCAGTTGCAGCCATATTGGCATGTTGCCTAAAATTATTATTGGTGTGGAAGCACCCGGGACGACGCTTACCCACATTTACTCCCACATCGGCAAATATGTAACAAAATCATACATAATCAATCACACTCCATAGACTTTATCTGTCTAACCAAAACATGAACAGGAAAGATCTCACCAAAAAAAAAAAAAAAACATGAACAGGAAAGATGATGAAACTAAGAACCAATACATACATGATCATGGTGATATTTGTGAGGTTTTGCATTGGAAATAAAACAGTTTACTTTTGTGTCCAAAAGAATAGGAGGAATATACGATTACTGACTGGTAAGATGACTGGGATGGAACCCCCAGAGAAACTTCAGTTTCTCTTTTAGATTAGTATTTGTTTTTAGTTTATTGTGGCAAAAAGAAAATTCATGGGCATGAGCGATCAGTCTTTAGTAGTCTACCATGGACGACTCACATCTACGCCTGCACAGTGGAACAAAACGTGTGTGCACTCGCCCCTGATCTGCCGCTCCGATCCCCAGTAAGTAGATCTATGCTCCTCGTAAATTCTTCATAAGAGCGTCGCCGGAGACCGTATTACTCACTCCCAGTGGTAGTCTCAGATAGCAGCAGGGCATCGGAGGCAGAAGCCACAAGGCAAGGCATAGCATAGCCTCGGGAGTCATCAGGACTTCGCATCGGCCACCACTGTGACCTCAATCTACGCCTGTTTCTTCTCACGCACTTGCGAGGTTCCTCCTCCTCCCAAGCTCCCCATCTTCACAGGTACGCACCGTTGGCTTTCTTTTCTCGTCGTGTTTCAGGTCCCTAGAGGTTGAGACTTCACTCGCTGTGGATTCCAGGGCCTGAGCATTCGCTAGTTTTTTCGTTGAGCCCGAGGATCTCAGAGGTTGAGCCTTTGCCTGGGTTCTATTTTTTGGTTGAGTGGAGAGATCCTAGCTTTTACTTGCTGAGACTTGTGTGACTTGAAGCTACTTTTAGTTAGGAGGTGAAGTTTGTTTGAACGAGCTCTGAGTGGGTTCAAAGGTGGGAGCTTTTATTTGTGATATTTGCGGTGAGATCTAGTTTTAGAGGTTTTACTTTTGGGGAGTGGATGCGGATGTTGAGTTCGGGTTTAGGGTGGTTGCGGTTATGTGAGTGTTTTTAGATCTGGCAAGTGGTGTTGATAAGGGGGTGTTTGTGGGCTTTTCTTCATTTCGTGCAGGCGTGAAGAGAGGTGCATTGTCGGGTGAGGGCGTATTTGTTAGGTAGCGATGGAGAATTCAGGGGAGAGTGCAGGTATGTACGAGCCCAAGAACATCCTGATTACCGGGGCGGCGGGGTTCATCGCGTCGCACGTTGCGAATCGGCTGATCCGGAACTACCCGCATTACAAGATCGTGGTGCTAGATAAGCTGGACTACTGTTCGAATTTGAAGAACTTGTTCCCTTCGAAGGCGTCGAAGAATTTCAAATTCGTCAAGGGTGACATCGCGTCCGCCGACCTCGTGAACTTCCTGCTCATCACCGAGGGCATCGACACTATCATGCACTTTGCGGCCCAGACGCACGTCGACAACTCCTTCGGTAACAGCTTCGAATTCACCAAGAACAACATCTACGGTACTCACGTCCTTCTCGAAGCGTGCAAGGTCGCCGGCGGGCAGATCAAGCGCTTCATCCACGTCTCGACTGATGAGGTCTATGGTGAGACCGAAGCCGAGGCCATCGTGGGAAACCACGAGGCCTCCCAGCTCCTCCCGACGAATCCTTACTCCGCTACAAAGGCTGGCGCGGAGATGCTCGTCATGGCCTACGGCCGCTCTTACGGACTCCCCTGCATCACCACCCGCGGCAACAACGTCTATGGCCCGAACCAATTCCCTGAAAAGCTGATCCCGAAGTTCATCCTCCTCGCAATGCAGGGTAAGCCTCTCCCCATCCACGGTGACGGATCCAACGTTCGCAGTTACCTTTACTGCGAGGACGTCGCTGAGGCCTTCGAATGCGTCCTCCACAAGGGTGTCGTAGGCCATGTCTACAACATCGGCACGAAGAAAGAGCGTCGTGTCCTCGATGTTGCAAAAGATATCTGCAACTTGTTTAACCTCGACTACAAAAAGGCGATTAAGATGGTAGACAACCGGCCTTTCAACGATCAGCGATACTTTTTGGATGATAAGAAGCTGATCGAGCTCGGGTGGCAGGAGAGGACTTCCTGGGTGGATGGGTTGCAGAAGACAAAGGACTGGTACACCGCGAACCCGGACTGGTGGGGTGATGTGAGCGGTGCCCTGGTGCCGCATCCGGCTTCGCTGACGATGCCCGGCGTGGAGAAGCTGGCGGAGATGCAGCGGGGTGGGGCGGCGGTGGTGGCAGAGGCTGCCAACGCGAACGGTGTCCATAGCCAGGAGGTCGTGGAGAAGCCTGTGGTGCCCGCTGTCGCGGCGAAGAAGATGGATCCCAGCTTGAAGTTTTTGATCTACGGGCGCACCGGGTGGCTCGGGGGCTTGTTGGGGAAGCTGTGTGAGAAGCAGGGGATATCGTATGAGTATGGATCTGGGCGGCTGGAGAATCGGTCGAGCTTGGAGGCGGATGTGGCGGCGGTGAAGCCCACGCATGTGTTCAATGCTGCGGGTGTCACTGGGCGGCCGAACGTGGATTGGTGTGAGAGCCACAAGGTCGAGACGATCCGGGCCAATGTGGTTGGGACCTTGACCCTGGCCGATGTGTGCAAGCAGAACGGGTTGAACTTGATGAATTACGCGACCGGGTGCATCTTCGAGTATGATGAGAAGCACCCGCTGGGGAGCGGGATCGGGTTCAAGGAGGAGGACACGCCGAACTTCGCAGGGTCATATTACTCGAAGACGAAGGCCATGGTGAGCTTCCGTTCTTAATTTCAGTCGAAATTGGACATGGGTTTTTTCGTTTTTTCATTGCTGTAGTCGTGTCTAACGACCATTGTCTTTAAGTTTCTTGACGATCTGGCAATGCCGATCGGTTATTCTTGTCCATGCTGGTACGGATTGCTCATTTTTCATTATGCTTTTTCATTTTTCCTGGAACCTCTGATTGCTGAGGATTTACTTCTTTGTGGTACAGGTGGAGGATTTGTTGAGGGAGTTCGACAACGTGTGCACGCTGCGTGTGCGCATGCCCATCTCATCCGACCTGCAGAACCCACGCAACTTCATCTCGAAGATCGTGCGGTACCAGAAGATCGTGGACATCCCGAACAGCATGACGATCCTGGACGAGCTGCTGCCGATCTCGATCGAGATGGCGAAGCGCAACCTGACGGGCATCTGGAACTTCACGAACCCGGGCGTGGTGAGCCACAACGAGATCATGGAGATGTACAAGGAGTACATCGACCCGGAGCTGTCGTGGGTGAACTTCACGATCGAGGAGCAAGCGAAGGTGATCGTGGCAGCTCGGAGCAACAACGAGATGGATGCGTCGAAGCTGGCGAAGGAGTTTCCGGAGATGCTGGGGATCAAGGAGTCGTTGATAAAGTTCGTGTTTGCGCCGAACAGGAAGACGAAGCCCGCGAGCAAGTAAACGTAGTTCCTGTGAGTTCGGAGACGGGTCTGCTGGTATAGGTAGGGTAAGGTGGTTTGAGGTTGGATTATAGAAACTGAGAGAGTGATTGATGATATAGAGATATGTTATAGTTAGGAAGTACAATTTTGCTTTCGGTGGGCAATTCTTTAAATAAGTGACCATGTATGTGTAAAGGCCTATTTGAGCACTGAAATTTGAGTTTCGGACATGGACGTCAAGATGAAGTTGTGGATGCGTATGGGTTAGGGTGTATTGTGTTGTTGTTTTGATGAGAGATTGGAGGGGTTTGTTTCGAACTTAATGTTGTTGAAAGCAGTGCATGCAGAGTTCAGAGATGTAATCGATATGATGTACCCGGATGCATTGAGAACAGTGAGATAGTTGTAGGTCACAATGGAAATCTGATGGAAGGATAGTAACAGCTGTTGTAAGCGCTTCACCTGGTGCAATTCTACAGCTGAGTTTTGTAGGATGAGTGTTAAGTCCTGCACTTTGATTAGGATATCATTGTTGTATGTCCTGATTTAGTTCTTTAGCGCTGCTTAATTTATTTGCAATTTAGAGTATACAGGGTGTGAAAGTCAAGTGTCAGGATGCAGATTGGTGTCGAGTTTTAGGAGGTATCTAATCAATGAGCAGTGGCATGTGAACATGTTGGAAAGATGAAGGATTGAATTGTAGATGGGAGTTCGAAAATGAGAACTGGTGTTACCCCCGGTTCAGCTTCGAGTTTTGAATTTGGTATTGAGTTAGGATGAGTTGATGGGACAGCCTTCCCTAATGGAATTCAAGTGAAGGAGCAAAGGATTAATGCTCAAATTAAAAACGAATATGAGAAACAATTCTTTCGATTGAGACTTTGCTGTGGAGAGATTTGTGTCGTTTTCTTGTCACCCGTGAAGAAAAGTTCTCAGTCATGACAGAGTAAAACAGGACCTTGTAATTGCATCTGTGTGTCAGACATGGGCACGAACCGAAACAAGTGTGCTGAAGTACAGCCGTAGAAGTGTGAATCATGAGCAAATCATTTTGCAATGACAGTGCTTCTGTGTCCACAAGTGTATGGGCAAATTGAATCACAAAATGATGCGAAGGCATGAATTTGCTTTCGGGGACAACTGTTACACCGAAACCACAAAGCGAAGAGATGATAGTAGCTCCCTACCAGCCTGCAGAATATTACTTCCAGCCAGTTTCTGTTCTTCCGAAACTAAAGAGTACAATCATGTGAAATTGATATACAAAGTGGCCAATCATCCCAATATTCGACAACCTACTGAACACTTACGTTTTCTGAAGACGCATATATCCCCAATGGTATCTTCAATAATTTATGTCAAGGGCAAGATAATAAAAAGCTCAGTTGTTGCATGGCAACAGGCTAAAGTTTTCAAGTGTATAATGTTATGGAATCCATTGGAAAGATCCGTATTTTGGATCAAGTGACTCTTTGTGCAGTACCTTCTGTCAATGTTCAAAAATTCAATATCCGGAGGATGTAGATGAAATGAACATAACTACTACCATCAGGAAGGATAGTGACATTATACTAGACATCAAACAAAAACGGTGGTCAAAGTTGAATGCTAGTGTGGGTTTTTTAGAGAGTGCAACCACAACCATAAACTCATATGTATGAGTTGGAAAAAGATGTCTCTCTAAGGGTAGCTTCGCATTAAACATGATAATAATATAAAAATATCAGAGATTTATAGTAAGAAGGAATTAAATGACATGACTTGGAATGGATCCTGCAACAAGCGACACCAATAACGTAAAGCATAATAAAACAAATTTTCTTTTTTAAGATGATTGCAGCTTAACTTCTAATTCCTCTTGTTGCTCAAGATGAACATTAGCATGGAAGCGTTTAACCTCTAAAGCGTCAACTCAGCAATTTTGGTATGATTTAGGGTCTAGTCAGGCTCCCTATGAGTCAAATTTTACCGGATGTGGCTCTAACTTTGGCACAACATGGGAAATTTTCATATCTTTCTAGCGAGCCCATTCATGCTTCAAAAATTCCTTATACGTTAGGAGATATTCGCAGTCAAAGTTTGAAAACACTATTCGGACATGCTGAAATTTGCCCAAAATTAAATACATCACAGAAACTTCAGAAATTTACCAAAAATTGAGATTTTACCTTTTTAATTTTCTTAATTTTTAATTTATTTCTATTTTTTTCTACATGTAAATAAAATTTGAAGGCATGATCTCACTACTTGGATTTTCAATCCAATATTTCTTTGTGTGCCTTTTTTACTATCATAGACCAGCCCTTTGCATTTGAATTTCAGCATACATCCATGTGAAAAATCAAGCATTTCTGTAGGTTTTGTAGGTCATATGAGCGAAAAAATTCCATGGACATATTCCTAACTCATCTAGGAACAAGAATTTGAAGAGCCTCACATCTAGTTTGCTTTTGAAATTGGTTTTTTTGGCTCACAAAACACCTAAAATCCATTTTGCAACAAAGGATAAAAACTTTTCTTTCAACTTAGAACATTATGATCTCACAAACGGAAAGGATTTTGAATCTAAGATTTGGGGTATATATACATGTACAAGTAAGGTATTAGATCCTATGGTTATTTCCCCCAAAATACATCAAAACTTAAATTACACCTTGTAATGAAAGAGTCTAAATTTTGAGGGTTTTCGGAAGTTTTGAGGCCTTTTAACTTTAGGGATTAAATCGATTTTCTCCAGTAACCATGAGAATCTTCCGACCTTTTCAAGGAAGTTCTTAAATGACACTTTGGCAATTCAAAGATGCGGCGGTTCGAGTCATCCACGATTTCGTAACCGACCTCCGTTACTTGTAGTAACACCATAGTGCAAAGCTGCCTTAACCCCTGAACGTCCCTTGGGGTCCCGACATACATGGCCGTAACGTAGCTCTACACACAACTAAGCCTGGGACGGTGCTCTGTCGAGAACACGATTTCTATTTTCAACCGTTCCGATGTCGTCGGAGTGCATTTCCAGTGCCCACACAGTCATTTGCATCGCACCTACTGCTCGCGATTTGGCAATTTTTAGGTAGATGCGTAGAGGGGGTACACCGTATGACAAAGCCACGGGTGGCCCGGTGCTCCGCCAGGCAACAACGTGTAGTACGCGCTCAGAAGGGATGACTGGGCGAACGTGTCTAGGGCGACTGGGCGCCACGCAGGCCCAGCCGTGGCGGGAATCCCAACGGTTTTCTTGCGTGGATGCTGCCATGGCACGCCATCAAAACCGTAGCAGTTGGTCATGCGGGGCGAGCGGTTGCTACCGGGGACACCCCTCCGCACAACAAGTTACGTGTTTAGGATTGATGCACCACAACTGAGAACCAAGTTCAACGAAAAACACTTACAGATGAACAAATGACAGAGGCCGATTGTAGTATTGCCGATATGGCATTCAAAATGCTTCAAAATTGTCAAAGAGAGTGCAAAACGCATCCTAGTACTTCTGTTCGCTACAATCGGGCTACCATCTACGGGCCTTCTGCTGAAGCTCCGTACAGTAAACTCTGAGAACCGCACACCGTATAACGATGGACTACTTCGAAAGACAAACTACGCTCCCAATCGGCCTGAGGTCCCAAAACATATTTGCCGTCACCGAAAGGGACAAACCAGATGTGCTAAAGATGAGACTACGCTATGGACAAAAATCCGAAGAAGGTCTAGAACATGCACGCCCGCTCCGGTGGAGTCAGATTCGAGACCAAACAAGGTCATCCAACCACGCAAGGAACCCTACCATTTGCCCACCAACGGCGCCATCCAGCCCTGATCCTGCAACACCCACTACTGCCACGACATGGGATTAGTGATCTCAGTTAGGAAAGTTTGCATAGTATCCAGGTTGTGTGTGGACGACGCGGTAACATCGGCCCTCACACATGAACTGCCCGGCACATCCTGGGCACATGCGGCGTGTCCGAGTGTGGCATACCACACAGCGTCGCCGAAGTGAGCCGTGTGCTGCAGATAAGTGCAATCCACGTGCAGCCAAGTTCCGGATCGGACCTCGGATGTGCCCAGCTCTCAGGCGAGGACGGCATAAGGACTCCGCGAGGGTGTAATGCCATAATCCACGGGTGTACAGTTGCAGCCCACGAGCACGTTGATCCTCGGAGTATAGTACGTACGCGTTTAGGAGAGTGCTGTCAAGGATGAACATCAAGATGCGATGCCACCACTTGTGGGAGTGTAGTTGGGTGCTATACTCCTGCCGTTGCTGATCAACCACGTCCACGCCGCGCATCCCGGCTTGGTACTGCAACAGGATAGGCGATGTAGGAAAATCTACCCGCTCCCGCCCCACCCAACGCCCTGCAAACGTGCCCTCCCCAACTGGACCGCAAGCAGTAGAGAGCAAAAAGACTGGTTTAGCGTCCATCCAGCAGACCGCCGCAATCTTCCGACTACGGTGCATTTTCACCACCAGATGACCACGGTCGGGAAGCGCTGTCTTCGGAAACCCTGCCAATGACTCCGGAAAGCCCTTCCGCGTCTTGTGACATGTTCCAGTAGCCCAGAAACCACGCTCCATCAACGTCATGAAGAGTCGTGGGCTGGTAAAAAAGTTGTCTGTGATAATCACGTGACCCCTCCCTTCCAGTCCACGGATTGCTGTAAGAACAGCGTCCTCACCCACTGATTCGCCTTCTGCTCTCGCATCATCAGCACCCAAGTAGATAATAATGTTCGACACATATCTGTGTTCAAAGCCACGAAATGTTTCAAGCTGGTTAGACTGATCAGCAGGCGAAGGACAGGGTCTCAAACATCAGCTGGTATCTCAAACCCTAGCTATAAATTCGAAGTAAGCCAAACATGTAGTAAACCATGACAATGTGGGGAGTGTGAATTACCTAGACTCTGACGAAGCAAGCGCCCACACCTTGACGCCGAATTTCACTGGCTTCGCCTTCATGTACTGCCTGATGTTGCAGTACCTACCCTTGTAGGGTACCATGATCTCATCCACCGTGCAAACTCGGTCATTGTTATATAAAGCCATTGACAGAGAAGCAAAAGACTCGCACAACCAACGTACTTTTGCAATCTTGTCATATTGGGGAGATGTCTTGTTGGTGACCACGTCCTCATTGTTCACCAAGTGAACACACCTGATTATTGCCTCAAATCGGCGTCTGGTCATGACTTCAGAGATGACCGGGCAGTTGTAGAATGGTTTCTTTGCCCAGTAACACCTGATGTGCGGGAATTCCTTCAACCCCATCAGAATGAGGATGCCAAACCATGCAAGTAGCTCTTCAACGTCAATGGGAGTCCAGTCTGACCGTCCATTGGTCAGAGCAGGGAAACCATCCGAAGGCTGCAAAGCATATCTGCACAGCATGACAGTGAAAGACAGTTAGCCTTTCGGATGAGGACAGAGATGACACATCCACTCGCACCGGCCAAACCCGGAATGTATGTGCAGCTCAGACATAGCAGAAGAGAGACAGAGCGCATCTAGGCCAATCTACCGAGGTACCTGTTTGTTTCATGCACGATTCGCTGAAGCACATCATTGGGCCAGTACCGCCGAAAGTATTCCTCCGCGCTCTCAGCCGGTGCCGACGTAGGACCAGGCACCGGTCCTGTGAAGTTGTTTGTGTCATGCACAAATGTCGTGGCTTGATCCTGCCACTGGTCGTCCGCGAAGAGCCTCTCGAAGGACCACCCCGAGACGTCCTCGTCATACTCGTACAGGCCTAATTCCTTCAACGGTTCTTCCACAAACGAGGCAGTGTCAGAGAAAGAATCCTCACCTGATGCCTGCGAGCAGATGAAGTCTTCGAAATCTGCCCGCCACTCCGGGTCCTCATCGTCGGTTTCTTCTCTGGTAATGTTGACTTCCTGTGTTGCGTCAGCTGTGGCTGATCCCCCTTTCGCAACACCTAGCGGATCGAGCCGACGCTCACCCTGAAATTGCTTCTCAATGTCCAGCTCCGTATCGCAGACTCGCACTCGGTGTTGCCCAATGCCCCCGCCGAAGTCAACGATATACATGGGCAGATTAGTCACGGGGTGGTAATACCGTGACTGCACGATCCCGCTGAACTTCTGTAAGTCCCCCCACAAAGTCCCGTCAAACCCCAAGACCGACAGCTTCACAAGAACATTGAGAACCTTCGGGAAAGCTCGGTCATGTATGGGAGTGACCGATTCAAGATCCAGAGTGGGCGGTGGGGTATATTGCGCATGCTCAAGCCCTTGTGAAGGCTGCATCTGAGCTGCCGGAAGGGGACATGCTGCATTACCGCAAGCATGGTCCCCCCCTAACCCCGTAGCTATCCTCCTCTGCAGCATGACACTCGGGGGGCTGGCACCAGGGACAAAATCCGCGTCTACAAACTCGCACATGCCGTGCATACCTTCGGCTGCAATCCATGCTTGGTCACCGCTTGGAGGTGTTTGCACACCAAGGTCTTCAACGACCTGGCTGCCGTCGATGCCCTCAGCACCGTGTTGGTCCTCCCCGGATCCTCCCTGAGGCAATCTTCGTCGTAAAGAAAATGGACTTCTCAAATTCGGTAGAATTGGAGGTGCAATCCATCCTTCTGGGGCCGCCAAAATCTGGGGTGGTTCCTCCTGTCTCGACACTGGGGCACTTCTCGACCCCCGTGCCCCTCGTCCGCGGCGCTGACCACCCCTTCGAACGCCGCCACAAGCTGGGCGCTCATTCAGAGCTCCCGCGACGCCCTCCTGATCGAGTCGACGCCGCACCCCTCCTTCTCCTCTTCGTCCCCTCCCAATCTGCGCTCCCCTGATCGCCTCCCGAAGCGCTCTCCGATTGAGCACCATGTTGGGCGGATCCCGCGACATTGGTGACCCCTGGGGGGTGTCTCCAATGTGCAAGACGAACATCCCCGACGCCCTGCCCCGCACTGGAGTCGTCCGCTCCCAACTGTACCCCACCGGCGCTGGATTCTCCGGCTCCTGCTCGTCCGTGTCTTGGCTCCCTAACGGGGGAGCGGACCCCATCATGGCAACATGGTTTGTCGCTCCTTCGGTGACCATGTTCATCGCCGCTCCGTGGGCACTCTCGATCCCTAAACCCTCCGATTGCTCTGGAATGCTGATCGCCGTTGCTGCCGTCTGTTGGGCCATTGGTGGCTCCTGGTTTCCCTGCCTCCTCTCTAATGATCGCCTTCCCCCCGACCTCGCCGCGGCCTTCATCCTCGCCATCGCCCTGATTCGCCTTCGGCTCTGGAAACAACTTGTTTCTGATCAACCCGTTCAACCACTCCCCAAACCCCGTTGGGTCACCCTCTTCGCGGCGTTGAGTCCAATTCAGAACATGCTGGATATGGCGCCGGATCAGAAACCGACCCCAAAGGTATTCGGGTGTCCCCGGCTTCCTATGAGTGCGGGGTGGAAGCGGTAGACTCCGAAGCACATCAACGTCCACAAAGGTGACAATGCGCGCACCTTGCCCTTCGGTTGCTCCACGCTCAATTGCCCAGGTGTGGAGTAACATTTTCTCCTCTTCTAAATACCGGGACACCTCCGCCATCACCGCTCCCTTGAGGACAACGTGCAAACGGAATTGATCCACTCCACGACCTTGAACACTTCTGGTGATGAGCGCAGTCGCCGCCCTCGCCCACTCCACCTCAATCCCACTACCAAAAATCACTGTTGTTGCAAATGACCGCACAGAAAAGCACACCAGAAACAAGTAGGGGGACGCCCACTCTCTCAAAGCTTGTACACCCCCCTTCCTACAACATGATGGCGCTAATCCGTGCGCGCCCGTATGCAACAGCAGAATTCTATGCAACTCCGTTCCAGTCCACGGCATCGCGCTCACAATGCAGCCCCCACTCCGCAAAGGACTGCACTCGCGGATTCCCGCCATGCCGTTGCTCTCCCGCCAAGTTCCCTAAGGGGCTCCGCCACGCAACCCTGCCCACGACCCCCCCAAGCATCGGGTTCCCCCTTCATGTACAGGGCTCCGTAGAGTACATGCAATCCGATACATCTGCATCTACCTGCCACATGGCGCCACCATACGGGGCATGCTATACACCGATGGATTCCTTTTTTGGTCATGCACAATTCTGCTTCTGGGCCTGAATTGATTCGAAGGGTGTTTGGTGCTCAAATCCGGCCTAAACTCTACCATACGGCCAGAAAGGGCCTTCAGGACGTTCAGGGGTTAAGAAGTGACCAAGTATATGTAAATACCTATTAAAAATTTTGGGATTTTATAAAATTTAAAAATAGTTATAGACTTTACTACCTACTGATAGGCAAGAAATAAAATTGAAAAACATGTCATCCGTAGGGCCTCAAATTTTCACTAATTAATGCAAATTATACAAATCAACCAAAATAAATGATAACAAATAAAAAATTACAAATCCAAACAACTATTTGGAAATTCTCCCCATTATTCAAAAAGTCCATTTATCCCTTTGCAAGCTTCACAAGCTTCATTTAAATAAAAATAATGTTCATTCAAAAATGCCTCTCAAAACCTATTGATACAACCATTTCAGTTATTGAAAAAAAACTTCTCAATGAGCCCAACTATCTTCTCATTATCAACATACAATCTCATTATCAACAAATCATCATTCAATCAATACTGTATGTCGACAACATGTTTATTGATAACTAATTCTAAAAAATAAAACAGAAAAAAATGGAAATTTTAAGGGTAAGAAAAACAGAAATATGATAAATTATTTTATACATACGTTCTTTTGTTTTTTATCCATCTAATATTTTTACAGATTTTTTTTCGAAAAATCAAAAACAAAAACAAA
The DNA here is from genome assembly GCA_014871385.1 of Ceratodon purpureus. Taxonomy (NCBI): domain Eukaryota; kingdom Viridiplantae; phylum Streptophyta; class Bryopsida; order Pseudoditrichales; family Ditrichaceae; genus Ceratodon; species Ceratodon purpureus. Next base: position 2,354,390 of record CM026425.1, on the reverse strand, counting down.
CTTTTCGAAAGACTAACCTCATTTTTCCATTAAGAATAACTATTTAGCCACGCTTGAACAAACCTGCTATTGATGTACAGTATCCACTCTTTATATCAAAATATCCTTCCTTTCTCAAAACTTAGGCCAAACACTCTTAGTTTTTGCTCCTCCTCAAATGACTCTATAATAAGGTCAAATGCCACAAAACCACCACCGCCCTCATAACCAGCCTGTAGGTCTCACCACAACCGCCACTACCAGCCACTAGCATTGTCAGAACAGTTAATTCAAATTGACCAATCAGAGCATTCAAAAAGCTGGTGGTTTTGGATCACGACATGAGTGAAAATTAGTACCAGCTAGGTGTGACAATGGGAAAGTCTACAAAATAGTTTTGGGTCACAAAGTACTTTTGTGTTTAGAAATTTGTATCTACTTCATTATTGGGAAGAAAATTCTGAAAAAATTTGCATTATGTTAGAAAACAACTTTCCTACATGACAAAAATATACCCCAAAAATAACCCTGCAAAAAAATGCTCAGAATCCTTAAGTTGGTGGAATTAGGACAGTCGACCTTAATCTTGTGTTTTCTCCTCCTGCCCGCCGGGATACCTGCATCAGCTGCCCTCAAACCAGGCTGTAGCTTCCGCACCAAACCCAATAAAACAGTTCTGAAAGCACTGACGATATAAAGATGTGTCGCAGCGACCACACTCGACGCGTTGCACCACACCAGCGACGTCTGCCACCAGCGACGCCGGATCGGAGCAGCAACACTCATGGCACCGGTTGCAAGCGCCATGCCGGCACCGGCGAACGGAGTCCATAGCCAGGAGGTTGAGGAGAGCCCTGCACTGCCTGCCGTCGCGGCGAAGAAGATGGATCCCAGCTTGAAGTTTTTGATCTACGGCCGCACTGGGTGGCTCGGGGGCTTGTTGGGGAAGCTGTGTGAGAAGCAGGGGATACCGTATGAGTATGGATCTGGACGGTTGGAGAATCGGTCGAGCTTGGAGGCCGATGTGGCGGCGGTGAAGCCCACGCATGTGTTCAATGCTGCGGGTGTGACTGGGCGGCCGAATGTGGACTGGTGTGAGAGCCACAAGGTGGAGACGATCCGGGCCAATGTGGTTGGGACCCTGACTCTGGCCGATGTGTGCAAGCAGAACGGGTTGATCATGATGAATTTCGCTACCGGGTGCATCTTCGAGTATGATGAGAAGCACCCGCTGGGGAGCGGGATCGGGTTCAAGGAGGAGGACACACCGAACTTCGCAGGGTCATATTACTCGAAGACGAAGGCCATGGTGAGTTTCCTGTGGTTATGGGCATGTTGTAATGCGGTTTTGGTCTTGTATTGATCAGTTCTTAATTTCATTGATGAAGGTGCAATTTTTGTAGTGTTGGTTTTTTTCTGGTGGTATTTCGTTTCATTGAATGCTGAGATCGATACTTCTGTGTTTCTGTGCAGGTGGAGGATTTGTTGAGGGAGTTCGACAACGTGTGCACGCTGCGTGTGCGCATGCCCATCTCATCCGACCTGCAGAACCCACGCAACTTCATCTCGAAGATCGTGCGGTACCAGAAGATCGTGGACATCCCGAACAGCATGACGATCCTGGACGAGCTGCTGCCGATCTCGATCGAGATGGCGAAGCGCAACCTGACGGGCATCTGGAACTTCACGAACCCGGGCGTGGTGAGCCACAACGAGATCATGGAGATGTACAAGGAGTACATCGACCCGGAGCTGTCGTGGGTGAACTTCACGATCGAGGAGCAAGCGAAGGTGATCGTGGCAGCTCGGAGCAACAACGAGATGGATGCGTCGAAGCTGGCGAAGGAGTTTCCGGAGATGCTGGGGATCAAGGAGTCGTTGATAAAGTTCGTGTTTGCGCCGAACAGGAAGACGAAGGCCGCGAGCAAGTAAACTTAGTTCCTGTGGCCGAGTTCCTTGATCTCTTGGCTTGGGATGGGTTAGGGTTGGGGGAATGAGAGTGGTTTTGGAAGGGGCTATGGTTTTGTGAGCAGTGGGCCCAATTAGGGTGAGTGAGGGATCGGGGCTGCTGGTTTAGGTAGGGTAAGGTTGGTTGAAGTTACAGAGAATGAGTGAGTGATGATATAGGGATATATTATAAGTAGAGAATACAATTTTGCTTTCGGGGGGCAATTCTTTAAATAAATGACATTGTATGTCTAAAGGCCTATTTGAGCACTGGAATTGAGTTTTGGACATGGATGTCAAGATGAAGTTGTGGATGTGTAGGTTCGGGTGAGGTATGTTGTTCCTTGTCGGGAGAGTAGTTGTGGATTTTGAATTTGAGGGTGTTGAATGCCTTACATGGAGAATTTCGTGTAGGGATTCGGCCCTATGATTTGTTTCTACGGCATTGTTTAGTGCTGTACGTTGATCAGAGCGGGGTGACCTGCATCTTAGCGAGCAGATTGATTGCTTTCTCGGATGGGTGATCTAGAAGGTACGCAGAGTGATCAGGAGCGCAGGTCTAGTATCATAATGTGGATTGTTATCTGTGTTGTAGGGATAGTTTTGTTGGGACTATTAGGAGGGAGTGTGCGCTGCAATATGGAAGATTCGAGTTTGGCATTGAAAATCAGTTGTTACACCCAGTTTCAACTTTGACTTGATGAATTCGGTTTTTCATTGGGTTTAGGTGGTTGAGTTTGTGGGAAAGCCTTGAAGCGAAGAAAGTTACTAGGAGCACAGCCTTAATGCTGAATATACATCAGTTTCAAATTGGTGAATTACCTCAGTGATCATACTATGGAATTCTTGTGTAGAAGATCTGGGCCTTTTTCTTCTCTCCTGTGAAGAGAAATTTGACAGTCATGACAAAGTGAAAGAGGTCGATGTAATTGCATATGTCTTGGCAGGCACCAGAACCAGTTAAGAAGAGTGTGCTGAGTTAATCATTGTGCAATTCCTGAAGTTCCAATGACTCGGGAAATTATAGTACCGTACAGTAATATTCAAGGATTCTATCGTGAAGGGAATTGAACATGTAATATTCAATTTCTTTGTGCTTTTTGTAAAACTACAGGCTGTGAAGCGACAACAAGTCACATGGTTGGTAAATCATTGTGAGGAGGTTGTGATTTCTTCTGACCTACTGAACTACTGGTAGGGGTCCACACTTGAGTATGGGTTCCCTGAGGCCAAAGCCTTGGAAAACTTGGATCCATTCGTCAAGGTCCAGGAAAGCACGAAGTTACAGTGTGCCTAGACTCTGGAGCATGATTGATTCTCCCAGCTGTGACAGTAACAAATTCCTTGAATCTTGCAATCAACTGCAGAATTCTGGCTCGTCGGTTACAAGATTCCTGGTCCCAATTGCTCACGGCAAAGAAAATTGCTGTAAAATAAAGTCATTTCAAGAATCCCTCAGCATATATGTGGGTCAAATTAGGAATCACTTCCAAATTCTTCATCACGAGATTCAGAACATTGAAGAATTGGAAGTAGACTACTAGGACCTCTGTTGACAACATGCTTTAGATACGGTATGCTTCATTGTTTCTCCAATCTTAAAACTGTATTACTCAATGATTCTGCATTGATGAGTCCAACGATGTTCCCAACAAGTACTAGATGTGGACATCAAATATGTAGCAACTATGACCCAAAAATTGCACAGTTCGAAAGCCTGTGTTGGAACATGGCACTTCACATCTGTAACTATCCTGGGTAACTCAATCAAACCCTAAGGACCGAGGTAAACATCACAGGACACATGGAAAGTATGAGAAGTAAGGTCTACATCAATGGGTGCCTAAATTTTTAACATCCATAACTCATTAGTAGTGTATGTTAGAAACCAATCATTTGTGATCTGCAACCATGCTTGATGGGGGTGCCTTTGCAGTCGAGCTGGCTAGATCACTGCAAAGGTAGTGATTCTTTCCTCAAGTTTGATTTTCATATTGTTTGAACTCCCGAGGGAACGAGAAACTTGTCAGCAACTTATCATACTACGGAGGCAAAGAATTCGGCAATCAATCTTGGTTACTACTTGACATGCCTCTTAACCCCTGAACGTCCCTTGGGGTCCTGACATACATGGCCGTAACGTAGCTCTACACACAACTAAGCCTGGGACGGTGCTCTGTCGAGAACACGATTTCTATTTTCAACCGTTCCGATGTCGTCGGAGTGCATTTCCAGTGCCCACACAGTCATTTGCATCGCACCTACTGCTCGCGATTTGGCAATTTTTAGGTAGATGCGTAGAGGGGGTACACCGTATGACAAAGCCACGGGTGGCCCGGTGCTCCGCCAGGCAACAACGTGTAGTACGCGCTCAGAAGGGATGACTGGGCGAACGTGTCTAGGGCGACTGGGCGCCACGCAGGCCCAGCCGTGGCGGGAATCCCAACGGTTTTCTTGCGTGGATGCTGCCATGGCACGCCATCAAAACCGTAGCAGTTGGTCATGCGGGGCGAGCGGTTGCTACCGGGGACACCCCTCCGCACAACAAGTTACGTGTTTAGGATTGATGCACCACAACTGAGAACCAAGTTCAACGAAAAACACTTACAGATGAACAAATGACAGAGGCCGATTGTAGTATTGCCGATATGGCATTCAAAATGCTTCAAAATTGTCAAAGAGAGTGCAAAACGCATCCTAGTACTTCTGTTCGCTACAATCGGGCTACCATCTACGGGCCTTCTGCTGAAGCTCCGTACAGTAAACTCTGAGAACCGGACACCGTATAACGATGGACTACTTCGAAAGACAAACTACGCTCCCAATCGGCCTGAGGTCCCAAAACATATTTGCCGTCACCGAAAGGGACAAACCAGATGTGCTAAAGATGAGACTACGCTATGGACAAAAATCCGAAGAAGGTCTAGAACATGCACGCCCGCTCCGGTGGAGTCAGATTCGAGACCAAACAAGGTCATCCAACCACGCAAGGAACCCTACCATTTGCCCACCAACGGCGCCATCCAGCCCTGATCCTGCAACACCCACTACTGCCACGACATGGGATTAGTGATCTCAGTTAGGAAAGTTTGCATAGTATCCAGGTTGTGTGTGGACGACGCGGTAACATCGGCCCTCACACATGAACTGCCCGGCACATCCTGGGCACATGCGGCGTGTCCGAGTGTGGCATACCACACAGCGTCGCCGAAGTGAGCCGTGTGCTGCAGATAAGTGCAATCCACGTGCAGCCAAGTTCCGGATCGGACCTCGGATGTGCCCAGCTCTCAGGCGAGGACGGCATAAGGACTCCGCGAGGGTGTAATGCCATAATCCACGGGTGTACAGTTGCAGCCCACGAGCACGTTGATCCTCGGAGTATAGTACGTACGCGTTTAGGAGAGTGCTGTCAAGGATGAACATCAAGATGCGATGCCACCACTTGTGGGAGTGTAGTTGGGTGCTATACTCCTGCCGTTGCTGATCAACCACGTCCACGCCGCGCATCCCGGCTTGGTACTGCAACAGGATAGGCGATGTAGGAAAATCTACCCGCTCCCGCCCCACCCAACGCCCTGCAAACGTGCCCTCCCCAACTGGACCGCAAGCAGTAGAGAGCAAAAAGACTGGTTTAGCGTCCATCCAGCAGACCGCCGCAATCTTCCGACTACGGTGCATTTTCACCACCAGATGACCACGGTCGGGAAGCGCTGTCTTCGGAAACCCTGCCAATGACTCCGGAAAGCCCTTCCGCGTCTTGTGACATGTTCCAGTAGCCCAGAAACCACGCTCCATCAACGTCATGAAGAGTCGTGGGCTGGTAAAAAAGTTGTCTGTGATAATCACGTGACCCCTCCCTTCCAGTCCACGGATTGCTGTAAGAACAGCGTCCTCACCCACTGATTCGCCTTCTGCTCTCGCATCATCAGCACCCAAGTAGATAATAATGTTCGACACATATCTGTGTTCAAAGCCACGAAATGTTTCAAGCTGGTTAGACTGATCAGCAGGCGAAGGACAGGGTCTCAAACATCAGCTGGTATCTCAAACCCTAGCTATAAATTCGAAGTAAGCCAAACATGTAGTAAACCATGACAATGTGGGGAGTGTGAATTACCTAGACTCTGACGAAGCAAGCGCCCACACCTTGACGCCGAATTTCACTGGCTTCGCCTTCATGTACTGCCTGATGTTGCAGTACCTACCCTTGTAGGGTACCATGATCTCATCCACCGTGCAAACTCGGTCATTGTTATATAAAGCCATTGACAGAGAAGCAAAAGACTCGCACAACCAACGTACTTTTGCAATCTTGTCATATTGGGGAGATGTCTTGTTGGTGACCACGTCCTCATTGTTCACCAAGTGAACACACCTGATTATTGCCTCAAATCGGCGTCTGGTCATGACTTCAGAGATGACCGGGCAGTTGTAGAATGGTTTCTTTGCCCAGTAACACCTGATGTGCGGGAATTCCTTCAACCCCATCAGAATGAGGATGCCAAACCATGCAAGTAGCTCTTCAACGTCAATGGGAGTCCAGTCTGACCGTCCATTGGTCAGAGCAGGGAAACCATCCGAAGGCTGCAAAGCATATCTGCACAGCATGACAGTGAAAGACAGTTAGCCTTTCGGATGAGGACAGAGATGACACATCCACTCGCACCGGCCAAACCCGGAATGTATGTGCAGCTCAGACATAGCAGAAGAGAGACAGAGCGCATCTAGGCCAATCTACCGAGGTACCTGTTTGTTTCATGCACGATTCGCTGAAGCACATCATTGGGCCAGTACCGCCGAAAGTATTCCTCCGCGCTCTCAGCCGGTGCCGACGTAGGACCAGGCACCGGTCCTGTGAAGTTGTTTGTGTCATGCACAAATGTCGTGGCTTGATCCTGCCACTGGTCGTCCGCGAAGAGCCTCTCGAAGGACCACCCCGAGACGTCCTCGTCATACTCGTACAGGCCTAATTCCTTCAACGGTTCTTCCACAAACGAGGCAGTGTCAGAGAAAGAATCCTCACCTGATGCCTGCGAGCAGATGAAGTCTTCGAAATCTGCCCGCCACTCCGGGTCCTCATCGTCGGTTTCTTCTCTGGTAATGTTGACTTCCTGTGTTGCGTCAGCTGTGGCTGATCCCCCTTTCGCAACACCTAGCGGATCGAGCCGACGCTCACCCTGAAATTGCTTCTCAATGTCCAGCTCCGTATCGCAGACTCGCACTCGGTGTTGCCCAATGCCCCCGCCGAAGTCAACGATATACATGGGCAGATTAGTCACGGGGTGGTAATACCGTGACTGCACGATCCCGCTGAACTTCTGTAAGTCCCCCCACAAAGTCCCGTCAAACCCCAAGACCGACAGCTTCACAAGAACATTGAGAACCTTCGGGAAAGCTCGGTCATGTATGGGAGTGACCGATTCAAGATCCAGAGTGGGCGGTGGGGTATATTGCGCATGCTCAAGCCCTTGTGAAGGCTGCATCTGAGCTGCCGGAAGGGGACATGCTGCATTACCGCAAGCATGGTCCCCCCCTAACCCCGTAGCTATCCTCCTCTGCAGCATGACACTCGGGGGGCTGGCACCAGGGACAAAATCCGCGTCTACAAACTCGCACATGCCGTGCATACCTTCGGCTGCAATCCATGCTTGGTCACCGCTTGGAGGTGTTTGCACACTAAGGTCTTCAACGACCTGGCTGCCGTCGATGCCCTCAGCACCGTGTTGGTCCTCCCCGGATCCTCCCTGAGGCAATCTTCGTCGTAAAGAAAATGGACTTCTCAAATTCGGTAGAATTGGAGGTGCAATCCATCCTTCTGGGGCCGCCAAAATCTGGGGTGGTTCCTCCTGTCTCGACACTGGGGCACTTCTCGACCCCCGTGCCCCTCGTCCGCGGCGCTGACCACCCCTTCGAACGCCGCCACAAGCTGGGCGCTCATTCAGAGCTCCCGCGACGCCCTCCTGATCGAGTCGACGCCGCACCCCTCCTTCTCCTCTTCGTCCCCTCCCAATCTGCGCTCCCCTGATCGCCTCCCGAAGCGCTCTCCGATTGAGCACCATGTTGGGCGGATCCCGCGACATTGGTGACCCCTGGGGGGTGTCTCCAATGTGCAAGACGAACATCCCCGACGCCCTGCCCCGCACTGGAGTCGTCCGCTCCCAACTGTACCCCACCGGCGCTGGATTCTCCGGCTCCTGCTCGTCCGTGTCTTGGCTCCCTAACGGGGGAGCGGACCCCATCATGGCAACATGGTTTGTCGCTCCTTCGGTGACCATGTTCATCGCCGCTCCGTGGGCACTCTCGATCCCTAAACCCTCCGATTGCTCTGGAATGCTGATCGCCGTTGCTGCCGTCTGTTGGGCCATTGGTGGCTCCTGGTTTCCCTGCCTCCTCTCTAATGATCGCCTTCCCCCCGACCTCGCCGCGGCCTTCATCCTCGCCATCGCCCTGATTCGCCTTCGGCTCTGGAAACAACTTGTTTCTGATCAACCCGTTCAACCACTCCCCAAACCCCGTTGGGTCACCCTCTTCGCGGCGTTGAGTCCAATTCAGAACATGCTGGATATGGCGCCGGATCAGAAACCGACCCCAAAGGTATTCGGGTGTCCCCGGCTTCCTATGAGTGCGGGGTGGAAGCGGTAGACTCCGAAGCACATCAACGTCCACAAAGGTGACAATGCGCGCACCTTGCCCTTCGGTTGCTCCACGCTCAATTGCCCAGGTGTGGAGTAACATTTTCTCCTCTTCTAAATACCGGGACACCTCCGCCATCACCGCTCCCTTGAGGACAACGTGCAAACGGAATTGATCCACTCCACGACCTTGAACACTTCTGGTGATGAGCGCAGTCGCCGCCCTCGCCCACTCCACCTCAATCCCACTACCAAAAATCACTGTTGTTGCAAATGACCGCACAGAAAAGCACACCAGAAACAAGTAGGGGGACGCCCACTCTCTCAAAGCTTGTACACCCCCCTTCCTACAACATGATGGCGCTAATCCGTGCGCGCCCGTATGCAACAGCAGAATTCTATGCAACTCCGTTCCAGTCCACGGCATCGCGCTCACAATGCAGCCCCCACTCCGCAAAGGACTGCACTCGCGGATTCCCGCCATGCCGTTGCTCTCCCGCCAAGTTCCCTAAGGGGCTCCGCCACGCAACCCTGCCCACGACCCCCCCAAGCATCGGGTTCCCCCTTCATGTACAGGGCTCCGTAGAGTACATGCAATCCGATACATCTGCATCTACCTGCCACATGGCGCCACCATACGGGGCATGCTATACACCGATGGATTCCTTTTTTGGTCATGCACAATTCTGCTTCTGGGCCTGAATTGATTCGAAGGGTGTTTGGTGCTCAAATCCGGCCTAAACTCTACCATACGGCCAGAAAGGGCCTTCAGGACGTTCAGGGGTTAAAGACACGTTGAGATTTCCACTAAGCAACCGCAAAATTTGTGATCAGTTATTCTTCCTTCAAAAACATTTTAATAAAAATGGAGTTGCAAGATGATTAACACATTCTAAAGCAGCTGTTCTCAAAAGTGATAGTCCGTCCAAGCCAGAAGAGTTGGTAGAAATCAACATAATTGGTCTCTGTCCGACATTGTTGAGTATTCGACAATCGCATATGCTCGTGGGTACGTTGTAGCTAAATTGTAATAACCTCTGCCTTGGCCCTCTAGCATCAGGACCTAGCCAAAAAAGTATCACCTTCATCTTACCTCCCATGAGGCGAGCCATTAGGTTTTCAGACGTCGTGGCTGCTACTTTGGCCATGTTCTACAACAATACTGAACTATGTTTTCCGAAAGCTCTAAATCCTTGAGAAGAGGCTGATGTTTCGTTTATGAGCAGATTCAGTCAAAGATTGTTCTCCGTGTACAAAATATAGGATGAAAATACCCTGCAAGCCTGCAATAAAATTCAATAAATAGGATAGGTACAATAGGTATGTATCACAAATTTTTCACTCCTCTTCAAACCTATTATAAAAAATTCCCGTATTAATGTGATGATTCTTCTGATTCGTGAAAGGAGTCTGCTTATTAAACTCCGATAGAATCAGAGAAGAACATACACAGGACTAAAGCGAGCAAAGCCTCGAACGGGCTAGTAAAACTAAAGCAGTTCTTAAATAGACTCAGGCATTAAATTTATGTGGTCCTGAAACATTCTCCTGATAAATTTCAAATTGATGCTTTCATTACTAAAAATCTGGACACTGCGAATTAAACCGATGAGATATAAAGTGACCGAAAATTTCAAAACAATAACAAGATCACCTTGACTACTTAAGGAGGGGTGTGGGCTTCCTGGAGCTGCAGGAGTTCCGGTTGCATAAATTGTCTATGCATATTAGCAGTGAATCGTCTCCAAGAGTGGTGATGATAGACGACTCTTGCAGCATGCAGATTCGTAGTGCTCCAGCAAGTTGGACGTTTGTAAGGTCATGTGTGCGTCCAGCTCGGTCGGAAGCTGACTACTTGCAGATCGATCAGTGGCTGGAGACGCGGTAACTACTTTGTCTAGTGATAATTCTGCATTCAAGCTGGGCGATGGTACGTGGTGGTGATGGAATATCATTGAGCCATAAGGATGGGCGGATGGAGGGAGAGGGTGGAGGTAGAAGAGGGGCTGGATGCAAATGGAGATGTATACCTTTCTCGGCCTTTTGGCTAAGATCAAGTGTAGTATCTGTTCTTATCAGTTTAATATCTGATACGAGGCTCATCGAGCCTCATGATATTAATCTAATTTTTCTCGGGTGCGAGTCCTTCCGGTAGCTTGCTACCCGGACTCGCGCGCGTCGCCTTGGTATTGCACTAACTCCATGGCTGGCGCAGCCCTCTCCCCTCCTCCGGGGGATCCAACACAAACACCAAACAGCAAAACATCCCTTCCCCTCCATCTCCATCGTATGCGTGAATAGCAGTGAATGAAGTCATGTGCGGAGTATTCCAATGAGTTTTAGAATATGTTGTCAGAGTACATTCTCATTTACTTACTGAGTCCGTATATTTCATTCCCTGCTCTTGGTGATTGAAAGCTGTGCGGTGCGAGGTGCTCCCTCCAGCATCATTTGAGCCGACTTAACGCCAATGTTTGAATCTCCTTCAATCTTATTGAATTATCGGCAGTCGATGGCTCACAAGAGAAAGTCACAAAAGAAAGTCATCATAACTTCAAAGGAGACAGTGGTATACCGTAACATAACAGAGTAAGGGTACATCCGCACATGGATGCATGGAACACTGAAATCGAGCCCTATATCCAAGGGAACCGGATTTATAAAGGTTTTTTTCACACTGTGTAATGAAAACGAGGTTACCTGGTATTTCTGTGACACCCCAGTGGTACGTATTCACTGAAAACAGTACCCGTATCCGCACCAGCGTCGGTACACTACGGTTTACGTGGCGTATTTGATGGGAAGTTCCAGATTGTGGACATCGTGGGCAGGCTGCCACTCCCCGGGCAGTCCCATCGTGCAGCCACTGGTGCCCAAGTTGTCCCTTGTCACTTCCATCTGTGGATGCCTTGTCTCTCAAGCATTTCTCTGTTTTCCCCTTTGATTCCTAGGCTTCTCTCCCCTTTTGTTCCGTCGCTGCGCTCGTCACGTTAACACTTCTCCTCCTCTTCAAGGTTCTTTTGATTTCGTGGTTTGTAATGCGCGTTACAATTTTGCGAGCGTCGATGTACTAGGTGGGGAGTTCTTGCGGACAGTATCCTCTTTACGGCGCCGCTTCTCCTCGGTCAGTTTTGTGTCTCCACCGTTTTGGTTGCGAATGCGAATTGTTGTGATTGTTTCTATTTCTCCACTGAAAGTGGCGCTCGTATTGACGGCCACATGGCGTTTGTTTGTTTCCTAAAATCTCAAGGGAGAGGCGGTGGTGTTCACGGGGTCGCGGAAAATCTCGAGGCTTCATCGAGGAAATCAGGTAAGCTGTCTGACCTAAGGCGGTGTGCATTGGGTACTCAGTCCGCCGAGGGGACTCATCAGTCCTCGCTGTAGGGGGTTCGATCTTGTGTTGCGGTTGAGGTATCGCCTGTTTTTTTCTCACACCTATTACTCCAATGACGAACGGGGGGTCAGCGGGCGTTGTTGGGCAATTCCTCCCGGCTTAAGTTGTGTTGCTTCAGAACGCTGTGGAGGGTTTAGGGCCAATGGAAAATCCGCACGATGAGGCCGAGGAAGCTGACTCCATTGCGGTTGATAGAGTCCATCAGACGTTGATGGATATGAATTCCATTGTCGCATGCGTTCTTCACGACTTCCGGCTACAACACACCTCTGTTCTGCTCCCCCCGGACCTTGGGTGGTGGGTCTTGCCTCGATCCACCACGTGGTTCTCGCAGTTCGTTATGTTTGAGTTCGAGGATGAGGGGGTTTGCATACTAGGGTACACCTTTTTTTTTGTAGCAAGACGTCAACTAGTGTACTATCAACAATTTCAAAATTCAATAAAAAATTATTAAAAGTATTTTGAGATTCTATTTTTTTGCATGAATGATGAACACTCTAGTTACTATTTTATCATATTGGTAATGGTTTAAAAAATAGCATGTGGCGAAATAGAAATACATCAAAATAAGCAAAAGTTGGTGTCCGTAGCAGTGTACATTACACCCTTAATTAAGCAATGTGCATGTTAAAATAGGATTTAAGTCACGGGATTTTTTGGTGGTGTTAGTTATAGTAAACTAGATACAATTTTAGTACCCACACTATTTATGGATTTTTTTGCTTTTTTTGAATGACAACCAAACTTATAAACCAAAAATGATTTTCATGTACTCAGGGTTAACATTTTTCAATGATTAAGACTAGTTTCATATTGCACATCCAATTTTCTAGGATTGCTTGTCTTTGGTTTTTCAAAAAACCAATTCAAAATCGAATTTGATAAAAATTGGCCCACAGTTTGGAGAACTTTCACTGATCAGGGATGAGGACTTTTCACGCTGGCAGTTGTGTCGTAGCAACAGTCTGTGCAACCAGCAGCAACGCGGATCTACCTTGCATACTGGGCGCCAATTCCAACTTCCACCTTGCTTTGTAATTAACAATGTTGTGCATAGCCTGGAACAGACTTTTGAAGGAATTCAGCAAGGGTTTTAGTGCGAGCTAATCTCGGAAGCATCCCTCAGATCGGGGCTCTGGCAAACAGCCGATGCTTCGTCTCTCCCAACGCTGGAGTCCTGGGTGACTTAGGGGAATTTGCGAAGCGGATTAGGGTTTGGAGTTTTTGGGTGCCATGGCGCGAACAATTGCAGCGAGGCCCGGGCCATCAGCGAGAGCGAGGGTCGCGGCGGAGGCAGCCCGCATCCAGGCGCTAGCAAATGAAGGACTTCGTGCTCAGAGGGAGGCTAACGATCTTGAAGCGCAACGATTGGAGCAGCAGAGATTACAAGAGGCTGTTGTGCAAGCGGGTTTGGAGGCGCGCAAAGAAGAAGAGCGGTTGGCATACCATCGTGACAGGCAGCGCCGAAGGAGGCGCTCAATTGAAGATGCCCTCCAGGCAGAAGAGGCCCATGAAGCGGATCTGGCACGACATTCTCAAACCTCAGCTGAGGTGGTGAACAGGACGAAGGCAAAAGCGACTTCTCGATTGTGTGCACGTTACGTAAGCAGGCAGCTCCAAGAATGTTGTTCGGGTCCCCTCGGTAGGAAGGCCGTTTTGGAGTTCTTGTTTGACCATTGTCTGATTCGGCCACATATGCCAGAATTTTACTTTCGACCAAAGGACGCACGGATTTGTGCGAAGGTAGTGTCCAATGTGAGGGTGGGATTAGATGAAGTTAAAGGCGTTCAATCTGCTGAGAAGCTCGCGTATAGAGGTGCACTACTGAATTGCGTTTTTGGAGACGGACTCAGCAAGCGTGAGATTTGTGGATACGCGCGCATTTTGGGAACCAATACAACCAACGTGAGATGAGCTTGTCAGCGGAGGCATTCTGCGGTTACAGAGGGGGAGTCGGTGTGGAAATTACCAACTCGAGCACACAGGCCGGGTCTTTCTTTTCTCAGTGTGGAATCGATTGTCAATTGGTGGACAACAGAAACACGTGTCAGCCTGAACAAAAAGGACATCGTGAGGGACAGACTCGCACCGAACGTGCATGACGAGCATCCTACACACTTCTTGTGTGAGACTCAGGTATGTTACTTCTGAGATTTGGCACATTGTTTTTGTTTAAGTTGTGAGAGTGTTGGGTTTAAGGGCTCGGTGTCATGTCTTAGCATCACTCTAGATAATTGGCCGAGTACGTTCAATTTGCTTCGTAACGTTGCAACAACGTCAAACTGTGATTTTGGCCTCTGTGCAGCTGAATGATCTCACCTCGGAAATTAAGTGTACAGAATTCAGATGAATTCAAAAGGGAACGGGTCTCTGAATTGTGCGCTGTGTGTGATCGTTTGTGTGTGATCAAGTGAACTTACGCACAGTTTGTCAGAGTACAAGTTTGTTCTTATTCGCATTTTGCAGTAGTTGGTCGCAGCAATTTGAGATGCTCACATCTGCATCTTTTTTTGTGCTGAGGGTTGTTGTGAACACCCTTTACCTTGAGATTGTTTGATTTTGTAGCTGGTATACTTCGGCCTTTTCCATGGTAGTAAAATTTCTTGTTTCGATACCAATTTGGGCGTTATGTCATGTCACGACGATTCAGCTTCTGGGATTTGTAACATAATCTGCAAGTTTTATCATATTTCGAGCCTGGTAGGAGACTCAGTCACTGAGTGGAAGAGATTAATAGCTCAGAAGTATTACTAGACCGGGGGTGAGACCCTGTAGCCTAGACAGATCGTCAAATTCACAGGAAAGCTTGAACCCACACATCTGAATCGGATCAGATTGTCTGTATTTTACGAAGTTGCCTGTGTCACAATTCGTGCCTTCAGATCCAAGTTGTTTTGAGGAACATCATTCTGCACACAAGTGTAGAAATACTTATGCTTCATTCGAAAGTCATAAAGTTTCAGATTCCTAGATTTTGTAGCTACCCTTGATGTTATTTTGGGTTGTTTAAATCTTAAGACAAATTAGTAGCATTTCTGAACACCCTTTTGTGATTGATCTTGGGTCCTTCTCATTGTCTGGCATTCGTAATTTCGTACGTATTCTTTGAGTCCTGTTTCAGCACCTGTGAATTCAGGATTTATTTATTTAAAGTTGTTCGTTTTTCCCGGTGTTGATGCAGCTATTTGAGAGGACACATGCCATATGGATAATCCAAGCTGTGTGCATCTTTGGGTCCTGTCAAGTACACAAACTATGTCTTTACTGTAATGGTGGTACTTCAATTAATAATGGTGATACATCCAAAGCATCTGTGTGTGATCGTGTGTATGATACATATTTCAGATGTGTGTATGTGACACAAAGCATGTGTGTGATACATATTTCATGCCCGTGTATATCTGCTATGTACTACCAGTGTACAGGGGGTGCATTGGAATCGGAATTGTATGCCCTGGGATGTGTTACATACACAAAGGGGACATCGGTGGTGTACTGAAGTGTTGAGTATAGCCTGGGTGGTGATCTGAGGTACACATGTTGTACACGATCGCTGTTAAAAGGCACAGTCGAGCATCAAGAGTGTAGCTATGGGGTATTGTGAGCACATGTTTCATGCATGCATACAGGGTTCATACACGAAGTGGTCATTGATAGTGTACGAGTTCTGTATCACTATTCTGAAGAAGCTAGTATTGACTCATCGCATGGTTTGAAATTGTGCAGACAGATTTCTTCTTCCGCTACAAGAAAGCCCATCCGTTGGAGACTGTTAAGCAAAGGGCATTTCTTAAATTGTATCCTTACTTTGTTAAACCGATGAAGGATCGTGCGCTATGTTGTTGTATTTACCACGTAGAGACTATATTGATGAAGGAAGCCTTGAATCGTATGCGTGATGTGAAACTTGGTATCCATGGAACTCACGGTGAATATTGTTTTTGTGATATTTGCTGTCCGCCAGGTTCATCAGGCCGCGACGATTGCAGAGCCAGCCTCACGCATTACACTGGCACAACTCAGTTGTGGGAGTCCTGTGTATGCGAAAAGGGAGCACTTGATCACTGGCATAGAAGGGAGTGTTTGATGGGTACATGCACGCGATGTGGCGTAGATCGGAAGTTATCTTTCTGTCCCTCCAAACTGGACCCAAATTCAGCAGCTGTGGTCACGTGGCGTTGTTTTGAGCGGATTGAAATTGGGAAGGACGAGGATGGCAATCCTGCGAGGCGGATCAAGGAGGTCTACAAGCAGACTTCACCTTACGAATTGGTGCAGTATCTCAAACCCACGCTTCAAAGATTTATTACACACAATTTCGTAGCTAGATGGCAAGATGAGCAATCAAAGCTAGCATTAAAGTCGTTACATGAAGGTGTGATTTTATCATACATCGACTTTGCCGAAAATTATACGTTCCAGCCCGGTGTGGAGGTTCAATCTGAATATTTCACGAGTTTCACTTGCACAATCCTAGTTCACATAACTTACCGAGTTGTGGTTAATCGAAGCACAAAAGTCCAGAAGATTGTGAAAGAGTCGCACTTTTATATAAGTGACGACAAGGAGCATGATACTTTGTTCGTGCAACATTGCATGCTCAAACATTGGAAGTGGCTGGATCAGCATGGCATAAACCCGAAACAACACGTTGTATTCAGTGATGGCTCAGCGGCTCAGTTCAAGAATTGCAGAGGTTTTTACTTCGTGTGTAGATACCCCGGGTTGACGAAGGGATGTCAGATGAAATGGCATTTCTTCGGCACAGGCCATGGAAAGGGTAAGTTCACTCGTACATACTTGCATTCTTTATTATGAGTTTGCACATATGCTGCTTGTAATTCAAGTTTAAGCTAGGACATTGCTGGGGCAATTGATTACTGTGCGCTGGCTTATAATTGAAACAAATTACTTACCCATGTTTGTGTTATCTAGGTGAATGGGACGGGGCAGGTGCAACCGTTAAGAACAAGCTCGAACAAGAGCAGCTGTGGAATCATGGCTGCAGGAAATTGCAGAATGCGGGTGATGTCGTTGATTATTTGAGAGTTGCATTGCCTGGACGTGCAGAGTCGAGTTATCAGAAAAAAAAAGATAGGATATTCCGCAAATTCTGGCACATCGGCGAGACTGAGACCAATCGACGTAAAAAGTGGCAGTGCACCACAATAGACGGGTCTAGCAGTCTACATTCGTTCTCAAGCATCTCCGGAGCAGATCCGACTAAGTTGATGGTCAGAGAATTGAGCTGCTTTTGTGGACCGTGCTTAATGCGTGACTGGAATGCTTGTGAAAATTCGGCCCATGTCCCAAGATGGCGGTGTCTGAGGATCAAAACGAAGATTGCCAGAGATGTGAGAGAGCAGATGGTGCGAGAGAGAGACGGAGAGGACTCCCAGTATGGTGGTGATGGTGTAGGTCTATCGGACCTGCTGGAACCGGGCGACAATTTCGCAGTCCCTGCTATGCCTGGCAACGACGAGAATGTGGAATTTTATCTCCTTTACTGCCAAAGGTCTAAGTTTACTTTTGATACTCCTTATAGATGCGCATGGGGACATAAGTTCAAAGCGGGTGACAAGGCTGTATGTGGATCGTACTATCAAACTTGGGGGAGACTTGACAAGTCTTACGTACTGCTAGACAAATCACAACAAGCCTTCTTACCGGAAAGATTGGTAGTGCAAGTGAAGTTTTCCATGGCACCCGCAGACCACCGAGTGCAAGGAGACGATACTGTTTATTATTTGGACGAGGAAGATGAAGAGACTATCATGTCTGAGTGCAACCGAAGATTCAACGCTTGATTTGAGACTGTATACTTTGTGTATTGGCTTACGGTTCTGAGCAATGCTAAACTACCCAACCATGCACTATTTCTTGCCCAAACCTTGGCCTCATAATGACTGATAAGTGGGCTGGTTTGTGAATGTGCCAGGTATTGATGCAGCAATCTACACGAAGGGGCCACATGCGAGTTGATATCTGTCATGTTAAAAGATACTAATTGGCTTAATTACTGGTGCATGTAGGTAATCGGTCGCGAGCAGAGGCAGAGGCTGAAAGAATTGGTGTGGGTGTTACCGCGGAAGCTCAAGATATTTTTGATGTTCTCTCTAAGAGGTAACCACTTTGAAACTATGATCCCTATGCATTTCTTTCAAGCTTTCGTTTCAGCCTTTGAGATTCCATTTGAAGATCACATATGCTCATAAATTTGGATGTTTTTCTTTGCGGAATGAATTTTTTTGATTTTTTGATTTCTCTTGGAGCTGCTGATCTCCTGTTTACCATAGCTTAAAAGATTGTTCATTACCACTTGACTGTGCTTTAAGCCACCTAATAGTGGGATGCTGTGAATGGAATAGGCTACCCTGTAGGTGGGATAAGACGACCATTGTAGTCATGAATGATGTCTGCGTCAACCAACCCTACTTACCTGAGAATGTCATTGGCGGTGCTTCTGTTGGCAATGAAAGTGTTCGCAAAGTTGTAAGTTTCTGTATCACTCTAATGAATCAGCCACAATAGATGTCTTGCCTAGGTCTCTGCATTTGACCGTACTATAAGTCACCTGAATTTTCTGTGGGAACCTGTGTATTGGTCGCTTTCTTGATACTTGCTTTTATTGGTTACGTGGAATTGATGAATAGATCATTTTGATTTCTTTTTGCAGGTCGAAGAGGAAGGGAAGAGGTTGCAAAGTCGATTCCATGGCACTGTGACATTTTGGTTGCCATAGTAAGCCCCCCTAGCTTGCTGAATTTTCAACAATGGAGGATAGTGAACATCTTCCAACTAGTGGGAGCACCAAGGTGTATAGCTTTTCTGTTTTTTATTGCTGCACAGCTTGTGCAAAAGCAATAACAGTCCTGCAAAGATTAATTGTGCCAGTCTTGAGAATTTCAAATGCGAGGGTTTGAGCAACTGCAGCAAGACAATGGCTTCGTTGACCTCAATATGTTTGCTATTGTGTATGGTAATTGTACTGGAATGTCAGAAGAGCTCATATAATGTGGAGATTTTATTGATCATTGATGGCAAAAGTGATGGTCTGATATGTATTTGCAGAGGTATCACTTTATGGTTGTTTTGGGAGGTATCTGTGAGTAAGGATTCCGAATCTCATGACCAGTTTAGTGGCTTATAATAGTTAGAGCGTGGGCTTACAGCTTTAAAGGGTCCTTTTCAGAAACAATTAGGTTTAACTAGTGCTGGATACCTTGATTCTGGAAGATCCAATTTTTGTTTGCACCTTCTATCACAGTAGAATGGAGCAAATGGTTTGCAATTATGATTGTATATACCACAGTACACTTTGTGAAGGATACAGAATTGCCACTTCTTTTTTTTATAGTATGTGCCCCAAACTGGTTTCAACGTTTCAACATGTATTTCTAGTGCCACAATATTGTAACTTTTGCACACCAGTTTAGCATTAGAAAGTTAGCACACTAGAGCATATGGAACATGCAAGGTTTCCTCCAGGAAGTATGGTGCAATTAATTTTCGCATCCTATACTGTGCACAATCATAATGAATAACTCAGGTAGGGAGAATAGCAAGAGCAACTAACGAGCAAAGTTGCAGCACTAAACAGGCTTATGCTCCGAAATTTGACTAATTTACACATGAGCCGTTCACTCCGAGCTACAATGATGACTACCCCTGGATGTGGACACTTTGCACAGGTGCTTGATTTGCCACCCCGTCCGTCCGCAGTGTCAATCTGCCATAACCAACTCACAAGAGATCAGAACCACTTGCATATGATGCTATTGTGCAAACGACATCACAACACTAATCAATAACCTCAAACATGTCTCAGTACCGCGGCCAGAGGAGGATCCTAGCAGTTGTTTCATCCTGGTCACAACGGACCCAAAAAAATAAAAAACATCCCGTAAAGATTAGAGAGACCATGTGCAGCTATAAGACAGATATCCTGGAAATTTAAAACATAGGAATTACTGGACGAACAAGTAATTGGACAGCAATGTACTTGTATTCTAACTTAAAAAAAGGGTGGCTATAATGCCAACATCACAATAACATGATAGCAATGCCTGCAACCAAAACCAAAGACAAATGCTGCCAGCATCCCTTCCCTTTTAGGACACAAAAACTAGGTGGATGACAGTTGCTAATCACAACCTTGGCCGCGGCCGGTCGTGATACACATGTGTACAGACCTTTAATTCATCATTGACATTTGAATCCAAACTGCGACACAAGCTGATTGAAACGCAAAACTGAAGGCTAGAGCTTGAGCCAAACCTGCTGAAATGATTCGCCCGAAATCACAACATATTGCATGATATTCCAACCATGCACTTCCACGATCCACGGAAGTAATCAAATAAATATATATAGTGATGCTTCTGTGACTGCAGTCACACTTTGAAAATACTAATATACCTTGCATACGAATCAAAAAATTACTCAAACCGCATACCGTGTTACAGCACCAACGCCTGAAAATCGAAACTCACATTCTTGCTTCGTATCACCAGCCTTCGGCCTCTCATACCTTGGTTTTTTTGGAAGGTCTTCCGCTCTTCCTTGGCTCACTGGATGGGCCACCCTTCCCTGGCGACTTTGACTCATCCCGAACCAACTTGGGATTTGCAACAGCGGGACTCAAAGCCTCGACTATTTCACCATCAGGATCCAAACCTTTCACTTTGCTCCCGCGAGTATTTGGGCGTACAATCTTGTTGGAAATTTCAGCAACCTTTGCAGGTTGTTTCTCTCCAGCAATCTTCGGCTGAGATCCTGATTTCTTGCCACGACTCGGGGTGCTCAAGTTTGGAGCCGGGGTTTTGAATGCATGCTGGGCCAACTTTTTTCCAGAGTTCGAAGCAATCTCTTTCATCCGAGCAGCTACACCTGCGGCCGACTTCTCTCTGCTGGACTTGCGGGGCTGCGGTTCTTCAAATATGGCATCATTCTCATCCACATCTACGCACACATTTCTGATTGTACCACGGCGCGGCGGGGAATCTGCGAAGTCACTGTCCCCGGTGTTGTATTCTTCTTCATCCCCCGATCGTTCTATGTCATCGAGCACAATTTCACCTGGCATTCAAATACGGTTTGATCAGGCCACTTTGTCAAATGGAAAAAACCAGCTCATTCCATGAAAGCTGCTGATCATTGTAGACGCATGAAAATTCCCGCACATGAATTGGAAGATTCAAACTCAAATATCTAGAAGTTACCTTCAATCTTCACCCTGGCAGGAATGAAGGGAGGCCCTGTCTCCATGACATCTTCTTCGTCATCTAACAATACCGGGTTCTTTGCATTAGAGGCCGCTTTGCTAGCTGAGTTGAGGTTGGGTGCAGGAGACCTTCTCGACTGAAGGGGTCGAACAGGCAGTGGTGTTCTGACATGGGTGCTACTGGTTTGCAAGTGTCTGCTTGTTTCTCCGACACTCCCCGTGGCAGTATGTCCTGGCATAGGACCTAGCCAAGTAGCTGGGTTTGCATGAGGACCTACATAAATATGCACCCCACGTTAGCACAAGCTCTTTGAGCAGCTCCATCAAAGGTGAAAATCAGTAAGCACGCCCTGGTATTCCTTGCTGTAGACACATATGTGACACTATTAGTACACATTCGTACACCTCTAATACACCTCAATACACAAAGGTACACTTCCAAAAATATTTATCACGCACGGACAGTAGTGATACACACGGAAGCATGTGTGATACATACAGTGGCATAAATGATACACAGAAACACATATGTGACACACATTCGCACACTTGTGACGTACAACCAGACATATGTGATACACACACAGACACCCATGTGCCCACCTCCGACGTTAGTAGTACACTCCAGACCATTGTGATACATCCACCACCTACCCTTTCTGGCCATGATGCCCGCAGTTTACACACAAAGCATCACACAGACGTGAATCGTACATTACAGGCAAAGGCTTGACGTCTCATGCACACTAATATACATTGCAACCTCACATGATAAAGCAAACTCTCACGCAAGCAGCACAAGAGATCACAGATTGAGATGATGGAGTTCTCACCAATAAGATCAGCCAGAAATTTGTCGAGATCTTCAGAGTTGCCTACACTGCCGCAATTGGTCAAAGCAAGCTCCCTCCTAACATGTATAGTGTGAACCCTAGCCTCTTCACAACCTTCCGACACTTCCTTTTCCATCATATGCTTGTCAAACTCTCTAAATCCGAAGCTCTTGGTCCATTCCGGGCTGGCCAATCCCTTACATGGTTGATAGGCACAATGATAACTTTTTTTATAATGAAGAGCTGCGCACCACGGGTGGTATGCGTGACGACAAGACAAGAGAATTACGTTGTTGAACCTAAATCCAGCTTTGCACTTAACGCAATGAGTAATCTTTAGGGCAAAACCCTCCTCATCGAAGTGAGCCACCGAATATGGCAGCGGGTGAGGGAAAATCGCCACTTCAGACTGCCCTTTGCTCAGTTTTCCATGTTGCTCACCCAACATAACGTGCATAGCCTCGTGCAAATCACGTTTGCATTCTTCTTCTTTCTGCGCAATTTTTTTTCTCTCCAAATCTTCAGCATACCTTTCGTATGCCAATTTGTGATCCTGCGCCATCACAGACAGCCATTCATGCTTCTGTCGGCAGGACAATAACTTCTGTGCATCTGCAACCGAAGGGGTCACGGCGCTGGCTGAGTTTGCAGCTAGAACAGGTCGCACTTCTAGATCAGTGCCACCACAACCCGTACTCTCTCCCTGGAGAACCGTGCTCCTCTCGCAGCTCTCGACCCCATGCTGAAGATTAACGTCAGATACCAAAACGTCGTTCAAGTGCTCCTTCTCCTTGCGCACGGCCGCGAGCTCAAGTTCTTGCAACTGCACAGCCTGGACCTCTACTCCAGCAACAAAGGAATCCATCACGTGCATTTCGCCCCTGGTCTTCTCTTCCAATTTCACGTTCTCAGTGCTTTCGCGCAGGACAGCTTGCCTACTCGCGTACCACTCAACCGAAGCAAGATGCAGGAGATCCAAAACCTCCGATGCAAGTTTCTGTGACCACGCAGTTGTCAAGCCTCCCGAATCCTCACCACTTCGCCTCTCCGTAGAAATCTCAGATGCAAGCGATTTCTCCACAGACTCAGATCCGGTCATCTTCGATCCGGACGCGCAGCCCACGCTCTGTAACCCTAAACCGCCCGACTCCTCCAGGTCGTGGGACAACTCGATCACACCCTTTGCGCTTCCAGCACGCTGTTTGATGTTCTGCTCTACTCCAAAGGCCGCCCAATTTACTTTAATCTTCTTACACTAGTAGAAAATCCATTCCAAATCAACGGATAATCAACAAAGTTCTGTTGATTTGTGCACTGCATCGACCATTGTCACCAAATTCTGCTTTTTTGTTTGACAATGCCAAAATGCTGGCCTCTTTTCAGTTGATTTAGGTACTGCACTTTGGTTTCTCCTCATTTACAAAGAGCTACATTTTCATGAGCTGATGTGGCATGTGCCTTAAAGTTATGAATGATAATTGCATTCATTTCGCCAATTTTGATTGGTGATTTTATATGAGTTACTTTTATGATGTTTAAATCAATAATAGCATTCTGGCATTCCAGTAAAATCGTGACTTCCTTTCATTTTATTTCCCTGATTTTTTTATCACATCATATGTTTTACAGTTTACTCTCCTAATATTTTACGCTTCTTACTTTTGCTCTAAATATGCAATTTTCTAAAATTTGCTGAGAGTAATTTAATTTTACCCACACGGTACTCAAACAGAACACAGTAGAGCATTCACTGAATTACTAATGTAACATTTGAGAGTAACAAATCCATTTTCACATGTACAGTTCAGAATGATACATTATGGCTGCACTGTCAGATAACTGCAGAAACTATCATTTACAGCCTTGTCGCCCAAAATATTGTGTCGCATAAAATTTGGGCGTTTCCTCTTCCCTCTGTATGGAGTATGCCATTTTGATATAGCATGTATGTATTCTACTACCTACTGGAAACTCAGGTTATTTGGCAGGGAAACTAGGGTATGAATTTTGCTACATACTGGAATCTTAGCGTCCAGAAGTTCCCGTAATCGACTATACAATCTGCAGGCTTCCCAGCACTGTCACAACGTCCAAGATGATTGTTAATAACATCACCCATTCACCGGAGAATGCAAAATCAATAGAAATTTGACAGATATACAACTAATTCATCTGGGATCATCAAGGACGGAAATTGACTTCATCTTCGGCCACATGTACAACGCTGCAATTTGATACACCAATTAATCCTGTTAGAGTCTTCTAAGCTTGTCAAATATCATCGACCACGTAAACTTTGTGAAATCAATATTAAGAAAGACTGAACAGAGCATGTCTACACATACCTTGGTTTAATGGAAAATGCTGGGAATAGTCATGACATCACCACCCAAGAGCCGAAAAAAAAAAAATCTTCATTCAGCTCCTAACAGAGAAGCAATCCAACGTTTAGATCAATAAACAGAAGGGGCTCTGCATTGCAGTTGAAAGGAAGATAAATAACTTGACCAGAAATTCTTACAAATTAAAAAACAATTAATACTTACGCCTGGAATAACCTCCCAAAATTACTTTACACACGAGTACTGTTTGTGCGCTATCCATCAACAAGAGAACGACTTTCGACAAACAAGTGAACATACGAACCTATGGCTTCAGTGAAATTCCTCTGGTTGCAAGAACTTGGGCGTCCACCGGCTGTAAATCCAACACAGTTCACCGTTACACTTCAGAACTTCAGCTGCTGAACAACAAGCTAATATAAAGCTTGTCATCAATAAACTTACCAGCATGATTGTTTTATATCCAAAAGCCTTCTCAGCAACGATGATGTAAGTCCAAGGTTCTTGATGAAAATCGCCAGAATCACCTTCTTCACGTTTGTATCGTACACCTTCATGTCTTAAAAAAGGAAACTTAAAGTGAGAGCAATGGACTCCCTAGGTTTATACAACTCCAATGAATGCAAAGGTCACGCAATCTCACCAACGGCCGAAAGAGGAAGGGCTTCCTTAAATCTTTATAAAATTTCAAAGTAACTCAATTTTTTTTAGAAATGCTCTGCTGAATACAGTCAAGGCATCTTCATGAACATACTAAATACCTGTTTTCCTTGCACATTAGATATTAGTTATACTGATCCAAAAATTATCACTGATATTTTGGAAGACGTAACTTACCAAGCTTTGTTCGCTGTTAGTTCTCCTCCTCCGAAGACTCTCCTACATCCCTGTCGAATACACCAGCTTCTACTTCTGCCACTGGGACTAACAATTCTGGAATACGTATGTTCCTTCCAGTTGGGAGAGGATTTGGATTTGTCTCAAGTATTTCGGTCGCAGCGCGTAGCCCCTGGAAATCCACATCCCTCCCCATCGCGAACAATTGTGCCTCTTCCTCTTCCTCCATTTCGCTGTCAATCCTCCGGCCCCTTACTTCGGTTCTTAAAACTACCCTCCAGCCCGGCTCGTCCTCCTCATCAGAGAAAAATACCTGTTCACAATGTAATGGAAATGCGAAAGATTCGTACCCAAATGGTACAAGTGAGTTGAAATTTGCCAATGTGAAGCCCCACTCATCCTTTTTAACTGTCGCATTTCTACCTCGATAGTTAGCCTTCACCCACTCGCACACTAGTACCACTGTGCAATGCTGAACATAGTTCAACTCCACAATCTCTTGTATCTGACCTATGTACTCCAAGTTGGCGTCCACTGGGTTTGTGTCCCGCCTCCCTGATCGGCAAGGTCTCCGGAAAGTAGCAGCTACACCTGAATCACATGTATTATGGGCGCCGTCTTCTACACTTTGCACTCGATAATGATACCCATATGAGTACATACTTCGGTACTTTTGTGCCTGAAGACTTGGTGGTTTCGAGGAAGCCTTAACATCTTCTGGAACCACCGAACCCGCATCAATTGCCTCCTTCACGTCTGCTTCAAGCCATAATGAAAACGATGGGATCTCTCCCATCCCGGCCGGAAATGGTGCCGCAGGCCGGCCGTTTCTCCGTGGGTGTTGTCTTCTAAATTCTGCTCGCTCATTCCTCCTTTCAGTCCACACTGCTTGATACCTCCTGTATGAGTTCATGACAAGTATCGCCCAAACGAGTCAGTAACGTACTGTGCTTGTATTCCAAATACACGTCCACTGTAATTAATATTACCAGCTCTTAATTGCAAAGGTCTTGCCTGGTCAAATACCCCGGTCCAATCGAGCACAATATCTACTTTTACGTGACGATGCACATGTGGTCAAATTGCTAGACCATACAGGGATAAAATGGAAGTTTGCTGCATGACATTTCTGAGGATTGTTGCTTCGGATTTGCATCTGCTGATGTACTTCATTGTTTTGGAAATTACAGCAATAAAACAATATTAAGTTCCCCTACATCTTTCATCCCATCACCATGTGCAAGATAAGGCTCACAATGAAATAAGCCATGTCGAACCTAAGGATATGTGGGTCAGAGTGAACTTACTCACGGTATGGCTCCAAATGTGAAGCATTGTCAAGGACAAAACAGTGCATTGCGTTCCTCAATTCCTCCGACAGCATTTTTGGTTTCCCTTTTCCCTCCAAGATTTCATCCACCATAGTCGGCTCTTCCTTGTCGTCCCATACTCTTCTTGATGTTATGTTGTATTCTGACATGTATTCTGTGATAAACCCCAAAGCCTGTTCAACTTGGTATCCCTGTGCTATGCTACCTTCCGGTTTGGCTAAGTTTCGTACATACCCTTTTAAATTTTTAAAATAGCGTTCGTAGGGGTACATCCACCTTGTGTGAACAGGGCCACATTGAAACAACTGCTGCACTAAGTGGTTCGGCAAATGGGACATGATGTCAAAAAATGCCGGAGGGAACTCTTTCTCTAACATACACATAGTCTCCGCCGAGTCAGCAACTAACTGTTCTTTTTCTTCGGCATTAACTGTTTTAGCACACAATTTTCTGAACACTCGACTTAACCGTATGACAGCCCCGGCTAGAGACTTATTTGACACCTTCCTAAAACACAACGGCAATACTTGTTGTAACAATACATGAAAATCATGTGACTTTAGTCCAGTTAATTTACCTTTGCTAATTTTCTTGTGTAAAGCAGACACATAGTTTGTGGGAGTTCTTAGTGACTTCAGCACGCCCAATACTTTGCCTTGGTCTTCTGGAGATAACACGTAAGATGCGTCCGGCATATACAGTCTCTCTCCGTTCGGTCCAACTGGTCGTAGATGCAGATGGGGTCTTATGTTGCGAGCTTGCATGTCTGCCCTCACGGCTGGGGTGTCTTTTTCTCCAAAAGTCGTGCGTAATATATTCTCTGCAATGTTTTTTTCACAATGCATTACATCAAGCACGTGCCTCACTGGTAGATCCTGTACACACACGCATGACACTGATTTACTTTACTCGTTTCGGTATGTAAATCCCTTTTCATTTTATTCACTATTATGCATGACAATTCCACGTAGATTCAGAGGCCATTTTTTTCCCACAGTTAGATCATTCCCTGCTACTCTGTTCTAAGTAAATAAAAGCACTGTCTTCTTCTTAAAATAAAATGTACGCTGGTTCCCGAGCTCTAAACTTACTTCGAGATCACTCCTGATAGAAGGTGATGTCAATCACAGTGAAATAATTCCTCTGTTCCAGTTTATTCTTTCAATATTTGTACGGTAGCAAAAGGTGAGGCATATGAAAATCTAAGAGCATGAATAACTGAATTTGTTGGAATGTGACGAACGCATACTCTTACATCTAGCCTTGGTGATTACTCTAGTCAAATACATGTTTTTCTAAAGGGGTAGTGAATGAGTACC
Organism: Ceratodon purpureus; assembly: GCA_014871385.1. Lineage (NCBI taxonomy): Eukaryota > Viridiplantae > Streptophyta > Bryopsida > Pseudoditrichales > Ditrichaceae > Ceratodon > Ceratodon purpureus. The sequence continues at coordinate 2,326,553 of CM026425.1, read as the reverse complement.
TTCCAGTACGGCAAATCGAACCAGATACTCCGCCGTTTGACTCCGTGCAACTTCACTGGGTCCGCATTGGAGTTTTCAACGCCACCAGCGCGTAGAAATTCCGATCTCTGCGTCCCCCACGTCAAGACTTCCTCCCCTGTTGGAGATTCCGGTGATAAGCGCCATTCCTGGTGGTTATCAAACGCTACTCGTGCCCTGCGAAATCGGTGTTCCCCATGCAGATATCGCCTAGCCCCTAAATAAATCATTTTCTTCAATAGCAATGCATGCTCAGCACATGTTTCCGGTCCACAAAAAGGACACCCTTTGTAGCCATGGACTTGTTGCCCGGATAAAAGCCCTAAAGCAGGAAAATCATTTACTGTCCATATCAACATGGCTCTGAGTGTAAATCTCTTTTCCCCCTCTGGCTTGCTCATATCAATTGCTGGAATTCCGTTCCATAGAGTCAACAGGTCCCGCACAACTGGACGTAAGAACACGTCTATATTATCTGCTGTTGGAGAATTTGGACCTGGTATGAGCACAATTAGTGAAATGAAAAACTTTTTGGTTAGCAACCAAGGCGGCAGATTGTAGATCGTAATGAGCAGCACCCACGTTGAGTGTTTGATGGCGTTATTCTTGAATGGGATGATACCATCGCCAACCAGTCCTAGACGCAGGTTCGTAAGGACTTCTGCAAAGCCAGGAAACAGTCGATCTATTGTCTTCCACTGTTCGCTATCGGATACAGACCTCATAAGTTGACCTCTAGATTTATGGCTATGGTACCATGTCATATGCGATGCAATCTCCGGGCACTTATACATTCTCAACAAATGCTTGATTACATCAAAATAGCGGGCTACTCTCTGAGGAATTTTGTTGCCCCCGCCAATGTACCGTGGTTGTTCGCATTTCGGGCAGGACTGTAGGTCTTCATATTCACCTTCGTACAAGATGTGTCCATCCGGGCAACAATGTACTTGTTTATGCTTTAATCCCAATCTCATAAGCATAGTCTTGATCTCATAAGTAGTTCGTGGAAAACAGTTCGACATCGGCAGCAAATCTCCCGCTATCCAAGTCAACAGTGCATCCAGAAAAGTATGCGGCACAGAATATAGGCTGCACAGAGAAAACAATACAATGCTACACTGTAATCGGTTTTTGGTACTGCCTTCGAAAACACGCTGGGTGGACTCTCTTACAAGGTTCTCCAAATTTACTTCATTCCACTGCTGGTCCTCTTGATCATTGTCGCCATCTACTGCCGCGTTGTCCTCAGCGTTAATTGCGTCGTTGTGGATATCGTCAAACCGGTTAAAAGCATCTCGTGCCATGTTCTCTAAATCCACAGCTGCTCCCCTTGGCCACGTGAATCCACCCTCTCCACCATCGCGTTCTCGGGGGCGGTATCGTTCTCTTTCTCTATTTGGATGTCGTGCTGGACCCCGCACGTTTCTACCATCCACTGTCTGTAAATATAGAGACTAAATTAGTTTCAATTTGCCCTAAAGTAAAACTACATTATCATAAAATCATGTGGCACTACGTAAACGAGGAAAAACCAAGCAAGTTTTGTATGATTATACAACGTTTTTGTACTGAACCGCCAAGGTAATCTCATCGCGGATACAATGAATTCCAACCACCCACACTACTATAGCATACGGTAGAATTTTAAACTGACATACTTAATTTTTGTGAAGGAAGCGGAAATATTCAGAGTAAAACCCGGCCATTTCTGTACACATTTAAATACCAAGAGAATGTTGGACTCACAATGACCGGGTACAACAAGTATGGGTCTCGTCCGTATGCGATATGGTGCCTTGCCACTGTCTCTACCTTTCTTATCCTTGCGCCTCTACAACGAATGCAGGCACAAGGGTATTCTGGTATTCCCAATCTATTCGCCAATGAACGCTCGATGTGATATGCCGCAGACAATCTTCGCCTCATTCTGCACAATGAAGTTTCACACTCCTGTCAACGTTACCTTGTATACGACATATGGTCCCAAAGGAAGCCTGCTTTCAAGTTATGTTAGATGTCACCTCCGTCACCTTGAATGTCACTTTTTCTCAATTTCATCATACTCCACATTGCAGTTTTACTTCGTTGATTAGTTAACTTCATATAAAGTACCTCCTAACCTCCCCAATTAGAAATACTGACATCGGCAACTAATCCCCCAACCCTCAGATTTTTGGAAGTAATAAAAAAAAATTAAAAAATTCGTATGTTCTTTTGTTATGGATCTATTATACATTGATGAGTATTGTATCATCGCCATCTTCCTTTATGTGCATAAAACAGGGGTCTAACAATTTGCTATTGCACGTAGCTATTTCACATGTTGTCACCTCAAAGTTTAGTACACAGTTTTACATACCTGAACAGTAGTGAACACAGTCACAGCGGATTCACCAACCTCGTTCACGCGGTTACGCTTGCTGTGCCTAGTCACTGGCTTTGTTGCATGAAGTTTTCGTTTTCAATTACATACTTTCCACACCTAAAACTGATTTCGGAGTTACTAGTTTCCTGTAATACAATGTCCACAGTGCAAGCATGTAAATATGCTTCTCAGAAGAACACATGTACAGTCACCTCACAATGAGACAGTCACTTCTACAATGAGTTCAAAATACATTTGTTTCGCAAAAGAAATAATCCAGTGTCAAAACACAACACTAAAGCTGTATTTTCTTTTCAGTGGAACAAACTATGGGGAAATCACCAAATTTGTAGCCATTTAATCAGCTGGATTAATCATGAATATAGAAGCTCTCGATATTTCTCAAGCTTTGTTGCTATCACCAGGCTTCGAAGTGGGTCCTAAAATACTCTCGTACAAATTACATGCAATTTCAGAAAGTGTGTCATACCAAAATGAAGAACTCTCTAGCATTATTTATCTGAGCACTCAGATATGCATCCGGAGACAGGTACTAAAAATTCTTTGCATTGCCTGTAATTTCAATGATCTAAGCATGCAGAGGGAGGATGCGAGGTACAGCACCTGGTCAATGCCTTCTCACGAGCTTTCTCTCCGGGATTATTCCGAAATTGCCTGAAAAAACAAGAGTAGTAAATGCTTCAGGTAACCCAAGTCAGGCGCTTCAAGTCCTGTTTGAATAACAGACGACGCAACCCTCGTCCGCCAAACTCCTCCTGCCAAGTCCACGCTAGATTATGAAGCCAACTACGAGGTGAGGAGACAGAATATCGTACACTTGTTTTCCACAAAGATTATAGGCATTAAGTTAGAGTGCATATGTTTCTAAATCAACTTTGTCAAGCAGTCCTACCTCTTTCCGAACAGAACAAAGGAGAACCTCCTGTGGGACGAAGAGTCCGCAATGTCGCGGTGAGTACATTTGCAGAAACAAAATAAGCTCAAGCCGCCCAAGTTTGCAAACGGCCTGCCACGTGATCACAATCCCACGACAATCTCGGGGTTGGAGCTGATTGTTTACCAGATTCGCCCCTTTACATTATGGAAGAAATACCTCTAGGTAATACACAGTGGGGATTTCCTACTTCAGCAATTGTAAAAAACGAAAAGGTCATAATTCCGAAGGGGCATGAAATACCTCATCTCCACCTCTGACTCGCCCTTCCGATTTGCATGCGCTGCATGACAAGAACGCGGTGATTAGGCAGGCAAAAAAAACAAAACAGAAATACAACTCTCTTCCACACTTTCTGGCATCTAAGATCCCAGCTCCCTCTTCCCGTATATCCTTTCACTAGTACATTGTGAATCATTTGTCAAGTCGAAAACGATGAGGACGAACTGTAATTAGTGCAGCGCATAAAGCGGCATGATCGTAAAATTCGCCAGACGTGCCACCAATTGGCATACAGGTGAAACATTTTCGGCTCCAAGTGCGGCCTCAGCTAATTGGGAGCACCAGTTGAGATCGAAGATCCTGCAAACCTAAACGCAAGAAAACGGATAAGTAAGGGACGAAGGTGAAGCAGACTGTACCAGGGAACTTGTATGAACCTGAACTGAGCAACCAATTCTCTAACGCCTTCAGTTAGGAGCATCACTTTCTGAGGGGGAGGCGCCATCGATAATACAAGGTACGACTACTACGCTGTGAGTTCCTTCCCACATTACTTATATCGTTCAGTTGGAATCGTGGATTATAGTTTATGAGTTCTACTGATTAGAAATATCCCTGTTTCAAGATGTCGGATTCGGAGGAAGAGTCATCTGATTTTTGGGATACCTGGCCGTACACGAACGGGGAGAGCTATTTCTCAGCCAAGCAGGATCCGGTTGTCCACAGCGATGAAGACATTCCGGAGCCCCCACCTGCATATTGTGGGAGCAGAATGTTCAAACTGCACCCCAGGGAGGAGAACCCGCAGTGGTTGAAGAGCTTCAGAAAGCAAACGGGTTCGACAGGAGGGAGCAACAGCGAACCGGCTGCCGAGAATTCGGAGAGTGTCAACACGCCCATTCCAACGGCTGATGCGACGAGTCCTGCAGCGTTACCTAGCGTTGGCGACACTCCTGCGAACACGAGCACACAGTCCAGGTACAAGGATCATTTGGATCACATCAGCTCAAATCCAGATTTAACCTACTTGGAGTTAACATACGAGGAGTTTGTATCACAGAAGCCTACAGTGGAAGAAGAATTTGGGCACGAAGAAGACTTTGCCACTGTATACAATGAATGCATGGCTCTCCCATGTTCCCCAAAATCGAGGATGAAAGAATGGCTCCTACGATCTAATAGGTTCGAGGAGGTACAACGAATTAAGCGACGCCGTACTACAGAACTATAGGTTATTTAGCAACCGAACGGAAAGGTAGATAGAGTGCAAATGTGCGTGTTCTCTATGGCTGACATATGTTTTATATGACTGCCACATAGCTTCTACTTCAATTCGTGTAATTGTCCATCTAATGAAAGAAACCTATGTCTTCATAACCGTTATTCAGGGGCTCGGAGAGCATCCATGGCCACAAATGGAAATTGAGCTAAACAGTGGCGGCTCATATGCCGCATGTTAGAACGGGAGAATACGAAATGACAAGTCTGCTGACTACAAGGGAGAATACGAAATGTCTCCTGAAAAAACGACAATTTAATACAATGACAAGTCTGATCTTAATCATAATCTTCTGAGGTTTCTCTTCAAATCTATGCCACGAATAGTTAAGATGCTGGACTGTAATTTGGACTGGAGTTTCTAGTCTCCACTCGTCTCGTTAGGTCATGGATAATATCGCAAATTGCAGGAATCCCTACTGTTGATGTGGCTACTGCATCTATGAAACAAATCCGTAGTAAAAGAGTACGAATTTCACCATACCCCAGTTTCCAGGTTGGGCAGAATCCCCATCTTCGGCACAACAGCGATATCCTGAAAACATAACCTCAACGAGTCAGAACCACCTGATAAAGATTGGTCAATACTGCATAAAAAAACAAGGAAATTCAGTGAGAACCACACCTATTGGCATCGTGTGGTGCAGCAACTGGACCGTGTAGAATTCGAGTTTGGTGTGCTGCATGGCGTGATTTTCTGCTCAGTTGAAGCGTCTTTTCTAGTGTCAACAAGCAAGGAAGTAGGAGCTGAACTTATGGCTGCTTAGACGCTTCCTTGAAATAGCAATCGCGCCCGCAAGTGCCCACCTCTTAAAGCGCTCGTTGTAGAGACTTATGCGGTACAGGGAGCCTCCAATTCCACGAAGACCTTATGATCTGCAAGACGTAATTCAAAAATCAACAACGAGGTTAATGAGATACAGGGTTTTCAACAAGTCCTAATCGGGTTGATTATTTTCACGTGAAAACAGAAATTTCGCGATACAGTCCATATTGCAAAAGGACGTCAAATACGAGGGAAACTTAGCATAGAGAATTGCTCGCACTTCGATCCAGCGATCATACTTTTTATGGCGTAGAGCGTTATTGATGGCTGCGGAAAAACCTGTTCCAGCACAGTTGAAAACAAGAAAAACCATGCCGCATTGGTCAACTGTTTGTGAAAGAATTGACATGCCCTACCAAATCAAAGTACGGTAAATACTAGAGAAGGGGATGATTTCAAAGTGCATAGAAGAGCAATTTTTTTTTAAATAAAAAGACGTGCAGCGCCTCTGTATTTATGTTATGGGGCGGCGTGCCTTGTCAAACCCTAATTTAATTTTTGGATGAAAGTCGTTGTCTCACAGTGGACAGCGTTCACTCTCGCATTGCTACCCACTATGCTTCCTTTCTTGTTTTGGTCGTCTTCACATTAGCGAAGTTACAGTGAGCGATGTGGCGATTTCTACCTTGTTTTTTGTCTGTTGTAATCGCGCATGTTTCGGGTTTTGGGGGAACTTGGAGTTGGTCGCGTTGCATGCGGGGGTGACTGCTCATCAGGTTTTCACCGTGCGATCACTCTAATTAGTCCAGCCCAAAATCTGTGAAGGTGAGGGAGGGGGCTCGCATGGTTGAGGTACTGCTCACCACGTACTTTCTACGTCATTAATCGAAGTCGTGGCATGTCTAATTTTACACTGTTGTGCTAAGGATTGTTTGTTGGTTGCCATGAAGGTACTATGGCGTAAAAAAAGGCGCACTCCTTGATGCCGAGTTGTTCCATAGAGCAGGGCGAATGAGGACACCTTTTTTCGCACCAGTTCCCGATTCTGAAGGGGATATTGCGGCCGCTTCGAAGGGGAAAGCTGACGGTGGGGGGCAGGCAAGCACTGTCAGAAAGTCTCAGCCGCAAGTACTGCAAGGCGAAGGCGCAGCGGTACACCAAGTGTGCAGCTCCGTTAAACCTGGAGAGGTTGGAAAACTACCGTCGGGGAGAGGCGCAGCTACTCGATCTGAACGTCACTTTGAGCTTGTTGAGGATGCATGCGAGGTTAGGGTTACTGGTGAAGAAAAACCTTCGACGACGAGCTTGAAGAAGAGAAGTTCACAGGTCTTTCCACCAACAAGGCAACACAGGACACACACCAGTACCTCCCTCTTGGCATCCGCAGCAGATCAGATTTCGAACGCCAAACCAATTGTACAGTACCAGAATTTGCATTTCAGATAGTTAGATAGCCGATGCTTTCGCGGTAGTGGATGACGGAAGGTCTTGCTTTTGTATTTCCATAAGGAAGGTGCCCTAACATACTGTTGCATTCTGACTGGTTATGTATTCAGAAGAAGGTACGTTTTGCAGAGGAGGAAGGTAACCGCCGCAGCGAAAGCAACGACATTACAGTACCTGTAAGTTTTTTATTGGATGCTGTTGCAAGTTTTGTTTGCAAAGGATATTGTACATGCACTGAATTCGTTTTAACGGCACAAGCGATTATCACTAAGTTCACACATGATACTGAAGCTTTCAAAATATAGGCAACTTCCAATGCTTTGGGTTTCTCATTCGTAATGATTGGAATTGGACTCTAGCAGGTAGTGGAAGAAATACACGATCCCGAAACAGAAGAGTCACTACCAGCGTGCCCAACACCAGGAGTTCCCCCCTCCAAGTTTGCAGGGTCTAAGGATCAACGTCTACCTCTGTAAGAGTGATGACAACATTTTTCTACATCTGTCTGTCTTTGCTTAGGACAGAGCTCAAATTTTTCAGTATCTATATATTTATTGTGAATAGCACGAATGTTCTACCTCGATAGTGTCGAATGAACTCCGTTACCCCCCATTACAGTACACATGATTACATGGAGTCCATTTGATGTTATACTTTTTGCTCCATGCAATGTACATAAGAGATCAACATTTTTTGCACTTCAGGAGAAGTACTGAACACGTAAAGCGCCGAGGAATTCCTGCCACAGTTCATGGACCCATAGCACAGGTAAGAAAACGTCGACCTCTTCAAGCCTGTTTGGATTATTTCTTGAAGGTAACCACCTGGTCAATAAAGTTTCATTGCATATGGAAAGTTGAGATGAATCTAACCTTCTTGTAAGTAATGTAGCCGACTGACCAGGGCAGCGGACAACTGCAGTACTGTGGACTGTGCAAGTTGCCCAAACGTAACGCCCCCCAGGTAACTATTAGAATTTCTCTCGCACCTAAATAGGGATTTATATGAAACCATTCCATTCCTTCACACGAATAAAATTATAAAATATATCGGAGGTAGCCTTAAAGATCAAGTAATACAGTACTCGGTAAATAGATAAACATGGGTGGTTTTTAATCAATCATATATTTTGAATATGTGACGGAGAGCTTACTAATGTACATATTCACATGTAACAGAGTGGCCGAGCTACAATGGTAAGAAGTCTACCAGACGAAGACCGTCCCCAGCCATGGTTGAGGAAAAAAAAAACGGTACCCGCAACGACGAGAGAAACAAGAAATGCATCTAAGGCAGTTCTCCCCGTGGAGACAACAAAGGATGCCGCACCATTGAATCAGCCCGGTGGGATAGTAAAAGGACGGAAGAAATTGAAATTGAAGGTGCATGATACTACGAAAGGCCCGAAGAAATCCCAAACCATCGGTGCTGCAAGCGTAGCTGTGGTGCTAGGAATGGCCCAGAAGGCTGTACCGGACGTGCAAGAACTACGTAGGAAGACTGAAGAAGATGCTTTAGCTTGTGGCAGAGTTCCGAGGACAGTATCAAACCCAGGGAAGGCAACTCAGTGCCGCACTACTACTTCCACTGTTCAAACTGGAGAAGAAAACCTCGAGTCTACGCCGGTACTGCCATCATCGGTTCGTGATCGTTTGGAAACTATTCCGGTGGTTCCAGAATCAGAATGTAAGACAAAGCAAAACCAATGTTTTTGATACTATGATGTTTAATGAAAACTTAGATGTTGTGAGACACATGTAAGTTTGGGTCACACACATGAGACCAATTGTATGCGTTGCCTCTGTATGGGCTAACAAACAATGGTTATTCGAAATGTTCAGGTCCTAATAACGTTGGCGAGGACGATGTAAATGATGCTGTGGAGGAAACAATTGATGCACATGAGAGAATAGCTGGCGACATCCCCGGTTTCCGACGATCAGAAGTGGAGGTTCAGGAGACACGGAACACTACTTGTCGTAATAACAGCACCACTCTTCGCGAGAAGATTCACCTCGGTGTCCGAACCGAAAGGGATTATGAAACATCAAGTGAAGAACGGCGGGATCATGCAAGGAGACGGTATAGGCGCAGTGAGTCGCCGACGAACTACTACAGTAATACCGTAAGCTTCGTCTCCTCGCCATTGTATTGTTGTTTATGGTATTGGAAGTTCTGTTTATGGTTATGCAGGATGTGGGGTGACATAAATTGTTGTTGGATAATGCTGTTGCAGAATCCTGGAAGAAGACGCAGACGATATGAGTCATACGACGATTCGCCTGGATCGGACCGCAGAGAGAGCCACAGACATTATCACTACTCCAGCTCGAGGAGCCCTCCCCATCATCGTCACGGGTCAAGTCGAGAATACGGTAGGAGGAGATCACGTCACAGTCGGTCGACGACTCCTCCATTTTCCAGTGACAGACATATGCAACCACAATCCTCAAAGTACAGAAAATATCATTCAAGGGATGTTCGGAGTAAGTATAAATATTATTTTACTGTATTGAGAAACCATCGTGGTCAGCTAAATTCTATGAATGGAAGTTTAGTCAATATACGGTAATCTAAGAACGCACTTGCACACTTTGGTAAATAAATATAGTACAGTGACATACTAGACGAGAATGGGGTATTCTCATCATATGGGGAGTACACACCATTAGTAAAAACATAGTAGTAGTTGACGGACTTGCTGTGACATCCTTGAAGAGTTATAGTTGTATGTTTATGATTTATGGACGGAATAACACAATTGAAGTCTGCACATACGACTCTACTACGATGTTCTGATTAGTTTGCGAAAACATTGCAGGTTCGGAACGGTATGGGAGGTCGCCGACTCGGTCGCCGGTGAGGAGCCGAAGGCATGCATTTCCCGATGGTGGTAGTAGTCACCGAAGATCGCTGTCACCAGGACGTACTCCACGATCGCAGCAGCGGAGCCCGGTTCACTTATCGCCACATACTAATTCCATTCGAAGGAATTCAGACGCTGAGAGGACCACGGAACATAGAAGTTCATCGGTTGTAAACGTAGACAGTCTGCAGTATCCATCACCAGCATTGGATAGGAGGACACGACGGCACAAACAAGCCGTTCGAGAGGAAGAAATGGCGCGACGAGTACGAAATGGGGAGAAACCGTTCTATCTAACTCTAGATGCGGATGGGAAACCGTACGGTCCTGGAAGACCAGCCTGGGTTGCCGAAATATTTAAGCTGGCGTCAGGACTCGATCCCTCGTGCACCCACATTGCCCGGCAGACATACGAAGCAGTTACCACATTCAAGGAGCGATTGAACGAACGGTTTGAGTACTCGGGTGCCCTTAATGCTGATTACCTGCGGGCAATGATGGGGAAGGCGGTAACGAGGAAGCGTGGCGAATTCTTTGCAGCGATCGACAGAAAAGAGGCTCAACCCTTACACATTGATCATGAGGTGTGGCAGCGACTCGTGAAGTTGGCGGGAAGCAGACAGCGTTTCGAAAAATCTGAACTAGGGAAAAGGGCAAATGCGTCTCGGAAAACTCTGGGAAGGACTGGGAGATGTGGCGTGAATGGCGTACGAGAGAGACTCCGGGAACTTTTGAAGAGGTCACCAGATCCAGAAGAGATCGAAATTGAAATGAACCGTGACAAGGGCTTCATGGGATCCAAAAAAAAATACATTGAGGACGGTGGGGAATTCGAGGAGACTCGAAGAAGAAACTCGGACATACACTCCCTAGGGTCATGCGGCCAGAGTCCTATGTCTGGTCAGAGCGAGAGTGAAGATGATGACCGCGATCCATGGAACGAGGAAGAGATATTGACAAGGAAGGTACGTTGTACAGGCACAATTAATTAATAGACATGTAAACTACAAATTATATACCGTAAGTGGTTATTGTGGAGCGACGACCATACTTAAATTAGATAAATTGCCTGGATCTGTGTTTTCTCACTGCCATTATGTATTCCAACATATTCATAGTTATTTACATCATTTCCGAGGAGTCTTTGGCTTGCAGGAGATGGGGAAGCAGTCTGGTACTGGAGGTACTGGGTCAAGCATGAGGAACTCAAAAAGCATTGAAGAACATGATACAGCAAGCGCAGCGTATATTAAGGAGTTGCAGGCTGAGATAGACCGGTTAACAGCCGGTACAGGGATGAGATCCAAGTACAACACTCATGAGCACCGGAGAAGTGAAGGTAAGCTCCAGTTTCAATTTGTACTAATACGTAGACACTGTTTTCTCGAAAGTCAATTGAGGTAACATGTGCTCTTATGTAGAAGTGGCGGGGTCTCGTATCTAATGATAATTTTGTTACAAATTGAAATTTAGGATGAAAAGAGGGCATTGTGCGGTCGGAAGGAACCGAAGGCAGAAACTGCAATGGGAATAACCGATGACGAGAAGTGGAATTTAGGCGACGGTGATTTGCGTTAAAACAGATTGGAAGGAATCGAGACTTACGGATATTAAGTTGTTGATCAGGTTGTAGCCGATTTTGGATTCAGTAATAATAAGCGTTTAAGTTAGGTATTAAGTACGACAATTTAGTAAGTTTTGTTTCTTACATGCCTGGTTCGGACTGTAAGTGTGTTGCACCAATTTTGAAGCATGCAACTTAGGAACATTAGTTGCGTCCACTTCATGTCTGTGTATTAAATAGTTATGGACTTCCAACTAAGTTTATGACATCAATTGTTGCGGAAACGATACGCATATTGGACTTCTGTAATTTTGATAAACTTATATGCAATCTCGTCGTATATAGGTGCAGTTTCTTGGTGCAGGAATAATGAAGTGACTGGCATTATCGTATAGTGAACGGTGTGAAGAAGCTGGATATCGATTAGCTATCTGGAGCATATAGTTCATAAGATGTTTTTTTCAAAGTTCATCTTCGATATCGAAGCTTGGCTTAGAATGGGAATTTACTCCGAACCTCCCCTATTAATGTCACCAAATATTGCAATGGGTCCACAGTATGCTATTCTGTAACTGTTTTCAATTATTGACGTGATTCTTTATCTGTCAAGTTATATGATTCTCGAAATACATGTTACTCGATACTCATACTAGAATATTTATGGAGTTGCTGTTAGAATTGTTGTTTCCTTGTAATTAACTGCCAAAGATGGCTGCAGAATTGGAATAATACTGCAGAAGCAAGTGAAAGTGGAAGGTCTGTTCTATCAACAGAAGCGAGGTGTGTTCTAAAAACTCTGCTTATTACCAGTTATATGAATAAACACTAGTGTAGACTGATATTTTGCGCTTCATATCATGTGTGTCCATCCACTATTAACTTAGATTTGCAAAAAACCACGGTTTTAAGACTCAGTTTATAAAATAGCCAAAATGTGAGAGCTGATGTGATGGGTGGACGTCAACTCAGGAGCTATGATTGTTCAATTCGACAGGGTCGTGCTGCTGCATGCTGCTACTACCATGATGATCTACACGGTATGATTACCTACTAATTCACTCTAATCAGGGTTTTTCTCTCACATGTGACGTGAGATGGCTGGAGGTAAAATCAGCATCATGAAGGATCATGATGACTCGAGGGAGGTGGGCTACTTGTCGGCTAAGTGGCGGCTGACAGGAACGCATTGTCATCTTCTCCAACACGACCACCTATACATCTCCTGAAGCCCAAGGTAAGGCGCTCCTTCTTTCTCACTTGTTTTCCTGCATATTCCCTGTTTTCGTGGTTCCTGTATGCGATCGCATTCGTTCAACAGTGGGCGCGTTATCTTCTTATTCGTCCGTGTGTTAGTCGATCTTCATTCTATCGCCCAAAATGTCGGATCTCCGGTGGACAGCGCAGTTCACAGAATTGAAGAAAGGACGATTCGAGATGGTGGCTCAGCACGTTATCATCGACCACGTCCTTGATCTTGCCTGTGAGCCTGAGGATTTTTGGAGCAGCATCGACCGATTGCACATAGACAGGCAAGCTCTTATGGAGCTCATTCCGCGGCTCGCATGTTTGTCCAAGGCATGGAATGCGGCAATGCGTTCCAGGATGGAGTACGCCGCTCTTCGAGCTGCGTCGTCTCTGAACAAGAGCAGATTCTGGAATACCCATTGGCTGCGTCGACGCGGCTCCAACCCCTTGGCAGACTTCGACAGGGCAGTCAGCACTTTCTCCAAGTCATGGAGTCTCCCTAATCCCGTGCCAATGAGGTTGAGGATCGCGCCCCTGGGTGATCTGTCGAACGTGGAGCTGTGTTCTTTGCTCACTTTACTCTCCTCCGGATGGATTCTTGCAGTGAAGGTGAACCCTGGAGATGGTCAGGAGCTGCTTCACAACATATGGGTAACTCCAGCACAGCGAGCCAAGACCATCTGAAGGTACCCAATTTTCAATTCCTTTTCGTTTATATATATTTGTTGTCGCTCTAAGTCATTACTCCCTACTTAGCCTCTAGACTGCTTTCGCATACGTAATCGGATATTTTATTATTATTTTGTAACATACCTGTTTTTGAATATATGTGTATGGGTATTATGTTCCTGACTCGGCAATCTTGTGTCTGTTACTGATGCATGCAGGAAGCGGCTGCTATAATGGAATACGCTAGGACTGTAACTAAGGCGTAGTTATTTTGTGGGACAATGAACACTTTGTTTTGTCATGAACCCTGTTCTTGTGATGATCAATCTTCAGAACTTCTTTAGATTTGAATATGTAGTAGCCCATAACTTCTTTTGTACGCAGTTATAAGGCTCGAGGTCAGACAATTAATAACTTCGTTTTTTTGAAGTCCTGTAAATTCTGGCGGTTCGAGGAGATTTTGATAAATCAGTACTGTTTTCGTCTATCCGATACTGCTACCCCTTTTGTGAATGTAATATTAATCAGGTTTTTAATCATGTAAGTGTAATATGAATAGAGGTTGGTAATAGAGTGGGTGGATTGGAGGACTTGGGCAATGGGAGTAAAACACATCTGGCAGAAATATACATTGTTTGAAGGTTTTAAATGGTCTCTATTATTAACTAAGTGTATCGCAGGTAGTACTGTAGACAACTATACATTTTCTGGTCGGTAATTTCTATCTCTAAACTGTTATACATCAGTTAAGTGGGAGATTAGAGAAGCAGGATTTGGTTAGAATGTTAGTGGCCACGGCCAACATATGTCTAAGAAACATGTATTACATTTCTTTCTGGAGTTGCTGTTAGAATAGTTGTTTCAAGGACATTATTCAGTTTGTGGCTCTTGTTATGGACAGAGATGGGCCCTGTGGTAGAGAACATCGTGGAAAAAATATGCATTAGGAGGGGAGACGGGAAGTTTCGAAGGGAATCACATTGGCGCCTATGATGGATTCAGAAGAGTATCTACACCTCCTGGTCATCCAAAACTAAGGTACAGCCCTATCCATCAACCTTTGCGAAATGCATGCCTATTTAGTCTCGGTCCTCCACGCAGTGAGTGGACCGTGTCTGCTACATAATAGGACTCCCTCTTCTGCACTCACAGAGATAACAACTGTAGAGGTTGTAAGGTAGAGCACATGGTAGACAGGAGAGAGAAGTGTCGAAGAGGTGGTTCAATCTGCTTCTTGTGCAACACATCACGTCTTGTAGCAGGGACTTAGTACACCGTCTGAGTTTTGGTACAGAACGTTGATTTCAAGAATGGCGAGTGCTTGGGAGAGGGTGTTGTGTGAGCGGGTTTTGTTGAACTTGCTGACAGAGCTGGCTCGGCCTGTGGAACCATGGGATAACGTGTCGCCAACACTCGGACCCTTGAAGCCGCTGCAGGGATGCACCATAAAGGATGTCTACAACGCCAGGGCGACGTGCAAGCTCTTCCGGGAAATCATCGAAGGCAGTCCTGAATGGGCGTGTATCAGGTTGGCTCGTTATGATTACTGCAAGGAAGATAAGCCATGGGAGACGCAGGACCTTTTTGAATTGCATGCTTTCACAGCTAACTGGCGCCTGTTCAGCACGTCGTGGAAACTGGGAACCCCCATATCTGATGAGCGCCTCCGTCTCGCAGACATCGGCACGCTCTCCAACAAGGAGCTCAGTGACCTCCGGTTCTTGCTCAACAGCTCCAGCAACGAGGAGATAATGCTCGGACCAGATGACAAGCTTCGCTTGAAGGGAGATGTGTGGGTGTGTCCGGCACATCGAGGTTGGTTCGAAGGTCGAGGTTGAGGTATGTAACCCATGCATCCCGTAAACCCCCTTCCATTTCGAGTTGATTGTGAAGTAATTGTCATGTGCAATATTCTCTTTTGTTCGTCAAACACCGATGGTCTTAAACTTTCGGATGCCATTTGCAGGGGATTTCTGCAGTTGGTTGGTAATATATGTTCCGAGATTTTGAGAGGCGATATCAATTGCCTCCTGTGACCGCAATACGTCAACGGAGCATTCTGGTGTAGGCGGATATCGGCAGCATAGTAACGATGTCAACCAGTTTACATTAGGGGTGGCACTGTAGCAAGTGATTTGCATTCGTTTAATGGGGGCATGTAAATTACGTCAATTTATTATTTAAGAATTTCCGGAAACAGTTTTTATCCTAAACCATGATTGGCCATACTCCATGTGATTCCCTGAATGTTACTGCGAGTGAACCTATAATTGGCATGTATGTGTGATCCATAAAATGTACAGGGTAGCTTAATATTCTAGTCCAAACAGAACTGTACACGTGGAGAACAGTGACGTACAGTAAATAATTTATATAGTATAGGTGAATGTAACTTCAGAATGCGAGGTTATACCCTTGGAAGCACACAAAAAAAGTAAATTAAATTACAAGCAGGATCACTAATTCTAGCATCGACAGTAAATCAGGTCTGGATATTTCAATTTTCGATATGCACAGCAAATAGTCACTAAAGAAAGAAATTAGTCAAAAAAATTACTGCGAAATCTATATCCAGCAGGATAAAAATGTTTTTATTTACAGAAATGGATGTGACACGTCAACATATTTTGATGACATGGCGAAGGATAAAAATGTTTTTATTTACAGAAATGGATGTGACACGTCAACATATTTTGATGACATGGCGAACACAGTCATCGGGGAAAAGGGTTGTAAGATGACCAAAACAACATAGCCAATTCAACAAATCCCTGTTGAGTACTGTCCAAGTCAAGTCGACCTATTCAACAGGGCGAATCAACGAATTTCTGTTAGAATTGTGTTGATATGGACAAAAAATTTCTACTAGTGTTATCCTCTGCTATCATCCCCATTATAAACTCCATTGAGAGCAAACAATTGTTGGGCATCTCAGATTTCGAATGCAAGCCTGGCCAATATGCCTCAATCTTGGCAACCATCTCCCGATCTGTACAGGCCGTGTAGCGAAACTTCTGGCGTTGGCCTTGCGGAGATCCAAACAGCGCTTCACACTCATCTACTGTAACCTGCTTGGACAATCGAATTGCTGAGGGTTTAGCACCGCTGCCTCAAAACCCTAGACCCACAAAATGAGCATGGTCACATACAACAAACGTTGGTTTCCGCTTCTTCGCACTTGCGGGCAATTCTCGCTTTGGTCGAACCTGCCTAATACTCTCGGGGATCTTGTTTTCACCTGCACTAACCCGCTCATCACTATCCATTACTGCGCGACCATTCATAATTTGCTTGGCCATGACTCCCTAAACCGCGCTTCAGGTCAAAGGAAGCCTTAACTACACGCAATCCACCACGGCGCTGCAGCCAAGACAAGATTCCACTATGAGTGATGGTAACAAGATACAGTACGGAGAAAGTCGTTCTGGCATCACCGCATCTACCCGGGCCATGCTGGAGTCAAAATAAGCGTGGCTTATTACTGTAAGCCCATTTTCAGCAAAGTCGTTGGGAAGTAACAGATCCACAATGCAAGTCTCACTTTACCAGCAGTGTTAAAATTCAACCAGGTAAATGGTTACTGTTCATCCAGCTGTGCATCCCTTTCGATGCCTTAGTGGAACACCTTGCACACACATGACATTACACACAGTTTGATGACCCTAGTGTGCAAACCCCCATGATCGCTGGATTAAAAATTTTAGGATGTCGAAGGAGTCTGTCATCAGGCTCGCCAATGTTCTAGCGCCCCATGTGGAAAAGCAGGATACGAAATTTAGGCGACCAATCCCAGTGCTTGTGCGAGTGGCGTGCACCTTATACAAGCTTTGCCAGGGGGCGAGTTTATTGATCTGCTCGGAGATGTTCGCTGTTGGAAAACAGACTGTGAGCGAAATGCTTCGGGAAGTGGTCAATGCCATCAATATTGAGTTAAGAGGGGAGATTGAATGGCCCAAAGGCAACAAACTTATCGAGACAATGCAGTCTTTCGAGCAGTATTGCAGCCTGCCTGCTGTGGTCGGGGCGATAGACGGAACTCATTTTGAGATTCGTAAACCTGCCTTGTGTCCGGAAGATTACTACTATTTTAAATCTGGTGGGTACAGCTTGCAATGCCAGGTTGTTGTCGACAGGAGTGCTCGTTTCCTCGATGTCTCAGTTGGGATGCCAGGCTCCACGCACGACGTCCGTGTCCTGAAACGATCCGGGTTGTACCATTTGGCGACTCAAACTAATCTTTTCGACATTGCTTACTCGCAGCAGGGCTTCAGCCCATATCTGATAGGGGACAAGGGATACCCCCTTCTCCCTTGGCTTCTTACTCCATACCGCGATGGGCCTAATGTTGCACGGTCTTACCCTGAGAGATTATTCAGTAAAAAGCTTCGGAAGGGGAGGTCAGTGGTCGAGCATGCTTTTGGAGTTTTAAAGCAGATGTTTCAAGAGCTCATCGGCGAATCGGACTTGAATGTCACTTTCCTTCCCGATGTTATTGTTACTTGTTGCCTGCTACACAACCTCCTCTTAGGGCAATCACATGAGCAAGTTGAGAGATTGCTTGGGGTGCTTCAGAACGAAGGAATGGCCCCGGTGGTAGATGAGGATCCTATTGTCAAACCGCCAGCACCAGGCCCTCCTCACAATGACTACGTACAAGGGGATGCCAAAAGAACGGCACTGGGCATGTATCTGGCCAACCGAAGGGCGCAGTGAAAGGTCTGTTTTCCCATCTCATTCAATTGAATTCTGTGCAGCCGCTGAGTAGATGAGACAGCTTTTTTTTATTACAACGCATGTAGTGACGATGTCATTACAGTTCACCTACATGTTCTACATACTTGTTTTGTGTCCCAAGTCGACGCTGACTATCTCTCTGTCCACGTTACAGGCACAATTACTGAACGTCAAAGTTCCGAGGTTGTGACTCAAAGGTCAGTTCTCACAACTCTCCTTCAATCTATCCTTGTAAAACTCAATCGTATTTCTGTTCTGGTTATTTTTTTTAATTTTTTTTTTTTTTTTTGTTTCTTTCCTCTAAACACATTAAAAACAGAGTCACCTTCACCTCGTCTCATTTCGCTAACTCCCCGACTTGAATCACTGGTTTGATGTGCAGGCTAGCTGGATGGAGCAATACAAGCTTCATGCCGCCTCTTCCTCGGTAGGGGAAGCTGCTGCTCGATTGGGCATACCCTGCATCGTCGGGAGGATAGTGGCGGGGGCCGTAGTCTGATCGGGAGCTCTAGGGGGGGATAGGGGGCCGCAGGCTGCTGTGCAGTTCGCCCAATTGCCTCTGCGAGGCTCGATATGGCATTTACCACGAGTCCCTGGTTCACTAGTGCCAATCTCATGTTCTCCAATTCCAGTCGGTCCTTATCCCGCTTGTACTCCATCTGTTAAGCGTGCATCTTCCTGGCCATCTCCAACCGCATACCCTCCATTTCTTTGTTAGCGTGAGTCATGTCTTGCAAAGTTTTGACCATTTTCTCTCCAGCTTCTGCTGTTACATCAGCCATCAGCTTGTGTCCATTGTGTCCGTTTCTCCTTTGGCCAGTGTTGCGATGTAGTCTGGAAACATCATAAGTGGATGTCCCCGATGAGGATAGCACATGCGGGCGCCCTGCTTGGCCACTCCCAGCCATGCCAGCAGTACGTGCTGGTTGTGGAGAGAACCCTTGCGGGGCCCGTAGTGAAGTACGTGCCCTGGGCACAGCCGCTGCAGTCGGAGATTGCCTCGGGGTATGGACGGGGCTGTTAGTCCCCCCGCCCCCGCCTACACTTGCTGCAGGTTACACTGGTACCGATGTCGGTGCTTGGGGCTGGTTAATGCCTCGGCCGGGTGCTCCATGCTGATAATTACCGCTTGCTCGCATGTTGGCAGTCGATGCGGTCTGCGGGGGAGGAATGGGGAATACATTCTCTGCTCCTTGCTGGCCAGTCCAAGGACCGTTCCCCCAATGTGAGACGTCGGGACTCGACTCCCGCATCTCATCCCTAACTAGCATGTTGTCCGAATCTCCAATGCTATCGCTCATGTAGAAAGGGTCTGCCTGGGTCTCCATGAAACTTTCATCGTCCTTGACATCCGCATGCACATATGAGGCACCATCCCGCCTGAGGTCATTGGAATAATTACCATCTTGGGGCCGGAGAAGATCCCGATGGTGAGGGAGATTCATCATTGGGCGTGACATGAAAAACTCGTACATGCTTGTATAGACTTCCTTGAAGAAGGATCGGGGGAGATTATCCTTCCTCCTCTCTGCAAATGTGATAGTGAAATACTCCTCTTTGTTCCTTCCTGTACCCTTGTGGTAGTCAGCAATGCGCTTGAAATCAGCCATCGTTGATTGCCACTTGTGCTTGCAGGCTGGCCCCTCTCTTACAACCCCTCCTTCGGTCATGCCATTCACCTCACGAGCTATCTTCCCCGATTTCGTCACATCTGTTGACATGAGATCCCTCGCATCTATAACTTCCATTTCCTCTAAGTGCTCGAGGCGCTTTGCCTCGACAAGTGCCAAAATCTCCTCTTTACTCTAGTTGGGGTCACGCTCTTTCCTGCGCCTTGACGGTCCTGCATCGTCAACTCTGGTTCCGATATCCTGAGAACTTGGCCCTTGACTTGAAGCAGCAGTTGTTTTTCTCTTGCCTTTCTGGTTTGCTCTGGATGCAGCTACGTTGGTTCCATGAGGAATCTGACCTGCTGTAATACTGTCCCATGCACGGTGTCACGGTCCTTGTTAACTTTCAGTTTGTACTAACGTTTACAGTTTGCAATTTAAAACAAGTTCTCATTGTAGCATCGGAGGGGTGTTCTGGGAGGGTGCAGGTCGGTGACATGCAGCTAAGGAGTTTGAAGTGCGAGAAGACCATGACTTCTACGCAGCGAAGTGCCGCCTTCATGACGGTAAGATAACGAACCAAACCTTGCATGGCAGTGGACCGACTCTGTAAAATGAATTGTTAAATCATTTTCAAGAAGATACAAACAATGAACTCACCTGTTGGTTGGTCTGTAGGAGAACGGGAGCGGTTGAGGGCACCGGTTCCATGCACTGCAGAGGAGGCCATGACGGAATCTTGCGTCGAAGAGGAGACCGGGAGCAGGGGAGCGGGACAGAGTTCAGGGACACCTCGAGTAAAAATGCTCGGGTTACTGTAGAGTTTCTATACTCCAGGTTCAGCCGAAGGGTCTGCGAGGGACTGTTTGAAACAGTGGACACGTTACAGACTACAGTTACCTGGTTTCTAGCTCTGCCCGCAACATTGTCGCCGAAGTTGGTTCCTAAACCGCAGGAAAAGTTGGACACTCACAAATAACTTAAGTGCCCCTTCGAGGGCCAAATAGGAACCTCCAGATAACACCCTTGTAATGGTAGATTTCAAAACATAAATCTAAATTATCTGAAATAAACAGATATTGTAAACACCCCCACCTCTTCGGGTAATCACGGGCCAACCTCTGCCGTAACTCCAAGATACACGTCGACTTTTCATCCTCCAGGTCAGATGCCACATCGTCTGGGTCGAAATTACTGTTCATAGTGCGGACTCTGCAATACCGTAACTTCACCTACCGACGGAATTGCAGTTCCATGCATCCAAGTCCGGACGTACCCTAAGGTAGTTGCACCTTAATCCGACCCAACGAGGGAGTTGGTACCCGGGGAGTGCAAAGAGCATGAATTGAAACCATGAATGCGGTAGCAAATTGGAGACGAATTGTTGTCTTGGAATCAGAATTTTTAGACACAAGAGCAATTTTACACAATATTTTGAGGGGGAAGCTCTTGTAGACACCTAATGAAAACTGTAGACTTATCCAAAACAAACATAAGAAACACTTGGACAAAACTTGTCGATGCTTCCATCTTATTGGTTTCCATCTTATTATTTTCATTTTTTCTTTTTTAGTTTGATATATACTATATCTATTATAAAAAATTTGGACCAATTTTTATCAATTTTATTAAAGCTAAGAAGGTTAGTAACATTTGTTGAATTGACCAACATCATTCTGGGTTTCTTCTTCTAATTTAAATTTTTTATTAAAAATTCAAATACTTGCCAAAGCTTGAGAGCATTTTTTATTTATTGGAGATGAGATTATTACCACATACATTAGACTCGAAAATTAAATCAAATTTAAAGCCAAGAAAACTCATTGTAATTGAACTCTAGATGAAAAATACATGGCTCTTCAAATTGAAATGTCCAAAATTTGGATGCTATAACAATTTGAGATCAAGAACTATTTGCTCAAAATCCAACAACAGAATGCATTGGATTTGAGAGTAGCTCACCTTCATAAACCCTTAAACAAAGAGTGACATGGAATTTGTAGCTGATGGAATTAAAGTAGTAAAAGAATGAAATGTTTGGTTTCAAGAGCAATTTATTATTTGCTCCATTATATTTATTACATCAAATATGGATTATGATAAATTGTGCTTTATTTTATTTGCTCTCAAATGTCATCACTTCCATACTTTTGAGTATCATTTACATATTCTAAAATTTCTTCAAGTTATAATATTTAGAGCCATTTCAAAATTAGAAATGATTTGAATGATGAAAATAAGACAAATTATTTTCAATTCAAAAGAATTTTAACTACATCATTTATAGAAAATAAAAACTTTTAATAACTCCTATGAATATTGTGGCTCGTGGAATATTGTGACTTTTATTCACCTTTACAGAAATATAATTTCCGCTCTAAAAAGAAGTTTTATTGTTCAATGTTGATTTATCTCAATGTTTGGCAATTCCATAAATTCTTGCCAATTTTTTTCCTATGCCCTTTTGTTGCATTTTATTTTTTTAATACATTAAATTATTATCATGATAGTCTAAAAGAAATCTTTGGCATATTGAACCTATTTTATCTAAAAGGCCTCAAATCTTTGCCATCTTCCTGGATAAGGTAAAAAATATCTGGCAAATTTACGTTGTTATCTATTTGAGTGAAATAAAAATTCATTGGTAAGGATTTTTTAATAACATCACAAACAAGCAAAGTTTGTTCCATGTAATAAAGAAGGGTAATTTTTTTAAAAAAAATACTAACATTAAGAAAAAAAAAGTAGATAGCATAAAATAATTCTTAAGGTTCCTTAGAAGAAAAAAATCAATCTTCTATTAAGCAACTACCTTCTCACATCACCATGATATTTTTAGGACTTCATGATGAAATTGACATTGTAAGAGGCTGTCCAAAATCTCAAATTTCCTTCTAAGACAAAATAATTCTAAAGGTAGAAAAGGAATTATAACCAAATAACAATTGCAATGAATCATTAAACAGAGCCACCTCAACAATCTTCTTTTATTGTATCATTATTTGATGCTACATGGATTCTAAAACAATGAATGAACTGAATTCATTATTTTCCCCTTTCCAAGACAAATGGCTCCTACTATACTAAAACCACCATATATTGTGAGTGCATGATTCTCACAAATGTTACTAGTGGAAACCATGCATGCAATGATCAGAACTGGTATATATGAACCTGATCGTTTTGACCATATTTTCCAAAATTTGGTCAAAATGGTCAGGTTCATGGATACCAGTTATAGTCATTTGTTGAAGAGATATTTTCTTACTGGCTTAAATACTGCCCTATTCAACTAAATACTGCTAAAAACCCACAAAAATTTGAGTACTACCTGATTCTGTCCTAGTTACTTTCCTTTGTAGAACCTGCTACTCTTGTTCTATAACAACTGCAGTCCATGTCATGGTCTAGTTAGTAATCCAGCCTCCATAATACTCACTCAACCCACCTTCTCTAACCCTTATCCTCATTCATCAGTGCACACACAAGGAGGTTGCAATGACTTTTTGATTCAATGCTTCAAGGCTCTACAACTCAGCGCTTCCTGCTAACAGCCCTGCTTGTACCCTCCAGGCTCCTTAGAAATCATAACCCAAACCATATCTCTTAACACACATCTTAACCTCTAACTTCTAAGGGCATCCTCAGTCGGAGCCCGCCATCAGCTCCCTCCAACGGGACTTGACAGGCTCTCGGAGGGTAGCGGGAGGAGCATACCGGGACATGGAGCCAGTGGGTTCCCTTTAAGTGGTCCCAGGATCGAATCCTAGCACACACGTGGCAGAATCATAGTGGCCGCGAGTCTCCACAAGGAGACAATAGGTGCTGAGGCTTTGGGCTGGGTTGCATTTATGATGTGTCAGGCCTAGTAGCGGGAGCTCCTTTGCTCACGACAACGAGGAAAAATTTGACGAGAGCAGGAGCTCTTTTAGCGTGACCCGGGCTGTGACGGGAGACTTAGAGTGGCCACTAGCCCGCTCCAGAAGCTCATGCCCCCGCTTTTTGGTGATAGCGGGAGCAAATCCCTCACAACTGAGGATGCTCTAACTCTGCCCGCACACCTACATATACTTCACCAAGAGAGAGAGAGAGAATGAGCCCCTCAGCCCTCTTCTTAAGCATCCCCTGCCAAACCCTAGCCGCCACCCTCATAACCCTAGCCGCCACCAGCCCTAACCCTGGCTGCAGTCATCCATCCACATGTTTTCATCCATCAACAATTTTCATCTGTCTTGGAGTTTTCATCCAAGACATAGTTACTGCTGTTTAGATTTACTGCTGTCTAAACAGTTACTCTCACCCTCCATGGAAAAATCAAACTGGTTAAAAATAGAATTTTGAATTCTTTTGCTAAATCATTGAGAAATTTAGTTTTATGAGTAGACTACAATTTTGATGATAGGATTTCAAATTTCTATTTTTAATCCTAAGAAACCAACCAAGTTTGGATCCAAGGTGTGGGTGTTGGCAGATTAAAGGGCCAAACATATATTAAAATAGCCTCAAAGGGGTTATTTGTCCTTTGGCGGTTAAATAATCCCTCAAAAAGAATATATGACTTTAAAATAGACAAATATTCACAAAAATAAATTTGTACATATTTTTCAATCCTTTAAATTTTTTGATTTTCTCGTTTTCAAATTTTAGAATAATTCATGAACAATACTGCTACCCAACTCCAACATTTCAAGTTTCAGTTCATGTTCTGGAATAGTTCAAATTACTATTACAATCAACAATTTTTGAGAAAAGGCTGTGATTGAGGTGTCTCTTTGTTATTTCTAATTTATCTTCCCATTTAAATATACAACTTGATGCATGAAATTCCAAAATATTTTTATCTTCTTAATTGCTTTGTATTTTTTGAAATGTCTTGCTACATTATGAATTACAATTTTGCTTACTTTCAATCTTACACATCAGTCATGTTTTTGGAAACATATATGTTATATCTTTAATGTTGTATATATTTGACAAATAAACTTGTAAAATCATAAAGTATGTGACCTTTGCCTTTATCTAATCAGGCATATAGAAACATAGAAACAGTCCATGTGGCCTTCTTCACAGTCGATCATATATTTGTGAGAGTTCCAAACATTCTAGATGTTAATCATTTCACACTTTCACACTTTAGAAAATCAACATCCGTATAGCGGTATTCATATAATCATGTAGTATACAATATATCTCACAGAAAAGTGTTGTGTACTTATGTGCAAATTAGTTACTAGATGGTTTGACACATATATTTCTGTGCATAGAAAAGTTTTTTTTAAATTTCTTTGTGCTTTAAATTTTAAAGGCATGGAGAACTTATTTACATAGGCTAGTAAGATTTCTAGACTATATACTTGTGTTGCTTCATTGCAAACTTATGCTCCCTTGCAATTTAAGTGTATAATGACCACAATGTATGTTGCAAACTATGTTTTTGTTTTTGTTCCATCCATTCTATATTGGTCTCTTCATTCTTTACTAAACTCTAAACTATGTATTTTTGTATTGCTAAGCCTTACTCCATTCATTTTGCAATTGTAATATACAATAACATTTTATGCAATGGTAAAACTATGAGAGTAAAAAGATCTTTGAAGTCTTTTAACTTGAGTAGAATACATGTTCCACGTTCTTTAGGTGTAATAGGTTTGGTTTAGAGTTTACAAGCATATCCTCACAATGGATCTTACATTGCATGGATCACAGCATTTCATACGATTTTGCATACTTTTCCTACAAATGAGACCGGGGACAAAGAAGATAGGAATTCAAAATCACAATAGAAAAATTCTGATGTTGTACATCACAAACTACAAGTTTTGTGAACAGAAATGGAAGTGGTGTTTTTCCTTGGACTCAATAGTCTTGGTTAATAATTGTAGTGAACCTTGGGGTACTATGTCCCTTGATGTTGAGATGACTTATTTTGATGCAATAATTTTGGAGTTGCTCTAAAATAAGGTTCTCTTGAACCTCTAATCAGCCATAATTTTAGAATGGGCCTTTGAAATTTTGGGCAATTTCTTACAATGTTAATTTTAGATGTGAGTTTTTGAAAAAAATAATAGACAAAGGGAATTGCAAGATCTCTGTGGGGAAATCATTTTTTTTGCACTAAACATTGGATTTTTTTTATGGTGCTTAAAGCAATTTTTTGTACTCCTCAAACAACTCTTAAATTTTTGCTATACGCTTCAACTACCTTGGGAATTTTTATGCAAGTAAATAACACAATTGGCTTTGAGATAATAAAAAAAAAATCTTATATTGTAGAAGATTTTCATTCTATAAGGAGTCAAAGCTTTCTCAACCTTTTTAGTCAAGATGCAAAAAAGCCTTTTTCTTTATTCCATAATATATAGAGATTTTGTTCGTTTTTTTCTTTCTACTTCAAGAATAAATATAAACTTTTATATGACTTCATGGATTTTTATTCAAAAAAAGGGTTTTCAAAAGAACAAGATGAATATTGGCAATAATATAAACCTAACGGTTCTTATCACAACTTATTTCACAATGCTACATCTTTTTTTCTATCTCTAAGATTTGGTGCACAAGTAACTAACATCATCTACATTATATTGATATAAAATCCTTAGCTTATGTAGTGCAAAATAATTACACAAAGAGAAATTAAAGTTTGTTGATCGTATTTGGAAAGATAAAAAAACATTGTTTTTTTCTTCAAATTCTATGATCTTTTAATCTGTGTAATCCAATTTATTGAAATGTTTTGTGCATGATTTTTTAGAAGTCTTAGTTATAATCCTGATGTAAGAAATGCAAAGAAAGCTTTAATTTTGATTTATTCACTCTCGCTTTAGAAAATGACAATTTTTTGAGTGTTTTTGGTGAGAAATGGTCACGGAAGTTTAAGGGATAATAAGAAAATTTATTAGACAAATTTTTTTTATCATCAACAACAAAAATTTGTTACAATAGCAAATTCGTAAGAATTCATAGAGTAATGGTACAATGTGATCAATGTACATCGCCTTATTAGAGGTGGATATGACACTTTAACTACTAATTGTTTATGCATAGGAAAGAATGCATCCTTAACACCTGAGACCTGTGTAGTGATGTGGTTATACGAAGAATTCTATAATGAGTTGTTGTTATATCAGCTGATGTCAATTAGTAGATGTTGAAGTATATACATACTTGGACATGCTAAAAATAAAAACATGAATTGTTACATGTGAGGGTTTTTTCATGAACTTGTTGAACAAGAATATTGAATTGAAAATTGAATGCTAGTAGCTGCAATAAGTGCATCAAAGTGCAACACCAAAGACTTAACTTTGTCTCATCAATGTTTGGAGCCGTGACATTCTTGTTCTTGACAATGATCAAAACCTTTTTGATAGGCTAGACCTTGTTGCAGTAGAGTAGTGGCTTGCAAATTGTATGCAAGTGTTCCATATTAATATCTTACAATGTAAAGAGGGAAGGAATTTAAAAATCCTTCACAAACTCAAGAAGTTGCAACTTTGTCATTGGCTGTGTGCTTCCTTATACATGTACAAAGATGTAATGATTTATTTACTAGAGCCCCGCTTGCATTGCATATTGAGTTTGTTCTAGTTATCAATGGAAGATGACAAAGTAATTCATTGTCCAGGAACACCATATTGCATATGCAAAGGCGTATAGTTAGAAAATGTGCATGCACCATTAATTAATTAAAGAACCCCGTTCTGTCTTTTTCTGCCCCCATGAAAGGTGAAAAATATGGAGTTCAACAAAGCATTGAGAATTTCACATTTGAGAAGAGTTCTTTATGCACAATTCTTTTTTCAGTGAAAATTTATTGTTTGAAGCGAGTTCTTCACTCTCAAAATATCCACTGTTGCCACTCGAGCTCTAAATCAAAAAATAAAAATAAAACGTTGATGCATAGTGAACTACTAATTATCTAATAAAGACAAGCAAGAAGAACAAAATCCTAAAATTCATGCCAAATTAACTACTTCCGATGATTCAAGTGTATTAGAACTACACTGTAAGGTCATTTGCATTGTCATGATCTCCGTAAACGAGTGGAATGTATAGAACTGCACTTCTTGTAACAAAATGGTCATCTATTCTTCTTCATCGGTAACTACATTGTCTTGAAATTTGCCATGAACAATGAGTGATTTCTCTTTGTGAGCTGCTTGAATTTGAACATCACATGTGGAAACATAAGAGAATATCACAAGAAATTTATAAACTGGATGAGAAAAAAAAATGAAGGCAATGTTAAAAAAAAAAACAAAGAAAATAAAGGGAAAAATGTATAGAATATCATATTCATGTGCTGCACCTTCACGAGCCTCCTCAAGCTGAGTAGCAAGCCGTTGTCGGCCCAAATCTGCTAGCCGAGACCCAGGTTTAGTGTGCTCAAAGAAAATTTGCGTGACATCTTGCATTTCTCCGAATTGCATTGATCATGCATTTCTATAAAGCCGTTGCTCTACTGAGCTCCATGCCTCTTTGGCGCATAGGTATAACTCACGAGGCAAATGGTATGTACTGCCTAGATTGGAGCATAGGAAGGAGAGTTCCCGGAAGTGAACTCTCCAATTGTTTTTGCAATTGGTATTTGCAAAATATAGCAGCTCGTTTAAGTAGGTTCTTGTGAGTGAGAATAACTCGATTCTTAGCAAAAGTATTACCATACTTAACGTACTCTTATACACTTTCCTGCAACTGTGCATCAGAGATATCATACATTGAAAGTGATTTTTGCTTTTATCCTTAATTCAATAACCAAACATCCCAGTGTAAATGTGGAGGCTTTGGTTCTGAAGAGCCTTACTTAAAATGTGATGTCATATTGGGGCTTTTTTGGAATCCTCCCATCCCAAATAGTGCTTCAACTTTTTGCTGACCATTGTAGCTAAAACTGTGAAGAGTCTGCACACCATTTGCAAATGTAACCTAAGCATGCCACCACCTCTTTCAAAGGAGCACAAGCCTGATATGCACTCCTTTTGAAGAAATTCCTCATCCTTTGCAAGGTGTTCTATGTTTTTGTCATCATTGTCTATCAAAATTGTAACACTGAATTCAATTTCCTTAGAGAGAACAGTTCGTGTTGTAGGAGTTTTCTATACATGAGCCCATGAGCGCCCCGTAAGCGCCCCCCGTATGTAACTGAATACACCATCAACCCTCATCAGCGCCCCTGGTAGTCAAATTTCAGCGGATACGGTAGTGTCACCCTTTGCGTCGCTGTAGTTAGGCAAAGCTATGCATCCTTCTAACAATTATGCAAAAATTCCCGTACTTTATTTGCAACCCCTTCATACAGTTCACCCTCTATAAATGTTATACTCATAAGTGTTAACCGTCTCTAAGTGTTAACTTTCTTCTACTCCCCACATATTATACACTATAAATGTTAAACGTGCTAACTGTTAACAAAATGGTACTCCCTTCTTTGTAAATTTGACTCTATGAATGTTAACAAATGAAATACAACCATAATATGGATGATGAAAACTACACATCCAGTTACATTCCTCTCTCTCTACACATTACCGTAGCTTACTAGCAGTTTAGGCACTTGTTTGCCTAATAACTAATTAAAGTGCAAAAAATGGTTAGGCACTTCAATGAATGATATCCAAAAAGTTAGGCAGCTTCGAATTTTAATTGAATATGAATTAGGCACTCATCCAATTTCAGATGCATAGAATGCTCAGTGAATTACACACGAGGAGTGGAGTTGTATTCAACAATGCATGTGGGATATCTGAACTTTGAGTTGAAACAACGAGTTAGTCTTCATTTTAATAACAAGCATAGCTTTTGCAAAAAGTCTCCAAATGACACAAAATTTGTTGGAGGTGAAAGATAACATGATTCTAAAGCTTTTCCTAGACCAAAATATTTCCCGAAAAGTTATTTTCTATGCACAAATGAGCTTTAAAAAACTGTCTAGAACACATTTTGATACATGGACCTTCACATGCTGTTTTGTCCATATCTTTTGCATAAAAACTTTTATTGACATAAAACTTGTTGGAGATGGAAGAAGGCTTGGTTGCTCAACTTGTCTTAGTCTATTATATTTTCATAAAACTTCATCTTCTATGCTCAAACACTCCAAAAATCTGTGTACAACACATTTCAAAAACCCCACCTAGAGTCTTGCTACTTCTTAACCCATGTTCTTTGTGGAGTAGTGTAAGTGGGCTTGATTACAAAAAGAACACCTTCTCCCCCCTTCACAATCATTCAAAGCTTCAAAGTGAGATTTGATCTACCAAGGAATAGATTCTCTCAATTTTAGGCAATGATGAATTTTAAATTTCATAATATTAGGCAAAAGTTGCTGATAATTTCCAAAATTTTTAGGCATTTATTTTTAGAATTAATTTTCTGCCTAAGCTGCTAGTAAGCTGCGGTATTTGATATTGAATAAAATTTTGATTGGATTTACAATTTCATGAATGGTATTTTCTCACAAGGACTCTTCACAATTGCTTCTATTTATAAATGTTAAGATTTGTATATTGCTCAAAAAAGTAATTTTTGTAATTGTTAACTGTTAATACCTCTATAAATGTTAACTTTGATCCACTCCCAAGGGTTAACATTTATAGAGGGTAGACTGTATACACAACCTCCTGGAAAACCTGTTCGGGATAAATCTGCCAATAATCCCTTGGGTACAAGATTGATAACCAGATTTCATGCTCATCTCCAGAACCTCCAAACCCGTGCTTAACATGTCTAAAAACCCGTGCTTATCAGTTAATCAGTTTATCTAACACGTGGAAACCACACGTGGGAACTTGTGCGGTACAGTTCTAGCACCATTTGTAGTGTTGCATTTTAAAAGAAATTGCTCGCCGAGCAATTGCATGGAAGCTTTGAATCGAAATTGGAATGCACATGAGAAGGTGACGTCGATCAGTCCTATCCATGGCAATTGACAATACCTGTCCAGAATATGGACTCATAGAGCCCAGGTGGCAGGTACTCAGGGTGATTTGCATGTGGATACAGGTAACAACACCTTAAAATAATCCCAAAACCTTACACTACACAGTCTACACTGTTTAGAACGCAATATTTGTCCAACACGTTCACTTCAAGCTCATGCAACGATGCGGCGCCGTTTCCACACTGCTCATCAATATGTGACTTTTAAGCAGACGATCAAATTGTAACTTGCTACCGCCTATAAATTCAGTGGTTGAGTAGTCAAAGACAGAACCAGTATACAGCCATGTAAATTACCATGTAGGGGCAGGTTTACACCAAAAAACACTGGGTTGGAGCCCAAAGAAATGGAGAGTTTATGTTGGTAGATGGTTTTGGTATCTAGCTTCCAGGTTCATACCAGAGAAAAGTTAGATTGAAGTCTATGTTTTTTATCATGGATAAAAAAATTAGTAGGAATTCTACATGGTAAAAGTGGATCATGTTTCTATGAACTTGACTTAGTAATTTCATGAAGCTTGCTACTATTGAAGCCTTAGCTAGAAACTCTAATTCTATGAATCCTAGAACCTTAAAATAGAATATTTAAAGAATATAAATCTAAATTCTAGATAATTAAGATTTTAATGATTTTTCAATGATTGTTTTAGAACTTCAATGTTCTAATTATTATCATTGATTTAATATAAGTCGTGACCTTTGTTTTTGGATTACAGTAACCTCTAGTTCCTTTCCTATGTTTCACCAAAAAACATTTCAAAACTATCATTTCCAATGTAAAAAACATGAATGACTAAAAAATCATTATTTTCTAATTCTAACCATAAGGTCTTTCACTATATTATTGTAGTAGATAGCTCCAAAAAATTCATTATAATTGATCAAAGTGATTAGAAGATTACAGCGATTGAAATTTGAAAACAAACTTTATTCACACAATATCTAACTAGGATGATACACTATACTTTTTTCTTCGTAGGTTTTTTCCATTATGCATTTTGGAGGTTTTGGTGCATGGCAAAGAAAACTAAGTTAGCTAATTGTATTAAAAAACAATAGAGTAGCTACAATTGTATTAAAAACAATAGAGTAGCTACAATTGTATTAAAAAACAATAGAGTAGCTACAATTGTATTAAAAAACAATTTTGTGGGATTTGCGCATGGGGGTATTTAAGGGGAATTGTTGTGTGGAGGGAAGTGGGATTTGGATTGTTGGTCGAGTGTTGGCGGAGTTTGGGGCGTGAGTAGTGCGCGAGGAGGACGTGAGGGGAGCCGGGGCGTCGATAATGGGACCGTGGCGCTACAAGGCTGGACTAGTTTTGATCGGCAGCGTGGTTCTGATATGGGTCACCTCGGCTGAGGTTACGCAGGTTTGTTGCCCGAGATCTTCTTTCGTAGCGTACAAGTTCTGAGATTTTTGAGAAGAGACTGAAAAAAGAGAACGTGTTGCAGGTTGTGTCTTGTGTTCATTCCGCTGCAGTTAAGCACAATGCAAGCCTGGCTTTTTGATTGTGTGGATTGAGTGTCACTTGCTTTTTCCTTGGTTTACAGGTTTATAACTTTATAGTGT
This sequence comes from Ceratodon purpureus, assembly GCA_014871385.1. Lineage (NCBI taxonomy): Eukaryota > Viridiplantae > Streptophyta > Bryopsida > Pseudoditrichales > Ditrichaceae > Ceratodon > Ceratodon purpureus. The sequence continues at coordinate 2,294,302 of CM026425.1, read as the reverse complement.
CTGGTTCTTAAGATCTAGCGGACGTGACGTGCAAATCTTCCTGGTTTTCTCTACTGATATTAGTTTTGAAATTCTCTAGTGTTGGCAGCGCTGTGGATCCTCTGAGGAGAATTTTTTGCGCACCTTCTGTAGTATTCTATCTTCGAAGACAGGAATAATGAAGGAGAGTGATGTCGAATCAGAACAGTCTAAGTCAGTTCTATGTTGCAGGATTTTTAGTTAAACCCTTTCTTAAATCCTCTTCTCTCCATTGTGGTATGTTCAGAATCCCTGTTTAGCTACCGACGTACTATTGAAATGTTACGACTTCATCTCGCAGTTTTGCCTTTCAGTTGGGTTTGCTAGTACTTCAGGAACTTATCGAGGATCACTTGGACTCGTTTTCTACAGTGACAACTGAGAGGAAAATCAGAACCATAGAATAAAACCGCATTCAAGCAAGTAGTAGATCAAGTAGTATGCTCAGCATATTTGGCCTATAGTGATCTGACGATGTATTGTGTTGCTTGTCATTGAGTATACTACAAGTGTCAACTGTGTCATCTTTTTGAAATAATTTCTCTCTTGTTTTGGTACTTAAATGTAAGCTGTGGATACGTCGCAGAGCATCTTCGAAGCCTACAAGCATCCGTTTGTACTCACGTGGTTAGGGGCCTCGTTACTAGTCGTCTACCTCCCAGTGTCGGTTTTGAAAGACTACATCTTCAATCACTACGAGAATAAATATAAGTTGAAATCCAGAAACTCAAATGTCCATGGCATCAGATCATCATCGTTGCCGCGATCACCGATGCGGCAAAATGGTGTGCTCAAAGCGTCATCCTTACCGGGATCCCCCCTTAGGTCAAACGGTGTGCGCAAGAACTCCGATGTAGATCTTGAGAAGATGGTTCTCATGAAGGAGATGAACTCTCAGTTAGCAGATTCGGAATCCCACCCTCTTTTACACAAGACAAGCAGTTTCGGGAATGTCAAAGAATCAATTATTCTTACAACATGGGAAATTGCAAGGATCAGCATGATCATGGCCCCTTTGTGGCTCTTAACCGAGGTAAGATACCTGCGAAACCCCAATCTATGACAGATGGTGTGAGTGATCTCTTGGATGTTTTTTTTTCGGGCAATCTATTTTCTGGTTATCTACCTCGTTCTTCTGGCAATCTGCTAAGTTAGGTCGTAATTCTGTTGCAGTATTTATCGAATGCGGCCTTGGCACTTACAAGTGTAGCCAGCACAACGATTTTGTCATCAACAGCAGGACTATTTACTCTCTTATTTGGAGTGCTTCTCGGTCAAGATTCTCTTAACCTGTCAAAGGTGGTTGCAGTACTAGTCAGTATCACTGGAGTGGCTATGACCACTATGGGCAAGACTTGGTCCACGAACGACAACAGTGATTCTTTGAATGAGTAAGTTGTGATCCTGTTTTAGGTGTCAACTTTCAGCCTTCGTCCGGAAGTCACGATGGCATTACGTCCCGATTTCTAGGGTTAGGTCAATTTCCAACATCTGAAAGTACCATACTTTGGCTGATTTTTTTCTCTCGCATATAGAAAATGGTTATACACGCATTGTACGTCCAAGGAGCTGCTGAAATTATTGGCATCTTACTCGATGGTTTCTTTTTCCATACAAAGAGTAACAAGGAGTTGCAGTGGTTTGTGACAGTCTTGATCAACATTCTTTAGCAGGAGATTTCCTCGGCCTTCTCTCAGCTGTAATGGACGGCCTTTTCACAGGTACATGTCCAGAAACTTTACAAATATGCGTAATCTTCCCAATAATTTGCCTAAGCTTCAAATAACAGTGTTTTCCCTCATATGTCTGCCTTTGCAGTGATGTTGAAGAAGTATGGAGGTGAAGAGGGCTCCGGTGTTGACATGCAACAAATGTTTGGTTTCATTGGACTCTTCACACTCATTGGTGGCTGGTGGCTGAGTAAGAATTCCGCAATGCTTCATTTTTTATTCTTTTTATCGATCTCATTGGTGTCTATTCATTCTCGCAATTTCAGTCGCGACAATCATTACGTTCGTTTTATATCCTATAGATTCTCTGTTGTTTTTACTTGATTCTAGAAAAGGCTATCCTGTTATATATGTTCCTATTTATACGGTGCTGATGTATAGAGTTTCTGTGGTTTTTGGCTGTGTAGTTTTTCCTCTAAACTTCATGGGGCTGGAGCCTACGTTCAGTGTACCGACCTCTTTAAAAGTAGACGAGGTTGTTCTGGCAAATGGCTTTCTTGGAAGCGTTCTCTCAGATTATTTCTGGTACTAATCTGCTCATCTTCAGATTACTTGACATGCTCGACATACTTGATGCTTGACATATTTTTGTTTGCACTTCAATATGAAATTGTACAGATACACCAGCTGGGAACCGATTTAGGAACCGTCGATTATTTTCTGACAAATTAACTACTGTGATTATGCTCTGATGATCAAGTATGTTTAATGTGCAGGGCCATGTCTGTCGTGTGGACGAATCCTTTGGTTGCCACACTCGGCATGTCTTTGACCACCCCACTAGCAATGTTGGCTGACATGCTTGTGCATGGACGGCACTATGATTTCATCTACATACTTGGTTCTGCTCAGGTATGGCTTGCAAGTGTTGCTCTATGTTTCTGCTATAATGAAACTCCTAGTTAATAGTACTTGCTGATCGTGTATATATAATATTTACCATACGCATATCGTTTGAGTCGTTCATTTCAATAAAAATATGCCAAGCATCAAGTGTGTCAGAACTGTAAAGAGATTCTAGAAAGATGGTATCTTACCAGTGTTTTTACTGCCGCAGGTCTTCGCAGGATTTGTGATAGCCAATCTAACAGAACGGGTCTCGGAAAAGCTGGGAGTGTAAAGAAGTAGGATCCTATTTCAAGACGATTATGAGGTGAATTAAGTTTTCAGACACCAATGTTTGAGAGGTAAAATTAGCTACAGGGTTGACTTATTTCCTGTTCATATCTCCATCATTGAAGTTACCCTCACTACTGTATACAACTCAGGAATTCTTCTCCACTACCCTAGCAAGGTCTTATACGATGACGAGAAAGATTACGCAGTTTAGTACATGCCGAGGTTGCGGTTCGCACCTCTGTCCACTTCGAACTTCAAAGATGAGATTTGACTACCAAATCGGAAGGCTGCTTGGCAATAGCGTTAACAGGTCCAAGATAGTCTTCTCAATCTGGTTTGTACCAGTAAAGATTTATCAGGAAATAAAGTAATAGAATTGATCTAGTACAAACGTCCAGTCTCTGAATCACTGTATCTATGTCAGACTCCGCTCCAACTCAAAAATGACAAAACTATGGCTTGTCAGTTTCACCACATAGGAAAGCCACGTTCCACACATTCATGGTTTCAAATCATGCTCTTTGCACTCCCCGGGTACCAACTCCCTCGTTGAAGTATACCATAGTATACCAATGTATACCACTGTCTCCTTTGAAGTTATAATGACTTCCTCCTGTGACTTTCTCTTGTGAGCCATCGACTGACGATAATTCAATAAGATTGAAGAAGATTCAAACATTGGCGTTTAGTCGGCTCAACTGATGCTGGGGGGGGACAGCTTTCAACCACCAAGAGCAAAGGATGAAACATATGACGGAGTATGTGAATGAGAATTTTGTACTCAACGTATTCTATTATAACTCATTGAAATACTTCTTCGCACATATTTTCATTCATACCATGCTATTCGTGCATATGATGGAGATGTAGGGGGAGGGATGTTTTGCTGTTTGGTGTTTGTGTTGGATCCCCCGGAGGAGGGGAGAGGGCTGCGCCAGCCATGGAGTTAGTGCAATACCAAGGCGACGCGCGCGAGTCCGGGTAGCAAGCTACCGGAAGGACTCGCACCCGAGAAAAATTAGATTAATATCATGAGGCTCGATGAGCCTCGTATCAGATATTAAACTGATAAGAACAGATACTACACTTGATCTTAGCCAAAAGGCCGAGAAAGGTATACTTCTCCATTTGCATCCAGCCCCTCTTCTACCTCCACCCTCTCCCTCCATCCGCCAATCCTTATGGCTCAATAATATTCCACCACCACCACGTACCATCCAACCTCATCGCCCAGCTTGAAAGCAGATTTATCACTAGACTAAGTAGTTACCGCGTCTTCTGGCACCGATCGAGTGCCAGGCTCTGCAAGTACTCAGCTTCCGATCGAGCTGGCCGAGGCACACATGACCTTGACCTTACAAACGTCCAACAAGCTGGAGCACCACAAGTGATATCATCTCCGAGGTGCTTTGACCGCATGCTGCAAGAGTCACGCCTACGATTATCACTCACCCTTGGAACCGATCAACTGCGAGCTGTATGCATTTACAATATTTGCAACCGGAACTCCGACAGCAGCTCTAGAAGGAAAACCAAACTCCTCCCCAACTCAGGGTGGTAATTCATAGTAACTCTACAAATTTTATACCTGCCAGTGAAATCTCCGGCACGCAGAGTTTATTGTATCACCCTTCTGTACTACTCGAGCTAGAGAAACTCTGAGCAAAAAGCACTGCGGTGTGTAGCGTCCGTCTTCAATGCAGAGGCTGCTGTTGCATGTCTCCTTTCTGATCAGGACTGCTGACCTCAACATCTTTTCACGCAAGAGTCCTTTTTGGAGCTTCGAAGCAGATCAACAGAGATATGCGAGCAATTACCCGTTATGTGACTCTTCTCACTCATCTTCAACAATAACAAATTTTGCTGTTGAAACATGTTCTGGAGTGCCACTTATACCATTCATATATAACATGCAGGTATTCCAGCCAGCTGCCTCCTAATTGCGCCAGTGCTCATAATTTCAGATTCCAAGTACATAGCAAGTGTCACTTATGGCAATGCAAGGTAGTGGACTGACCTCATTTCTAAGAATACAGAGCAGAAGAAAATTTGTTAATACAAAAATATTATGAGTTTCGTTTCTTCATTGAGTTGTGTGTTTCATCAAAAGATGAGTTGAAATTAATAGAGACTCAGACACTCAATTAGAATGATACGCTGCAACCTTGTATGAAATTTGGATTTTAGTGATAATATAAATTGCTTGAAAATATGGGCTTGAGCTTCTGAAACTATTTCAAAATTTGGATTTAAGCATGTTCTAGGAGTCCAAAATTACCAGAATAATTCTAAAGTTCCAAAGATACCATTGTCTCCTTTGAATTTACGATGGCTTTCTTCTGTGACCCTTGAGTGATGAGGGTTCAAGAAATTTGAAGATTCAACCATCGACAGTATGGTTGGAGCATCTGAAGATGAGAAGTTGAGGAGATTTTCTCCCTGCTGCAAAGAATAATATATATACAGAAAAATGTCTTTTGTGCAAAAAATAGGAATTTCAAAAGAAGTATTTTTTTTAAATGCTCCATTGAAAATGTAATAGATTCATATATTCTGAGTGAACACTATGTGAACACCAGGGGTTGTTCTTTAGACTATGAGAGAGAGAGGAACTTCGCTCTCCAGAGGAGACCAACGTGAATTAAGTGTCTGTTCGATCCACCCCCAATCCAATGTCCGCAGGACTTCACAGGAAGTTTTGGAGTTGTTAGCCCCCGGGGCTAAACCGGAAAGGGGGCTAATCTATAGCAATTTTACCCCGGCTAAACGTGCCCTTTCTTCTAGTTGGGAAAGATTAGCCCGAGCAAGGTGTGCAATTTTGGGGGGCTAATGCTACCAAAACTTTCAGTGCTTAGACTATCACATGAAAGATGGCATATCTAACTCTCTTGACATCTCCAAAGTCCACACCTTTAACCTCGTAATTGCAGAAATGCATCCCACTAGGTACTTGGTGTAGTCTCTTAGTGACTGCTCAGGCCCTCCATCTTCCTAAGTTTTTGAAATACAATCTCCCCATATCAATAATCAATAATCGTTATTGATTATCTTGTCTAGTTTTTTGAATTGAAGGCGTGAGATCATGTTGACATGGCTCGATAGAATGCTGGAGGATGATGCCCCACACTTCTCGTGTAAAGTAGCAATTTTTTGATGTAGGAGTATGTGTTTTTTTCCAGCATCTCTTCGCATGATTTGCAGGATTTGCTTCATATCTGTTTCTTGCTTGTCTTCAAGTCACTAGATTTTACTTGATTATATATTGATCAAATAGTCTCAATTTAGTTGTCAATTGTCTGTACTTAGAACTCTAGTTCCTAGAAGTGTTTGTTTGTCAAGAGCCTTGTATCAGTGTCTAAGGTATGATACATACCTATAATTGATAACACAGTGCACACCCATTGCAGATAAGTAGACTTCCTGGTTGCTGTGAATTCGAAAACCAAAAACCGATAATTGATGAACAAGTGATTCAGGATGCGTTCTTCAATAGGATGCCTCTGTTACTGTTGCAGAAATAAACTATTCACTACTCTTCTTGTTGTCAGTTATGGATGAGGCTATATATTGGTTATGGGCTGTGAACAACTTTTGGACAAAAAAAATTGTGGTAATTTGAATTTTACTCAATTAATTCTGAAAATTTCTCATTCTTCATGAACCTTATGTTTCTACGAATGAAAAATAACTCCTTCATAATACAAGAGAAGCTATGCTCAAATGCTTAAGTTATCGTTTTTAGGTGTGTATACCTTAAATGACAAGGATCAAGAAGACATGGCACTAGAAGCAAATGCGTAGCTTTTGATTGACTGAACATTCGGAAAAGTGCCAAAAAGTGTTGATTATCCTTGTGTTCTGTGACAAACTTGATTCATGAGTACCTCCAACGGTTCAAAATATTAATAAAAAGCTATACATTTGCTACTACTATGGAGTTGTCAACAAGTGGTTATAGCTTAGGAACATATAACAAGACTACACACTTAGTTTCTCTTTAAAATGATTCTTTTACATTATGTTTAGTTGAAGCCTTTTTATTACCTTATTATATAGGAGACCATAACAATAACTTGTTTACCAAACTTACATATAGATAAGATGTGTAGCATTCACAAGTAAAAACGGATTGGAATGCAGTAATTGATAGCATAGAAGCATTAACTGCTAAAAAATCTTTTTTGCAAATTGGCCAAAATTGCCAAAAGATAATCCTTTAAACTTCATGCCTAATAAATCTCAATTTTAGGATTTTTTTAATAGATTTAGTTGTAAGATCTTAAAACTAATTTAGATATACTATTCATATAACAAAATCGGATCATCTATTTTTATTCATTTGTGAAATCATGAAGATCAAAGTGAAATGAAGTTGTTTTTTTAGCAAATGTAGAATTTTCTTTTGTCAAACTTAGAAGCATATCCTGCTAAAACCTATGTATGCTACAACTTGGGTTAGTTAAAAATTTGAGTAGGAAGTTGGTTTGAAATACATTAGAATAATAAAAATGGAAAAAATATCATGAAAAGGAAAAAATTTAAATTATCCAATTTTAAAGAGAAAACAAGTTCTCTGATGAAAAATTCTTAAAAAAATCCATAGATTCATCCAAAATATCACACAACTAGGTTATAGTAAAATCTTGGTTTAAAAAAAATTTCACAACTACATATTACTTTTTACTACTTCATCTAAATTCCTTTATTTCCATTACTGCTTTTGGATTACAAGGTGCTTTAGAGGTTGAAAAAGTGCATACAAAATAAACCTAGTAGTTTGATTCTTTACATAATTTTCATACCAAAGTGATTTGATGATCAAAGTTGAAAGACTTTTTTATATTTGATCAAATCAAAAAATCAATAATATTGTGTACTTGAAACACATGTATGTAAAAACTAATTTTGAATGCACAGAAAGCAATTTATGAAAATTTGAATCTTAATTAATACAACAATATCTTTTTATCTTTATAATAGAATCCATTTGGATGAATTTCAATCATGTTAAAATTAATATGGGCCAATGAGCGTGCTCAAAGCCCGTCTTTGAGAGCCAAATCCATTTTTCGGAAAGATAGATCATTTCTAGTCAATAATAAAAATTAAGTTTTTTTATCTAAAGTAAATCAATTCACTAGAGCTAAGTGAGTGTTGTTATTGTTATGAACTAGAAGTTAATAGATATAGATGTGCAAGTCTTCCATCAATTTTTTTGTTTGAGGGCTTTGTTTAATGGTGCAATGTTGATTTTGGGGGTGGACAGATGCTGGGATTCGTCTGTTTCAGATGTTCCAGTTGAAGAAGAGTACTTCGTCTGGGAGTAAGGTAAGGTGATTAGGAGTTTTTGTGGGTTGGGTTGGGATGGGTGAGTTTTTGGTAGGGATTAAAGCATTGAGTGTGAGTTTGAATGGACTGCAGGGCTGCTCTACGGAAGTACATTGATGCTATGCTTGGGAGTGTAAACTTGCGAGAGGCTGTGAGTGGTTGGCTCTCAACAGTAATCCCTAATTGTTGTGAATTTTGTGCTTTGATTGTTGTGTTGGTGTTATGATCACAAAAGGGAGATTTGGCCATCTAAGGGGAAATTGCTTGAAATTGTGTTTTGTATGACCTTTTTTTTGTGTGTCCTGAGGATACGAGTCCTACATACTAGTATTTCATTTAAAAATCAAAAATTATTTTGTAGTCCAAATTTAGATAGGATCTGATTTGGAGCATCTTGATACTCAAGGTTTAATCTAAGATGTTATTCATTTACTATTTAATTTTCTTGTGGTAAGTTATTTCACATACGAATTTTTTTATATGTTATTATATTATATTTTTTATACATATTATTTATTTTTAATTTAAAAAAAATTATAAACAACATTAAAGTGTTATTCTTTTATTATTATTATTTTGATAAGGTGTGATATTGTTTAAACATGTATAAGGTTTATGCAACAAAAGAGGTTTGATAGTAGTATATCATTTATATATTGTATTTCTTTTCTTGATATAAGCCTTACAGTATATTGATAATTAAGCATATTTATTCATATATTTTAATTTGATATTTCTAGATTCTCAAAATTTTGATATCATGTTTGAATGTTCGTGACTAGATCCATTTCTTTGTGTGGTTTTTTTTAAATGACAATTTTGGTCTGATGCAAATTTGTTTATATGTAACAAATGTTTGAAAATGTATCACAGTACTACAATGGCATCAGCTCGTACATGTGAGTTTTGTGGAGCAACCGGTTTCTTATCTGTCCAGGGACTTGGAACACACCGAAAGTATTGTATTGGAAGGTCAGAATTGGAATATCTACAACGTAAACGACTTCGAAGTGGACATGTGGAAAGTGGGTCTTCTTCGCAATCTACAGGTATACATGAACCACATATTGGACCAAGGCAAAGTGTTATTGATTCATCTATTGGCATAATAAATGAAGGTGTTTCTGAAAATAGACAAGATGTGCCTCTTTTAGAGCCTTCTAATTCTATACTCAAGTTAGTGCATTGGATTCAAAATTGTAGAAACAAATGTGGTTTGTCCAAGGACGATATAAATGCATTGTTTCAAGATGTGTTGTTTCATCCTATGTTCAGGTTAGAAGATGTCTTAAGTGTATTATAATATATGGTTTCTACAACTCCAATGAAATTCATTTGTAAAAAAGAATATGTGAATTATGATGACTAAAAATTGTCTATAAGATTGGAGTTCAAAAATCATAGTCAATTTTTGTCAAAATATTTTTAAAGCAATATATTTTTGATAACTCATCAAAATTTCTAATCCCATCTTTAGTATTTGAGTTTGTTTGATTGGTTGAATTTCAAGACTTTGCATCATAAAAAAATGACATTGTCCAACATGATATTTAGAACATCATTAGTTTTCAAAAATTTGAGTTTTCTAAAATTAGTACATTCTTTTTTAAAATCATATAATTAAATTTTTGGTCATATTGATCTACTTTAAAAATGTTTCATTCCTAAGGTATTCACTTGGATTGCAAGGAGCTTTAGAGGGTAAGGGCCTTTCTATAATGAAACACATGAGTGGCAAAAACATCATATTAAACGTAAGCTAATTTTACATCTTAAAATTCTATTAATGCCTTGACAATCTTTGTTTATTTTTTAAAATAAAAAAAAACAAAAAAAACAATTGAAGATTTTGTAGTGGAGTTTGTGGCATAAGAAAGTTATTTGTAGACTTCAAAATTTGACTATAATACCATGAATTATGATTAAACTTTATCTTATTTGCTCATTTTTTATAACTAATAGACATTAAAAAAAACTTCGTGGTCTTTCTATATATGAATCATAAGAGGTTGATGCTCTCTAAATTCAAAAAAAGCTAGTCTTGGCATCATTTTATTATTTGAAACTAGTTTTTATTGAGTTTTTAGAACATCAAACTCTTATACATTATATATAGAGGTACTAGCTATTAAAAATGAGCAAATAGAATCATATTTGATTAGAATTAACAGATTTAGATTAAATCTTAGATGCCTTCATAAGCAATTTTATTGCCCAATAAGTCATTAAATTTGTTTGAGAACCATATAAGAGCATGTTTGAGAATCATACAAAAAAATGGTGTTGCGGTACCACTAGTTTTTGACACTGATATAATATCTCTCTTTAAGAACACTAGAGTAGATGGACATTCTATTGTACCCTATATTAGAAACATTTCATGTAAGAACCAATATGTGGATAAAGGTCATTGCTTATTTGTATTTTTTTCAATAAAAAAAACAAGCCAACTTTGTTGGAAAAAGTCAAACACTTCCACGAGTGCTTTGATCATTTTTTGAAACCATTAAGAGGAAATAGCTTTGGCAATTTTTAGAATGAATATTTCTTTGGTGTAATTATCTTTACTTATTATTATTTTTCTAATAATTTCAAAGGAAACGATATTACTTAGTTAAATTAAAATTTGAGAGATAATTGAAGGATGTTGCCAAATTTTGGATCTTCATGACTAATAGAAAATTAACCCTTTAGGGCACCATAAATATCTTTTTTAATGTTTATCATAAAAGAAAATCATGTCTATACAAAGGTTTTGCAATTTACTACATCCATAAAAAAATTCAAAAAACTACATTCAAAATTGACATTATAAGAACCTACTAAAAATCTCAAAAAATACATTCAAAGAACATTGTCTTTTATGGATTAAATTCTCTCTTCCAAAGATTATACAAATTAATACCATCTATACATTTGCAAATCTACAAGTAGCATAAAACACATTCTAAGAGCAACCACCGCTATCATTCAAATTTCATATCAATCTAATCCAAAGATTACATCCCATCGATACTAAAAGTAATATAAAACTAACAAACCCTTGCAGTTTCAATTTGGTACAAAAAAAACTGGGCATTTTTGGTGGCATCAAGTTCATAGAGATTCAATTTAAACCGGCAGTCCCCGCACTCACTCCTGAGGTTAGCTCAACAATTCTACATTCAAAGTCAAGCAAATTTGACTACTTCTCTAATTTGTAGAGAGTTCTAAGAGAGGTGGAGAGACTTCGCAAGATTAGGGTTCCAAATGGTGCAGAGTGTGTCCCCCCTTTATATACCCGGACTCCCGGTTTAATTGTGGAATAAATCTCCATTTTTCTCAAAAAAAAATAAAAAATAAAAAAAATTCATAGAGATTTAATATCATATCCCACGTCACATATCACTTTTGGTACAGTGTCTAGATTACCAAGTTAATATCATAGAATTTCAGATCTATATTTTCCCAATGGAGTAGGAGAAATTTCTATTTTTCCGTCTTACCAACCCAAACTCAAAGTTTGAAGCCCAAATGCAATTCCTGAACGAATTGTACCTAACCTTGCATAAAAGCAGACCCCAATTGGCTTTCCTTTTTCCCAGTCCTCAAAAAAAACAGAGTAAACTCCGCTGCATCTCCAGATTTCATGTTCGCTCTGGCAACCATCCATTGCTGCACATTCCGACTCACAAGCTCAGGTGGCAGCCACTCATTGGCCATCCTCTGTTCACAATCGCCCTCCTCCTGCCAAGTGTCCCTTACCCTCTACTTCCATCACAAATTACACCCTAATTCCAGTGACGTGGCAAAATGACTTAGCACTACAAAGCCTCAAAATCTTCATAAATCATGATTTCTCCAACCCATGTTGAAGATTTTGTAGAGAATCCCAAATGAACCCAGAGATGGAAACAGAAAGGAATGTGCTAGCACGTGAGGTTCCCAGTACCCAAAGACCGTCACTAAACCTGACTCATAAAATCTACTCAAAACAGACATTTTAGTATTCAAAATCTATGAATGAGATTAATCATGGAAGGGTGACGGGTTTGGGTATAGAATTAACTACTCATGAGCTTGAAGGCGTCCAGACTTTTGTTTTTTTTGGTTTTTTGACAAACCTGATATGGATTCTTGCTGTTGGTCGAAAAGCTAACACCTTTAGGCCATCAAAGCTGTGAGCTTTGGTGTGGCGTCTCGCCCATCGTGTCGGAATGGGGCTTATGACCATGCTGGAGTGGTAACTTAGGATCTAGATTCTTGGTGCTTTGATCAGGCTGTGTGGATTGAGACAGGATTTGAAGGTTTTTGTTGGTATGTTGAGAGGGGGTTGAGGAGGGAGGGAGGGAGGGAGTGAGTGAGTGATCGGAGGGAGAGGGGAAAAGATGGTGTTTTTAAGGATGCTTGGAGTGGATCACTCGGTAGGAGGGCATGCGCATTTTGGAGAGCCGGAGTGGTGGATTGCAGGTGGGATATCGGTGTTTCTGGTGATATTTGCCGGGATCATGTCGGGTCTCACGTTGGGCCTCATGTCGCTGGGGTTGGTGGACTTGGAGGTGTTGCAGCAAAGTGGCAGCGAGGAGGAGAAGCGACAGGCTGGTAAGTGTTGTGTCTCTCCATGTCTTAGTGCTCAACCTGCTGATCGAGCTTGATCAGCTGAGCTGAGGTCATTTATATTTATGTTGTAGTGTTTTAGTCTTCTTTTTCTTCTAGCATTCTTGGTAGAGCCCAACTCAACAAATGATTTCGAGATCGAGTGATTTGAGGTTTAAGGGGGTTTATTTCCTCCCTGATTAATTAACCTCATGTATTAGATCTTAAGGTTCTCGTTAGGGAAGAAGCTTTCTCTGATTCTTGTTCTTCTGTCTGTGTTTGTTTTATGACAGCTAAGATCTTACCTGTTGTGCAAAGGCAGCACGAGCTTCTGGTGACATTGCTTCTTTGTAATGCGGCTGCTATGGAGGTGAGGATCTTGGTTTGAAGTACAATGTTATATATCGTTTGACCTATTCGTTAAGCATGTGCTGTTAACTGAAGAATGAACATGGTTTTCCATGTTTGCAAATTCATTAGCACTGCTGAACAATAGTGAATTGTGTGTTTGATTGAGTGCAGGCTCTTCCCATTTTTCTGGATGATATGTTCAACGAGTTTGTGGCGGTGATATTGTCGGTCACTTTCGTGCTCGCTTTTGGGGAGGTATGTATGTGTGTCTTCGATCTTCCCTGCCTTGCCTGTTCTGCAGGTAATATAAAATCAGAAGAGGTTCGATGGAATTGTGAAATGTGGTTTTCAGGCAACAAGGTTATGTTATAGCCAGGCTAACATCTCTTGGTGCTGACGCTTGCTAACCAGGTGATACCTCAAGCAGTTTGTTCTAGACACGGACTCGCAATCGGTGCTAATTTCGTCGGGTTGGTCAAAGTCCTGATGATACTTTGCTGGCCCATCTCCTACCCTGTTGGCAAGGTGATTTTTCTTCTTCATCTGAAGCAAATCTTAGTGGTCTTCCCCTCCCCTGCTCACTAGTCCTACATGATGATTACAAGGCTTCATATATATTTGGTGTGGAATCAACACGCTTCTGATTGTCAGTGAGTTGACATGTTTCGGAAGCTGGGTCTTTGTTCAAGAAAGGAAATCAAGGCACATTTATTTGAAGTGCAGATACTGGACCATTTATTAGGGCACAACGACTCTGCACTATTCAGGCGGGCGCAGCTCAAGGCACTTGTCAGCATTCACGGAAAAGAGGTATGCCAACGAGGATTCTGGTTCAAAACTATGTGCATCATTCTGTGGACCTTCATGACACAATAAACCCTAAATCCTGCGAAGAAGGAGCCTGTTGAGGATGAACTTCTGTGGGTTATACCTTGCAGGCTGGCAAAGGGGGAGAACTTACTCACGATGAAACGACGATCATTCAGGGCGCTTTGGATCTCACTGAGAAGGTAAACCACTAAATATGCTATGAATGCTACGACATTTGCCGTAGCAGCCCAGAGTAGGATTCTTCAATCTTATTCGACAAGCAATTTCTGAAATGGGAGGTTCATCACAACATCGACGTTGTTACTGTTCATGTTATCTTTTTCTACTGAAGGGATTTTGCTTATTAACTTCCTGTTTATCGTGCTCATCTCAGACTGCGCTTGATTCCATGACCCCTTTAGAATCGACTTTCTCATTGGATATCAACACAAAGCTAGAGGGGTACATACATCTCTTTGCATTGCAAGCCCAGAAGTTTCATCATTCCTAGCTCGTTTTTCATTATATTTGTGTTCGATGTATGTGCCCTGTGATTCATAATGCTTGTCGCTGTGAATATTCTATAGGGAGGCAATGGAGAAAATCATGGCTCGTGGACACAGCCGTATTCCTGTTTATGATGGGGATAAACGAAATCTTGTTGGTGTCTTACTGGTAATCTGCAGACCTTAAGCATGATGGATAGTTTTAGGTTCTTTTAGGGATCAGGTTCTTGACAGACTTTCTTGTTATTGACAAACTCTTGATCTGGTCTTGATTGTGCACCAATGATGCTTACGCAGGATACTGCTAAGAGATGATCAAAATTCATCAGTAACTCACTGCGAATGTTTAAAAATACGGGCCTAAAAGTATATGCTGGGGATGGTAAAGGAAAGGAAGGATATCCCAGGATGTAGAGTGTTGTCCAGAATCTAGGACTTCAGTGATCTTAATATGGAGATCTTCTTGCAGGTAAAGAGCCTTTTGACAGTACGTCATGAGGTTGGAACTCCCATCAGTGCTCTCCCCATCAGAAGGATACCCAGGTATTTGATCCATCTTCTACATGAGTTTTCGATCATGTCAACCAAAATTGAGTGGATTCAAAAATTAAACGACGCCAAGTCACTAGTCAGAAATCTTTCCTTGTCGTGCAGCAAATTAGTTTCGAGGTTTTAGT
Organism: Ceratodon purpureus; assembly: GCA_014871385.1. Taxonomy (NCBI): domain Eukaryota; kingdom Viridiplantae; phylum Streptophyta; class Bryopsida; order Pseudoditrichales; family Ditrichaceae; genus Ceratodon; species Ceratodon purpureus. The sequence continues at coordinate 2,279,188 of CM026425.1, read as the reverse complement.
TGCACAACCTAGGTTCTGAAGCCTGAACTTGAGAGTTGTAGTCCACTTTAGTATCTTATTTTGTCCCAAGCTTCCATAGAAATTTGCTGATTGCCCTGGTTGGTTGCAATATGTGGTGTAATTGCAGAGTGCCCAGTGACATGCCACTGTATGACATACTGAACGAATTTCAGAAAGGTGGGAGCCATATGGCAGCAGTAACCAAAGGGAAGACCATGAAGAAAGCCAGCCAGAGGCCCCAGGAAACAGACGCCAACTCTGAAGCGGACATAGAAAAGGGTATGCCGGATGAAGACCAGTCAGAAATTGACAGCAAGGTAGAGGAAGATGAGTATGCGCTCCTCAATGAGGGAGAAGTGATTGGGATCCTCACACTTGAAGATGTGATGGAAGAGCTCCTACAAGTAAGACTCACATCTCACAATTTTGGAGAAAACAATCTTGGAGTATCAGATTGGGAATGGAATTCTCATGTCCTAATTCAAAAAAATTATATCTTCTGACAAGTTTGCTAATTCTTGTGAATTATTCTGTGGTGTATTACAGGAAGAGATTGTGGATGAAACAGATGAGTTCATTGATGTCGCCAACAAGTATGTTCGCTTCTTGAGACAGATATTTGTGTTTTATGATATGGGTTACTCCATGGATTTCCAGATAACGGCTTTTTACTAGACAGCCTTAAGTTGCCAGGATCAGGGCTTGGATCATTTAACTTGAGATTAATACATTTGTAGATGCTTACCACGTAGTCATTATGGTTGCAGGGTACGAGTGGCTGCTGCGGCAGCACAAATGAATCGAGGAGGCTCCCTGGTTCGCAGGATTACTTCGTTTAAAAATCCGGTAACCCTTGTGATCACTTTCCTGCAAATTGTAGTTGGTAATCCGTTCTTGTTGACAGAATTACTGTTGATCGGCATGGTTTGGCAACCTCGACTGTGATGCCTGTGATTCTTAGCTGCAGAAAATGAATGCACTTTGAGGATCAAGCTTCAGACATCCTGAATAACTCAACTAATATTGCTGTTCTATGGTTGTTGCAGCAAATGGGATTGTCAAAGCAAGGACAAAAAGCGATCAAAAAGGTCCGCGAAGTAGAGAACGAGGCTAGACAAAATCGTTTGGCCACTCTTGGCATGAATAGCAGCAATAATTTGACAGAGCCGCTGTTGGATCAAAAGTAAAACTGACGACTCGGATGCAGCTGCTCGGTTGCATTCAGTGATGACTTCAGGCTGATGACCAGACAAAACCTTGTTAATGCGTCTGCACGAACTCAACCTGGTTGATCTTTGCAACTTTATTCAGGAGGCTCGTCAAATATACATTTAGCAGTATTACAACATGTGGGGCAGCCAGGCTGCCTCTCAAAGGTTTAGAGCAGTTTAGTGGCAGCTTCTATTTTGATGAAGCTGCTCAATAGCTCTTCGAAAGGTGGTAGCAAAGAGATTTCTCATAGCCATACTATGAGAAATGATTCGGTGTATGTACTTCTTAAGAAATGATAGGAAGGTTGAGATTACCCGATGAAGTGTGCCTCATTCGGAATGATAAAACTTTGCTTCCTGTCGATTGTCCACTGGCGCTCCTTCAAAAGCTGCGACCTGAAAGCGTTGAAGATGCTTGCAATCGTGTCTCGCATCTACAGATCTGTACAGCGGTTCTCAATTCAACCTCGTGCAGGCTGGAGTTTCTCTTTTACATCATACTACAAGACCATCGAGCCTCCAGAGTCTTGAAAGCTTGGAGTTCCTTCGTTGAGTAACAAATGAGGCTGTGACCCAGCGGAAGGAATTTCCACATTTCTCCAGGAAAAAGTGGATCCCATCTCTGCGCGAGCCTTGCAAGGAGTACAGAATCGCCACACTCATGCTCATGAACATTCAGCCTCACGCTTACATAGCACTAGTGTTGCCTCCTCGGGAAGCTCCACAGCCATCAAGGGAGCAGGATACAAAATGTCCGTACTGAGCCATTGCGCTCTCTCCTCCGATGAACCCTCAAACCTGACTCGAGCTTCATACGCAGCTCGCCACCTAAGCCGTTGCTCTCTTTCCTGAGGTGACTCCTCGGCCCGGACTTTAGCGATAAACGCAGCTTGTTGAGGCTCCCTCTCCTCAGGCACCTCCGCATCCCTAACTCGAGCCTCGTATGCAGCCTGTTGCCGGAGCCGTTGCTCTCGTTCCTCAGGCGACTCCTCCGCTCTAACTCTCGCCACATGTGCAGCTTGCTGTTGGCGCCGCTGAGCCCTCTCTCCGGCCGACTCCTCAGCTCGAACTCTCGCTACATACGCAGCCTGCTGCCGAAGCCGCTGCGCTCTCCCCTCCGGCGACTCCTCGGCCCTAACCCTAGCCTTGTACGCAGCTTGTTGCCGCAGCCGTTGCGCTCTCTCCGCGGGCGACTCCTGAGCCCTAACTTTCGCAACGTACGCTGCTTGCTGCCGGAGCCGCAGCGCCCTCACCTCCGGCGACTCCGCCTCCCGCGAACGCGCGCGCCTGGCCGCCTCCTTCCGCCGTCGCCGCTCCCCCTCCTCCACCGTCTCGGTCGCCCTCACTCGCGCCCGGTGCGCTGCTTGCCTCTCCCTCGCCCGCGCAGTGCATTCTCTACTCCTCGTCCTCTCCTCATGCAGCGTCAGAGCTCCACTTCTCCTCGGAGCCATCGCTACAAAAACAAACCAAACCCCACAAACCCTATAATCAACACTCCCAACACCAGAAACTCCAAACACTCTCGCTTCAAGGCCACTGCACAAAACCTTCCCACAACTCCAGCACCAAAATCTTCTTCACTGAATCCGAATTCAAAAACGACTTCACAAGGCTCCAGATCTCAACTTCACAGATCATTGCAACGTACCTGGAAAATAAGCACATTATTGTCGATCGTCCTTTCAATCACGGACGTGGCTCAACTCTGAATTTCTTTGAGAGAATTCTCCAGCAGCACCTCAGAAGCTCCAGAAGACAAGAGCAAGCCTTAGGAGAAAGGACAACACCGGTTCATGGTAATCCTGAAAGGATCAACATCACATCATGTCCTTGTGAAACAGTAGACGTTACGCTCCACAATAGCATTGGCATGATGGTGTGCACGGAACCCAAATGCTGCGCTTCTGTCTACGCTTGGGATCTCCTCAAGTGGCGCGTCCCGTGTACAATACAAGAGTATGGTTATGAGATGGTTTATACGTCCTGGGCGTGTCCGGAGACAGCATGATGAGTCCTGTTACGTGCATGTTAAGTGCATGGCGTCCGCTTCATGAGCATGCATGTTACGTGCAGCGTCGTCTCGGCCACTTCATTCGGCGATCGAGCTTCCACACACCATGAGAACAGGGTTTTGCTGCTCCTCTTCGACATGCTGTGATCCGTCTCTTCGCTGCTTCAATTCTCTCGCACTGAAATACAACCTCTTCTTTATATTGCCAACTAGTATGAGCCTGTCCTCCAGGCTCCAAACTCAAAGAAAAAATAAACTCAGATAGATAGATAGATAAAGACACCAACCCTTTAGCGGGGCCGGCGTGAATAAAGTGTCCGTTCGTAAGGTCAATGATCTGGTGGCCACAAGACTAGGGGGCATTGAGACAAAACTACTCTCCCCTTTTTAGGATGGACACTATAGTAACCTAAAGACAAGGAATTAGTAATATTGTAAGGGAGGTATTGGGTAAAGTGTGTATAATTTCATTAGTTAGGAAAACACTATCACCAAGTCATGAGACCTTTGGTTGGTTGGGGAAAGGCAAACAAACTCACTTGATTACCATGCATCATAAATAATTCGATTTTTTTTTTTTTTTTGAAAAGGAAGTTTCAACATTATTCTAAAAATAATTATCTATGAACAAATCATAAAATTCACTTGATAGCCATACGTAATAATTCTTTAATTTTTAGAATTATTTATGAACGAAAATATGAGAAATTATGTTATGTGAAATTTTTCTTTAAATTCATTTAATGTTATTTTAATGTATTTTTTGAAAAAATAAATAATTTTTTTTGGAAAACAAACCTTATTTTTCCATAAAAAATAAATATTCGTTCAAGGGTAAACAAACATGCTATTGGTATACGAAAATAGGGAGCACAAAAGTTTTCTATACTTTGGCGCATGATCCGCTGTTTAGTCGGGTCCACGATGAATACAACCTGCTTGTTTGGAAACTCAAATTTTTGTTTATAATGTGCTGTACGATTGATATATTTTGGTAAATATATTTATCTTTGCATAACTCAATAACACTCAAGCTTACCAAATTTCAGTTTGAAGAACATAAAATTCCGTTTTTGGTGAATTTCTTAAGTCAGTTTCTATGGTTTTACATGCTATTTTTTTTGTAAATAATTGGTGTTGGATTTTTAAAGTTTAATTGTAGATGTTTATAGGGAACATCTATTTGCACATCTTTTTCTTTGCAAGTGTCTCCGGAAAAAGTTTTATAGTTCCTTTTGTAGAGATTTTGATATGAAGGTGACAAATTGTAGACATCACTACTTTGTAGTGCAGCGTTCTTCATCTCATTTTAAGCCTAATTGTTTTAATAATAGATGTATCTTTATCATAATTAGATTTTGTTCATTTTTCCTTCATGTGGTAACTAAGTTCATACACTTTAGCATGATGGTATGATTACTTTGCCAAAATCTAATTAAAATGTAAAGATATATATTTCACAAAGTTTGGCTATATAACAGTTCTTATTGAACTCTTACTAGAAGCTTAACGAGGCATTTTATTAAATGAAATATTTGTTAATTAATGAGATAATTTTTAATACAAAACGTGTGTATATAAATGCTCACTACATATGTATGCATCTGAATTAGAAAAATTCATCGCCAATTTTTTGTCTTAAAATTTTGAAACCTCAAAAATTAAAAATCAAATTCTTTAAAAATTCCTCAAAAATCAAATTTTAATCTTTTAAAATTGAAATGGAATGCTTGATTAGAAGTACCTAAGGATGCAATGGTAATTATGAAAAAAAAAAAAAATTCAACATTTTTTAATACTACGCAATAAAAATAAAATGGCTCAAATAGAAAGTTTGCAGTCATCTTAGACTCAATTGTTTGTATGGCCAAGTTGGTTTTAAATGCCAATTACAAATATTAAGTAAATGGATTCTATACCAAAGTTATACAACTTGCATCAGCAAGAACAAATGTATAGAGCAGCAAGCTTTCAGAGACTTCATGAATCAACCTAGGATTTATAAGCTAGGCAACAATGCTAAAGATACAACCATATTTAGGAGAACCTTAAATAAAAAACAACAATCAACCTCCATAGGATAGATAAACATGAGAATCATGTGCAATATAGAATTTTATTCACATAAAGCGTAAAGCACGGTAAGACAACAAATATTACTCAAATTATGCAAGTAGACATTAATGCCAGATTGTACAAATTGTTTGAATAGAATAAAAAGCACTTATGGTCCTCAAGAAGGTAGATTTCCTTTGCATTCAAGGTAAGCGTCTCCATCTGAGTTGTGACAAGGGAACAATAATGTTCACCAAAAGTGAGAGTCATTTTTTTAACAAAATGGTTAACCCTAATTTGTTTATATCTACTTCCATTTTTAAACTAGAAGTTCCACTCCATAGAGCTGAAATAACTTCTCGTCATTTTGAACCCTAATTTTGTGCCTGCTCTCTCCTCCCTCTCAACTCTTTCTCCAATCACCTCCCAAGTCAAACCACTTATGACCTACAAATGGATTAACTCCAAAGTAATTCCTGTCGTGGGTAAAAATCCCACTGAACAATTCACCCCTTCGCTGGAAGTGCAACCCACATCATTTTCCAAAGTTTGATTGTATTCGAAGTGGAATTACCGAACTCTCGACCGACAGTCGATAAGGCGATAAGGCTGCTCAAAACTCCCATCTTGGAAGCCGAATCCACGAATAATTCTGAACAGAACTTGGTAAAATCTTGCCTTCGTGAATGCTTTTGCAGTTATCTGTGGCGGTGGTGTTGAGACTGCAGCAATTTCAGCTGAAATGAACTCGGCGATGGTGGTCTAGCAGGCGAATCGTTGCCATGGCTCGTCTTGGTGCACTCTCTCAGTGTACTCAAGCGCCGAACACTTCAAGCTTTTGCAGCTCAGCTCAAGGAGATTGCAGAAGTGGGAGAATTGGGAGTTGTTGTAGAAGGATTGGGAGTAGTTGTGGGAGGTGGTTGAGTGTTGATGAGTTGAAGCTGGAACAGAAACTGGGTGATTGTGGGAGGGAAGAGAGGAGGAGTAAGTCTGGGGGTGTGCATTGCAGTCGAGTGGCGGCCGAGGCAGCCGAGGTGGTGCCATGGAGCGAGGATTTGGAGGAGAGGTTTGGGAAATCAGGGGGTGTGAAGTTTGTGGAAGTGGCGGGGTATAGGATAGTGGAGATGCGGCTGAAGGAAGGCTCCAGTGCGCGAGTTTTGTTGCAGAGCGCGCTGGTGTCGTCGTATAAGTCTAGGATGTGGCATGGGGGGCTGGAGGAGTTGCTGTACACTGCAGTGGTGCCCGGAGAGGATGAATTGACGACGGTGGGAGGAGTTGGATTAAGGGTTTGGGAGGGTGAAGCTGGGAGCGAGTTGGATTTTGCTCCGACGGAGTGCTGGGATGTGGAGGATGTGAGGAGTGATCCTGCGCAGTTTGTTCAGGTTTGGAGTGAATCTTTCTCTTTGTTTGAGGATTACAGGAATGATGTTTTGATTTTCTTTGGATGTGGTATAGTTGCTTGGTTTCTGAGTTCTTTTTCCTGTTTGTGGATGTACTAGGTTGCACTGTCGACGACTTCGAAGGGGCGTTCTGCTGGTGCTATGTTGGAATTCAAGTATGTATTGACGTTGACGAAGGCCTCACTGTCTTGTGCCCTTGTTACTACCAACGTCGGTGACAGTGCAGTCAGCATCCATGGGTCGTTAGAAACGACTGTTGCAGTGAATTTTGTGGACGGAGTCTATGCACTTGGACTTGAAGGTTGTAAGTACCTGCCGACGGCTCCAAAACCATCACCGGGAGCCTTGGAGAAAGCCACCAAGACCGAGAATGGTTTATTCTCGAGATTGGGGTGGTTCTCGGGTGGTGAAGGTGATACGAAGAGGAACGATAGCACCAGGACTGGCAATGAGATGTTCGTGGAGGAGGAGATGGTGAGGATGAAGGGCGGGTTTGTTAGACTTTACCCAGATGCATCAGATTGTGTGTCTCTACTTGATAGGGTAAGCATCAACGATCTGAGAAGCACACTGCTTGGGTTTAGGGTTTCAGGTCTCATGTTTCGACTTTCGACAGCCTTAGGATTGGTCTGAAGCAACAATGAATCTGATTCAAACGATTGTTCTACTTGAAATCTGCATTGACTTGCTCATTGTTGAACAGGGGAAAAGGAGAACAATTAACTTCAACAATACTGGTTTCGGGGACATTCGGCTATCTAATCCTGGGGAAGAGTCAGGACTTGAGGATTGGGAATCCTTTGTATGTATTGAACTTGCACGATCGATTCAACCAGTGGATTTACAACCAGGTCAGGAATGGAGAGCTGCACAACAACTAGTGAATCCAAGCAAGTGAGGTAAATCATAAATCTCTGCTCTTGATTGTCTATCAGGTGTTGAGTCCCACAAGCCAGGATCACATTCAACAAGCTGCATCAAATATGAGAATTTAGCTCTGGTTCGACTTTGGTCGTTGAGCAGTCACTAATCTAATTGTCTGCCTACAATATTCAACGTCTTTAACCTGTCCATGTGATTAATCTCTTCAGGGATAGAGCCAGAGAGTCTGTTCCTCCGACACTTGAAGAAAATGGAGAGTTTTCAAGTACCGAGGTAAGGCAAGTTGTGCCTTGAAATCAGAAGATATGGATAAGAAGAAAATCACGCCGAGGTTGATCAATACCGTGCAGAGTTTCTGGAACGACAACCATACTCACTGTTACAAAAATACATCTCATGGACTCTTCTTATTTCACAAGTACGACGAGTGAGCAAAGTTTGGTTACGCAAATGCACTGAAAGTGCAATTTTTAGTTCAGCAGGCCCGGTTAGCATTAGTCTGCTAATTGTGGTGTTTGTGCATCAAATGAGCACAAGCAACTAACTTATGTACAAAAAGTGCAGTGTAAAGTATCACCGGATTCCTTGCCCTTGCGTCCTGTTGAGTCACTTGCTGCTCTTGCTTGCTACCGCTAAGCATTGAAGTCACCAAGTCGCCGAGCAATCAGATGACATCCACATGGTGATCGTTCCACTTCTTCACCGTCCAGTATGCGAAGTTAGCGGTGGTCGGACCATCGTCAACCGTAATTGCTCCAAAAACCGCGTTAAAAGCACTGGAGAGAATTTTGTTGTTGATATCTCCGACTCCTTTCCCGACCATGATAAGAGAATCTAAACCAATCTCAGCAGCATCCTTGGCACACTCTTTTGCTTCGGAATGTTTCCGTATGACGCTGTCCAGCTCGCCCTTCGTGACATCCGGATTCTCCATTATCAGATGCAAGGCTATGGCTTGCTGCACGGATTTTCCTCCCAGAACGTGAAGAACATCGTTATTCGCTTCAGAGAATGAAGAGTGCGTCAATGCTTCTATGAGAAGGTTCATCTTCTTGAACTTGTATCTGCCATACGACATGTGAGGAGTCTAAACCATATTTTAAAAGTGAGTTCTCACAGAGAAACCTAACACGCACATTGAAGCGCCCTCAAGTGCAGGACGAGAAACGCTACAATAGAACAGTGCTGCAATTTTATAACTGAAAACCATGTGCCGAACTTACCCAAGACGGTCTTGCAAGATGGCCAACTCATTCTCCGTGGGTCTGCGTGAGGCTCTCTGCCGGACCTCCTTCATCATTGAGGATGGCGTAGTCTGTGTCCAACAGCAATGGTACTCATGAGTAAGCGATTCGTTTTGTAACAGTCTTAGCTAGTGTGAGGGACGTCTCCAATTTATAGAACGCACAGACACTTAGTCTGGAACGTGAAGAGAAAACAACCACGGCGGCTGACGCTGCTTTATCCGTGTGGTAGGCATGTACTTCAGGGACAAAGAAGGCTTAACGAAGACGGCCTTATACACAAACATTTCACAAAAACCCACACAGGGATCATCTTCTCAAAGATCGGCCCTATTGCAACAAAATCGTGAATAAAAATTTCGGTATCTGCCCAACTACCTCTTTTCCAAAGTGGCGCTGTCTCGAGAGCATTCTCCAAACAAATTTCAAGCTGAGCAAACCATACCTCTGTTGAAATCTCGCGAGCAGCCATAGCAGACACCGCAAACGCCACCAGGCCAAGCAACAAGAGAAAGCTCGATTTCGCCATAGCTAACTTCGCCTGCTTCAATAATTAGGGATGAAGGTCGACGTCAATCTTCTTGAAGGTCGATGTCAATCTGCAATGATCCGACTGCTCATGAGATATCCAAACAGAGTGAATGTGACACGACAACTTGGTCTGGAATCGACCTCTGAAGCTCCACAGTACAATCTGATCACAGAGTCTGATAGCAGGCTTTCAAAATCACCATCACTGCACACACAGACAATCATGTCCCATGAAACTGTACAATCGATTTTTCCAGATCTTCCACCTTCTCGAAATTGAGTCGTATATCCTAGCTTTCACATGACGTGCAGAAACCCACCATCAGTTATATTTTAGCAGTCTAGTCTCGGAAGTTGGAACATGGAAGGATAAACAAATAGGAAGGCTATGCGTTTCATAAGACTACAGACAAAGCCCTTACAGACAATGAAAGCATCAGAAGGAACATTCGCTCCGACTGACTGGCGCAGATTGTGATGATCTACCCTGCAGATATCATATTCAAGTTTCTGCACATGGAGTGAGCCGCACATCATCTTTGAAAATGATTCATCTTACCAGGTACCCAACTTCGCACGAGTGAGTTCCTTCCAAATGGCATTCAGGACTGTATGGTCCCATGCAGACTGCCTCGCTACCACCAACAGGAAATCATTGAAATGCTCGCAACTTGCAAGTATGTTAAACTATTGGTAGAACGACTCTTGGGTTTCTGGAAACATTAATGCTTTTGTTGGACATCGTACAGATATCATATTCAATTTTTTGTTGCTGGGTCGGGCCCTGGTTTAATGTTTGTGCTGTCTTGCTTTCAGATCGTAAGTTGGCTTTCGTTGAGGTTTCATAGTGAAGTTGAAGAGGAGGGTTTGGGGGCACTGTGACGGCCGGCGGTGAGAGTTCCTGATTGCGATCGAGGAGAAATTAGCCATGGCGCTTCTTCGCTCGTTGAGTTTTTTGTTACTTGCAAGCGCCTTTGTCCTCACTTTCACGGTTTCGGAGTATCGAGGTAAGTTGGCTTCTCTGATTGTGGTTTATTGTTTTTGACTACCGAAAGCAATTGTTTGGTATGTGTAGAAATCGTGGGATTCTACTTCGTGCTTTTGTTTGCAAGAGAGACGTCGAGGCTGCCGCCTAATGTCATCTCGAACATGTGGAAGTTGAGAAGGTGCTAATTACAGCAACAGTGAGCAGAAATTATCCAACAGTAGGCTTGGAAGGTGTGATAACGTGATCGCGTTGCCGAAAGTTAGGTTTTACATGAAGAAGAAGGGTACAGATTGACGTGGTTTTGTGGAGCTGCAGTTGCTGCTACAAGTGCTAAGGTCGACAACAACGGATACAATGTGAAGACCGTGCTCGATGGGAACAAACTCGGGCTCTTTGTTTATAACCTCCTTGAAGATACGAACGGAGACACATCAGTCATTGCGTTGGATTCCACAAGGAGCAGTATTCTTAGAGTCTCTTTGCCGTTTTCACAAGGTATGGCAACTCCCAAACTTCCCTGATTGCATAGACTCGCTGAATTGATCGGCATAACTTCTGTTGACAACATCAATGGTCGTTCGTTATCAGTAGGCATTTGATCACGTAGATATTTTAGAGTTAGAGTTGGCAACTGAACGGAATTTTTTCATTGGTGATGTGACCAACTACTGTTATATTCTCGACTGCAGGCAGCGTCATCGAGCGTATTTCAGGCTCTGTTGAAGGGTCAGCAGGATACCGAGATGGTCCCATAAATGAAGCTCTGTTTAACCATCCGAGAAAGCTCACGCTTGACAGTGAAGGCAACATTTATGTTGCTGATCCGAAGAATGGAGCTGTCCGGATGATCACCAGGACAGGTAGTTAGCCTGCGATCGTTTCTCTTGCTCTGTTTCATACATGTAAGTTCTCAGGAGTCGATTACATCTTCTTGAATGACCTTGTGCTTTATTACTCTGTAAGTCATCACCACGAAGTTTTGAATTGTCACGCTTATGGTTTCTGTCCGGTTTACCTGTACAGGCCTTGTAACGACAATTGCAGGAGGCTCAAATCGAACTGGTCACAGTGATGGAGAGGGCAGTGATGTGACCTTTTCAAATGATTTCGAAGTCACTTATCTGCCCAGCACTTGCACATTGGCGATTGCAGATCGAGGGAATCGCATGATTCGAGAGATTCAGCTTCCGCAATTCAATGGACGATGTAGTGGCGCAGCTCCAAATTCCCCTGGAAGTCCATTCCAAAGTAGGTTATCCATGAAGTCTCGTTCACACGGGGTTCTGTCATTTCCATTGATACGATTTTCTGCCTTGTCCTCACGGTGTAACTCAAGTCTTGAATCGGTTTGGTAGGAGTCTAAGGCAGGCAGGTAAGATCTTGCCACTCTTCTTTTTTCATTGTGAATTTCCACGACACCAAATACTCACCTGGTGTTGACCATGCCACAGGTGCTGCACCTATGCTCTTTCTAGTTGGAATAGTTGGAATAGTGATAGGAGTAGCGGGAACAATATTCACAATCAGCACTCACCAACTGGAGCGGTGGCAATCCAAATTCTCTTGGGTAAACTCATCACAAATGTTCTTCGTATAATTATTTTAGTATATTTCACATGAATGCGGCATTTGATACATGTCTATATTTTATGACAGTACCTCTGAAGTATAGGCCGCATAATTATCAGTGGAATGACGGCAATATATTGGTCTTCGATTCTGGATTCAGATTAATGCTTGTGCTTCTCAATTGTAGGCAGGCAATAACGGAAGGTCCCAGCTGGGCCCGCTCATCGATCTGGAAGAAGACAATGGACAAGGAACCCGCATCATCCCAGCAGGTGAAGGAAACCAGCTTGACGACTCGCTCCTCCGTCACAAGAAACGCAGCTGTTGAGCATCTCGTCTGGTCTCCAGCTCTAATCATGGAAATTGTGATAACTCTTTTTGAAAAGTTCCTTTACGTCCTACTGTACAGCTTATCACTATTTCTGAGGCTGCTCTGTTCCCAGCCCTTTCACAAGCTCTTTCACAGATCATGCCCAAAGACAATCTACAACCCCGATACTGAGACTGACTTACTTGGTCTTCACGAGCAAGCATACAACCCGCCGAGCATGTCAAGACGCTGCAGTGTGTCACTGATACCGGCCATTTGGAGGATTTGCTCGATGGGATCTCTCTTCATCCGCTTCCAGGTGAAGAAATTTCAACAAGCTTCACCGCAAGTGAAGTCGGACTTTCTGATCCTTGAAGATCTTATCGACTTTTCAGAGCCAATTAGTAGTGATGACCGGCCTGTGGAGTGTGCACCTGTTGGTGGTGCAGTTGAATCAACACCGGCAGATGTTGTCTCCAATGAACTTAAGATGGACTCCATGGTAGAGAAGTGTTTGGCTGAACTGGTAGCCCCGTCACCTCACTTCAGTTGATAAGTGTCATGTAAATAAGTTTCTCAAGAACTTCCCCGGAGTTTATGCATTTCTTGTACTAATTATCTGCAGGTATTTGACCCAGAAAAATATATTTTCCAGGTTTGTACACGTCGGTCCTAACATGCTGAGGGAAACGCTCTGCATACTAAATTGGCGGAATATCCAAAACTTCGTATTGTATTAAAGATTATCCTTGGTAAGTTATTTGAAAATTGTTCTGACTTACAGCTCAAAAACCCATGAGTGTGACTTCCACTATGAAAATCATGTAGATGTTACAATTTATGACATTTACAACTATGTAATATACGGACTATGGAACATCTATGGGAGCATTATGTAAAAAATATATAATGTTTCAGTGTAAACTTTACATGAAAATGTTTCAGTGTAAATTTTTCATGAAAATTTGTGACATTTATGAAACAATGGAAATCACACATCAGAGTTTCCATAGTTATGGATCTCAAATCATAAAAATACTTTACAACTTGAGTGTTTAATTGCGTCTATGCTTGGGAAAATTGAGAGTTTTTGATTAGTTGTGATTGGTGTAGAAATGCTTTATTTCCAAAATCCAATTTCTCATGAAAACCAAGACTCTATGAGCACACTAGTGGAAAAGGTGTACAACTACACCAAAGATGAACACCAAGCATTGGTCATTGAAATTTTTGGTGTAATTGGTCACTCCTTGGTATTCAACTTTGGTGCGGTTGTACACTTTTTCCACTAGTGGCAATTAATGGCCACTCTAAGCTTTCAAACTTAAAAATTCATAAAAATTTGTAAAAATGCTCCAAAAATATTTTATGTTTTTTTGGGATGTGTTTGCAATATCTTTGCCGAGCATCCAAAAATCATAATTTTTTTCTTTCACAAGTCTAAGTATGCAAACCTGAAATTCAGTCGGGAATTGGTCCCACTACCTTAGGTTGGGCCACAGCAACAGCGAACCCATGTCAGGTGGGGTAGTCCATGGAAACAGGCCTTTAGAGAGTGGGGCTGGGAAGGTGTTGTTTGTAACCGTGGCATTTAGATTGGCTTCATAGGAGCTGATTCCGGAACAACTCACAATGCGCTTTCAGAAAAACTCCATCAGTCGCAGGAGTTCATAGTGGCGTGCAAACTGTACTTCATTTCAACGTACCAAACTCGCCCCAGCGTTTCTACATTTCGAAAGCGCATAGAAATCAGCGAGACGTGAGGGCATAGAGACACTATCCAGATGCAAGAAAAAACCTCCAATCAAGGTGCTTGTGCTTGTTCACGCAGCCATGTTGGATCACTACCATCAGCACAGCATTAGGATATGAAAGGATTTTCCATTCAAAACCACTTCTGAACGACTGATGCTTTCGACGCAACAAACCCAAGTCATGCATCAATTGTTCAAGGTTCAAGATCTAGTGGACAAGGACCAGATTTAGTGGTCCAAAGATTTCAGATGTTGAAAGAAAAACTTTCTGAGATTCAGGTAACAAGCCACACTGACCTGGTGACTCGTGGTTCCAATAATAACGATCACTTCTTTAATAAAAGAATGAGAAAACTGCCTAGCTAACAGGATTGCTATTTTGATCATTACAACGCTATGCGACCATAAACTGAAACTAAAATATTCTATGTAGAACGAAGAACCAACTATTCACTTCGGTCTAAATCTCACAAGCTAGTTGCAAGCTCCAAAAATCGCCCCTCGAATCGGCGGCACCACATAAGTTGAAATAGGAGGGGAAAAAAAACCAACAAGACCTTGGAAAAAAGTCTTAAATACTGTAACATCTTCGACGTCGGGATGTTCATGTTGTTATCTTGTCATCCACTCTACTGGATACTTTTCGAAGCCACGGCCGGGGATGGTCGACCACCGCACCACCACCCAGAAATCCAAAGTCTTGATCGATTCGTTCCAGTTCCTCCAGCTCTGCTCCTCCTCGCGCACGCTCCACCTCGTCTCCGAGCTCAGTCTATGCAGGATCGCCAGCCGCATCTGCTTTCCTTGGACCCTGACATCTCGAACGACGCAATGCTGGTCACCGTTGGGGCCACGGGTGAGAATGATGTCGCCCTTCACTGGCCAAGGGGGGATCGATTTCTGGTTGTTGCTGAGGGAGTGAGCTCCAGCCATCCTGGAAGTGTTCTGCCCTCGGGCTTGGTTCGGCATCTGGACTGCTGGTGGAAGGGGTTCCATTCGGTCGAAGTGCTCACCTTGATCTCTGTCCATTTCCTGTAGAGTTCGAGGTGATGGCGCGAGGTTCATGACTCGAGGAGATTCTTTCACCCTGGGAGACTCGGCAACTGGTATGCGGGTGCTGACTGCGGGGCCTACGGCTTGATGATGCATGTCGTTGCGTCCGTCGTTCTGATGTTGATCTTGCTGGGCGTGATTTGCTTCGACGTCACTCCTGCTAGCTGCGAAGGCAGTGAGCAACCGACGCGGGGGCTGGATGGCGGATTGGCGAGCATTCAGAGGCTCGGGCTCCACGTGACCTTGCAGCATGTGCACGACTCGGCTCATGGGTGGCCGCGCGGAGGGGTCGTCCTGGATGCAGAGAAGCGCGCAATGGATGGCTCGCATGGCGTCCTTCTTGTGGAAATACTCCACCTCCTCCACGTGCAGCCGTTTGTCGAGAAGCTCCATGGTGCGTCCTTCGCCCATCAACTTGAAAGCCCACGCTGGGAAGTACCACTGTTCTTTGCCCAAGGAGAAATTCGTATTCTCACGCCCGCTGATGAGCTCCAACAGCACCATGCCGAAACTGTACACATCGGTTTTCGCTGTCACCGCAGCGTGGGGTAGTAACCACTCTGGAGCTAAATATCCGGGAGTTCCACGCATGCTTGTAACCACTCTGCTTTGCTCTCTGTCCATCAACTTGGCCAATCCGAAATCTGATAGCTGTCATACCACGCTAGCATGTTAAAAAATAAATCCATGCTATATCAACGATTTAACAGTTGCAGGAATGTACTGTAAGATAAAACAGGACGACACGATTTTGTTCAATATGCAATATCACCACTGTACGCTAAACCCTCCTCTAAAACCCTAACATAAATGCATGTACACCATAAACCTGCTTCGACACTGCTGTCGTATCCTGCTGCCACAAGATGTTACGATAGGAGGGTGTTCAATTTGAACATGTCTAAATCCTCCCAATACAAAGCACCTTGGGTGATACAATGCAGAGCTTGTGGAGTCTAACCTTAGGGCAAAATTGGTGGTCGAGGAGTATGTTCTCTGGTTTCACGTCCAGATGAATGATATGATCGCTGCATTCCTCATGAAGATAGGCCAAAGCCCTGGCTGTGCCAAGAGCAATGTTAAGGCGTTGCTCCCAATCCAGCAGCTTCTCTCCCTGCTTCTTTCCAAACAGCCATGCATCAAGGCTGCCATTAGGCATGAACTCATACACAAGCAGCCTGTGGGCGCCTTCCGAGCAGAAACCGTGCAAACGAACCAGATTGAGATGCCGAATCGCACCCATTGAAGCTACCTCAGCCCTAAACTGCTTCTCCCCTTGTACAGACGTCTTCTCAAGCATCTTCACCGCCACACGAGCTCCATTGGGTAATGTGCCCTCATAAACGGATCCAAAGGCGCCATCACCCAATTTCCGTGAAAAATTCTTCGTGGCCTTTTGTAATTTGGAGTATGAAAAACGAGGGGGTAGACTCGGAACGGTGTCCAGAAAATCGGCAGGAGTTTCATCTTCTTTCGACCCGGCACATAGTATTGCTAGCATTGACAACCCAGCCAACGTGATGACTACTCCCAAAGACAAACCTATCCAGTGCACCTGCCACAAACCCGACGGTTGAAGCCGTCAGAAAAATCATTCTGCACAATGTGAATACAGTTACCCACATTTCAAGCGATAAATGAACAGGTGAAATAGCGCTCTAATTAACAGACCTATGGTGGATTGCGTCAATGGATTGATATGCAGATCTTACACAAAGTAGTCGACCATGCTCGCACCGACGATATGACGAATGTGCCGCATACCCAACTTTAGCCTGCAGAAAAGGATCGCCCAGTTTCAGATTCTCGGAATCAATACTGACTCTCATCTTTAGTAAGTCAGCTCCTTGACAAATTAAAACCTTACCACCTAGGATCATCTTCATCTAAATGGAGTTTTCGCACGGGATTGCTTGAGTATACATCGGAAGATTCAAACAGATACTTATCAAAATGCAGGCCTTGTTACTCACCCGCAATAACCTACGACCTAGATAACCTACGCGGGCCGATCGAGCTTGAATGCCACCATAGCCATGATCCTCCCTTGAATCCGACAATATGATAAGATAACGCTCCTGCGTGCTGCTTGTCCGATTAGAGTCAAGTGAACGAGCTGAGCCACCGCGCAAGTAGGCACTACTATTGCTTGATCTTGCAGAGTCTGAGCCAGATCCAGTTGATGGCAACGACTTTGAGACTAGCCGCATTGTGGCTTTTATCTCGCGCGGCGTCGCCAAATGCATCCTATTGAATATACCACGTCCTAATTCCACTGATGCCAATGAGCTGGGAATGCCGGGCACTAAGCCAACCGAAGAGGTGACACTGAGCTGACAAAGACGACCCTTATCCTCTTCGGCAGCTAGGCATTCACCACCCTGAGTATGCAACAAAGCCTGCATTTCATCACCTGCGCTCCCATCTCGCGAAATCCACCCCAGGAAGGCCGACAACGCCAGAGTCGAATCCAACTGCACCTTCCCATTCCCGTCGCCACCAAGCAACGACTCCACAACCAGACACGCACCGCCACTAGACGCCAGATCCCCGACGCCATCCCCGACCAACTCACTAGCTCCACCGTAACTACATTCCACTTCCACACTCCGGTTCCCACCCACACCACCACGCAAATCCACAACTTGACAGCAGAGCCCAGAAGCACCACCATCCGCTACTCCTCGCACAGTCACCCTATACACTGACCCCACACCCAGCCCCTCCTCCGCAGGCACAAACACTTCCACAGGCCGCGAATCTCCATCTCCCAGCGCAGCACTCCAACCCAGCTGCAGCTGCAGCGCCACCACCAACACCACCACCACCACTGCACCCCGCATCCCAACCAACCCGCCCCCGCCTCCTCTCCACTTCATCTCCGCCTCATCAATCACTCGCCCCGCAATCCTGTCGTCGGCCGCCCAAATCCACCACTGCCCTCCTCACACCCCTCTCGCCATCTCTCACCTTCCCTAGTACCACCATCTCCTACTAGCACCATAGCTCCATTATCACCACCATTGCCTGACCTCCCCACCTGCAGCTCGCAACGCACCTCCTCCTCCCCTCACCTGACCCGCGCCCAGCGCTCCATCTCCTGGCAGGTCAGAGCTGAGCATGATGGCTCCCAGCTCAGTGCTAGCTAGACTAGCTAGTGGGAAGCGGGGGGCGCGAGACGAGGCGCGTGAGGGGGCTGGTGGAGAGGCGCTCTGCTCTGCTGGGAGCTGGCAAGGGCGCAGGCGGGGGCGAGAAAGTAGATAGAATCCGAGCTCCAGCAGCAGCCAGGGGCACCAATGGCAATGAAAGTAGCGGAGCGGCGATGGAAGGAAACGGGTGGCGTTCAATTAAATTCTCAGTGCGCTACCTAGCTCGTCGCATCCAGCGCGGCCTCGCCTCGCAACTTGCGCATCTAGATCAAATCTGCGGTTGCAGGTCATGCGTGTGTATCTCGCCCTCTCGTGCACGGTGAGATTTTCGGAGACTGTGTGTCAGCTTTTCGTTTTCATTTCACCCTCATGAAACAAGATTAAACTTAAACTCGGAGTTTTTAGCCCTGGCTTTACAGTCAGTGAAGTGGGATGGAGGTGTTAATAATATGGAACTCTTAGGCAGCCAATTAGTTGGAGATGGTGGATGGATATTCCCGGAGCGAATTTTAGAGCAGCTTTGGACTGGAAAAGTGGCTGGGCTAGCGGTGACTGCCAAGCATAGCTGGGGTATGTGATATATATAAAGATGTTTTATGTCATTTGTTTTTCCAGGTACTAGACACCTAGTTGTGAATCGCATCGGCCCAAACACGAAGAGCAACACGCTATTTGGGACCAAAAAGTGTGCTACAGGCACCTTGGTTTTCTGATTTGGCGCAGGGAACTGGGCGTGCTCTTTAATGCGGGCCATTCGAGTCTCGCCGCGTGGGTGAATCGTGAGTGTCCACACCATGACTCTCCATCTCCCTGAAAATAGTTGCGTTCCAACCTTGGACCGCAGCTGCCTCCGAAGTCCGGTGCTATCCGAACCCTACTAGAAGTTTTGCGTGCAGTGGATGCGTCGACAAGTGTGATTCAAGAGTGCGTTTCCAAATAGTGTATGTTTACAACCGACCATCGTTCAGCGTAAGGGGTGTTAATTTTGACTCACATAAAACAAAGTATGCTTGTATGTTAGTGGAAAGCCCCATTCAAAACGTTCTAATTCTTGCGAGTAGCGGGAGCAGCACTAACCGATAGGAGAACTGGGATGAGCCCTGATCCACAATTGTATGAAGTCGAGAGAGAACACCTACAATATCTTCCAGATTAGTGCTGGCAGATACCTGAATATGACTCCATTTGGTCACAGCACCCTTAGTCTCTGCTTCCCACGAGAAGCGAAGGAGCTGTGTTTGTGGAATTCACAAAGAGATATATGAGGAATATAACCAGACAACCAATGGACACATCGAAATCTCGCATTCAGGCGTCCAGCATTGCTCAAACTGCATTGGCTTTCACATGTTTATTAGATTGTACGAGTACAGATGGATCAACATTGACATGGCTTTCTAGTCGATCAGGCAAATAAATCTCTAGTGTACGGCAGAACCAATTGGTAAATGGATATACTGAATGATCCTAGTGCTGTCAATGTACATTTCAAATCTTGTCGGCCAATAAGGGAATGGGTCGATATAGGGAATGTCCAGACATGACAATATAGGGTCTTGGAAGACATCCTCATCCTTGGGATGCTGAAAGTACCCACACACAAATGATCGGACAGCACATCGCCCCCAAGCATGAGCTGCAAACGTACAATAATTTGCCCAAGTCAAACTCCTGAAGCACAGTCCAAGTATAACAACAGTGTCACAAGAACCTCTGTTCATGACATCGAAACTACTTCACAAGACCATTAAAGGGCAATAGACTCCCAAACACAAGATTCAACCCATCACACTAAGGTGACGACTAATGTCAAAGAAAACCCCTGACCAAACTTAAAACGAAAGTCCGTAATAGAAAGAGACTTGCTGGTAAACAATGACAAAAAAGGACTATTTCCAAACAACCTGAGAGACCTTGAATTTTGACCTTCAATACTCCGTTCTGCGCCGAGATACTTGCTCCAAATCTGATTACAGCATCTCACACCACCGAATACTTTCCAGGTTGAGCTGGCCCTGGGAGTTGAATAGCTGATGCAGTTGATTCCTCCAGAATGCGTTTCACCTCCGCCTTGGCTTTCTTAACAGAAGTTTCTGTGGGGCCCTCAATAAACAAGAACAGCTTTCGTTCCCCAGGTGCTGGGACCTTTCCTGGTGGGAAATACTGACCTCGTGTAGTAATTGCAGCTCCTGTCCATTCACTAATTTGCCCCAAAGCATCCTTATGAGTAACTTTCCAGCGCGCATGCTGAGGAAAATCATTAATCTCAAGCTCAATCTCGTAACTCTCCTGAGCCACATCCGCTTGAATCTTTGCCAAGCTATTCTGAAGGTTGTAAGCAGCTGCCATAGCTGCAGCTCGTGCAGCTGGATTTCCATCAGCCAATCCAGCTGTTGCTGATGCACCAGCACCCATTGCACCTAACATCGGAGAACCTAGATGGCCCATAGCACCTGCCATATTGGCTAGCGCCATCTGATTCGCAAGATAATTTGGAACTCCCCCCATACTGGGCATGCCCATTGAAGCCATGATTTGTGCCATGTTCGGTATCATCGGCATACCAGGCATACCAGGCATGCCGGCCATGCCGGGCATACTCATACCTGCAAGCCCTGGCACTGCCACACCAGGAAAGGCCATACCAGGCAAAGCGGCTGCTCCTGCGGATGCTGCTTGATTAGCTGCAGCAGCTTGAGCCATACTTGCCAGAGCTGCTTGTAACTGTGGATTAGCAGCTAATGCTGGGTTCATTCCTGAGGGTAGGCCAGCTTTAGCAGCTGCAGCTAGAGCTGCTGCTTGCATGTTAACCACCTGTGACATCTCCCCACCTGCTTTCCGAATGCCTTCATCATCGGATTCTGAATCTGTCTTGTCTTCCTCTTCTTCAAAACCATATTCTCTGGCTTGCGCCTTCTTTACTGCCTTGAGAGCCTCATCCTCCTCTTCATTAAATTTGAATCCACTTCCTCCGTATCCACTTCCATGGGCTTGCTCACTACCCTGCTTCACCTTTAACATGAAATCGTCTGCAAGCTTCTTTAAGTCCTCTGGAATTGGCTGCTCTGACAGTTCTAATGCCTTCACAAGGTCTGGCGCATACCTTTCCTCCTCTGGAGATATAAAGGTCACTGAACACCCTTTGCGTCCAGCACGGCCAGTGCGACCCACACGATGCACATAATCCTCATAGTGATTAGGAACGTCGTAGTTTACCACCAGCTCAAGCTCCTTCACGTCCAAACCTCGAGCAGCAATGCTTGTAGCAATCATAAGATTACATACACTTGTCTTGAAATCTGTTATGGTAGACTCTCTATCTGTTTGATCCTTCGCACCATGCAATGACAGACACGGGTAACCAGCCTTTAACAGATCCCTAAATAAGCTGTCACACTTTTCTTGCGAATGTACAAAAACAAGGACTTTTCCCTTCTCGTACCACTCTCCGAGAAGTTCAAGTAGTCGTAAGAATCGTTCACTCTCTGGCCGAACTTCCACAGTCTGCGTAATGTCACTGTTCACAACGCTTCGTCCTCCGATTTGAATTTCCACAGGCCTGGTTAAGACTTTGCGAGCAAGAACTTCCACCTGCCTAGGAAAAGTTGCAGAAAAAAGGACAGTCTGCCTATCTGGCCTAGTATTCTGGACAATACGGGTTATCTGCGGTTCGAAACCCATGTCGAACATACGATCGGCTTCATCCATCACAAGATACGTGACACGGCGCAAATTGGTAATTTTCCCGGCACTTGTGCAAAGAATATCGATCATCCGACCAGGTGTGCACACTACAATCTCTGTCCCCCTCTTGAGATCACTGATCTGTTGCGCTACTCCTGAGCCACCGTATACTGGCACACATGTCAAGCCGACAACCTTCGAAAACTTTCTGATGTCGTTATAGATTTGTTGCACAAGCTCCCTTGTGGGAGCCATGATCAATCCAATAGGCCCATCTCCTTGTTGAAGGGGTGGCTGATCCATTATGTGCCGGAGCATAGGCAACACAAAAGCCAACGTTTTACCAGATCCTGTCTTTGCAATGCCAATGCAATCTCTTCCGCTCATAATAATTGGAAGAGCCTGAGCTTGAATAGGCATTGGCTTCTCAAACCCAGCCTTCTTAATCACATCCAAAACTTTGTTATTCAACCCTGTCTGGTTCCAAGTCTTCAATGGGCGAGGTACATCCTTTCCCCGAATCTTCAATTCTAACTCTTTCCGGTATGCAGCGGCTTCCTCCAGAGTCATTCGCGATATTTCTTTCACCTCAATGTAGAAGTTTTTGCGAAAAGTGGGATACTGAATCTTCGAGTGATCCACAATAGCCAATTTCTCTGCTTTCGTCTTCTTAACCCTCTTCAAAAATTCATCATCATCCTCATCACCTTCCTTTCCTTCTCCATCATCTTCGTCCTCGGAAGCTGAATCATCTCCCGGCATTATTCGGCCGAGAGTATTCTTGGTATTTCTCTTAATAAATTTGTTGTTCTCCTGCCCTTTTTTGAGAGCCCGGTTGGAAAATGAAGGTTTCGTTTCCGGAACCTCCACAACTACAGCATCAGCGCTGCTCACCTACATTCACCACCACAAGACAACAATCAATTAGTAGTATGGTGGAAGTGATGTAACCCGCTCTTGTAACCCTAATCAGCTCCTACAACCCTAATCAAATTTGCATACTTCCACTCCCAGCTCAAATCACAGAAACGCTAGTAACGCACACGAAGACAACTTATATAATCGCCAAAATTACGTTAAAACAATAGCAGCTTCCTAATTGCAATAACAGTAAAACATTTTCTATGCAACAAGTTGATTCATGATGACAGTCTAAATGGTATGGATTTTCAGCCTACCTCGGGAATGGCAATTGAGTTCATGAAGGCATCGAGTGGGTCGACCTCTTCCTCCTCCTCCTCCACTTCCTGTTTCACCTTGATGGCAGGGATTGTTGCAGGAGTCTTCTCCTCATAATCTTCTAGCTTCGGTATCAATTTCGCATGTTTTCCTTCAGAACTACCGTTTCCATTACCCCCTACATCAGCCATAACCAAGTCTCCGTTCTCGAAAGCTGCCACTCTAGTCACAGCCGCGGCCTCAGATTTCGGCAAAATTGAATCGTCCTCGTCATCTGAATCTTCCCCTTCCAACGTCCAAGTCTTTTTCACGTTCTTCGGCGACGACACAACGTCCGCATCAGCCTGCACCAATCCTCTCTTCTGCCGGTCCTCCTCCTCCTTCCGCCGACGCAGCTCCTGCCACTCCTGCACTCTCCGTCGCCGCTTATCAATCTCATCATCCAGCCTCTTCTGCTCCTCCTCAGGGTCCTCATCGTTCTCCATCTCCTTCTTCACTTTCACATCATCTCGACCTCCGTCCTCGTCCTTCCTTCTCCTCTTCCTATCACGGTCCCTTTCCCGTCCCTCCCCTTCGCGGTCCCGCTCCCTTTCCTTCTCCCTCCCTCTCTCCCTATGCTTCTCCCTACTCTTCTCCTTCTCCTTTTCCCTCTCCCTATCCCTCACCTTCTCCCGCTCTCTCTCCCGCTCCTCCTCCACCCGCACCTTCTCCCGCTCCTCCTCCTCCTCCTCCTCATCCTTCTTCCTCCGCTTCCGATCACGCTCCTCCTCCACCTCCCGCTCCCGCTCCCTCTCCCTCTCCCTCTCCTTCTTCCCCTCCCGCTCCCTCTCGCGCCTCTTCTCCTTCACCTCCACCCCGTCGTCCTCCCGCCTACTCCGCTTCCGCTCCTCATGATGCTTCTCCTTCTCCCGGTCCCGATGCTTGCGCTCCTTGTCCCGGTGCTCCTTCTCCCCGTACTCCTTCTCCCGGTCCTTCTCCCGGTGCTTCTCCCGCCCCATGGCTCTCACCTCCTGGTCCTCCCGCTTTTCTAATACCGCTGATTAGACGCCACCGTTCCTACAACCAACATGAATTGCCAACCATGCCCGGCGTCTCGTCTCCTCCGGGTGATGTCCTCTCCGACTGATGAAGCTCTAAACCCTAATAAACGAGCTTCATCGCCATCGCTGCTCTCTTTTGTAAAAGCCTTTCACACACTTTGTGTTGCATCTGCCACGATGACTGCGTGCCGTCCACTCCAACGGCGCAGTCCGTCCCCTCGTCCGACCTTCTTCCTGAAACTACGACTGCGCAGTCCGTCCCAACGTCGGCACTTGTCCTTGTGACTGTGCGCCGTCCGCTCGTACTGCGCAGTCCGACGTGCGTGTAAGGTACCGTGAAACTGCAGTTGTTAGAGTTTGTTAACCTCTAAAGTCGGAATCGACCACATGTCTACAGTCACTTCAAAACGATCCTTTCTAAAATCTTTGCACAAATTTTTCTAAACTTGATTTTGAGAAATCCAATTGTAGGATCTTGTTCAGAGTCATCCTATTAGTTTATTTCCCAAGTTTAATCAATTTTGACCGTATGGATCTTGAGGTATATTTAGTCAAAGTTCCAATTTTTATAAAAAATTTCAGGCACATCAACAGTAAAGGGGTTGATTTTAACTTTAGAGGTTAATTCAACATCCAATAGAGTATGCCTAGGGGACATATATCACTTGTAAGGAATTACATGCCTTTGTTTGAACTATTAGTTTTGGAATTTGTGGAGTATAAAAGTGATTTCATGTAGTAAGTGAATATAATTTGACTCACTCTTTATTAGGAAGAGAACTTGATAAGTGAAAGAAGCGAGAAAAGGATAGAGGGAGGAAAGAGAGGCCAAGAGAATTCATAGAATTATGGATTTAATTTAAAGAAGGGGATAAAAGTTGACAAGGGACAAAACGAAGAGTGTGACAAGGAAAAGAAGTGGAGAGGGAGTAAAAAATACCTAAGGGGATTTATAGAATTAGGTTTTTTTTATTGAAATCAATGTATTTCCGCTTTATGTACTTGGAAATTTGGTTCAATGATAAACTCTATGGTTTGGATGTGTTATGAATCAAAAAGTCTAAAATTAAAATTTGTGAGAAGGGTGTTTGTAGAGTATAAGATTTTTGTGATCTTAGAGCGTACAAATGCGTTTTATTTTTACATATCTACATACTTTGTGGAAGTTTGAAGATTGTTGAAAATGGTTGTTAGTTTTTAAGCTTTTCTTGTCAAGAATTACATAGATGAGGAAGAACATGGATATGTTATTTATTTCCATGATTTTTTTAAATAAATTTCTTTGTCAATTTTAAATGAATCATATATTATATTTAAAATGAGTATATGGGTAATATTTTAGGTCTTGTTGTAAGTACCATTAGAGGTTAAACTTTCCATCTACATTTCATTTACAATCTTTGAAAAGGGGTTGATATTTGTCTAATTTGGAATTTGACATCTATTATTTCTCTCTCTCTCTCTCTATTTATTTATTTATTTATTTATATTTTTTCACTTGTGAGGAAACTTAAAATGTGGTTCATTTGATAGTGAAATTTGATGGAAGAAACCATGTATACAAAGTATATCATATCAAAAATTTGCATTATAATAATAGTGGGAAGTTGAACATCAACTAAGAAAGAATTAAGCCAATACCTCATTTTCTAGAAGATTATTAAGTGAGGCATATAAATGAGGCGACAAGATTTTTTTAATTTCTCACGTAGCTTTATTAGATTGTTGAACTTTTAGAGCAACTAGGTGTTGTTGAATGCAATTAAATGATAGAAGATAATAAATAGATCTATATATGCACTTTTAGTGAATGACCTAGTGAAATACCATCTAAAATGGTATTTTATTTTATTTTTTAAAACGAAGATGTTTTTAAACATTACATATATAATGTTCATATCTAAATTTTAAGAAATTATTGATTTCGCAATTAATTTTTTTCTATAAATTATTTAATGAAAGATTTTGAAATTTTTTGTTTTGTTTTTATTTATTTTAATTCATAAAGAATAAGCTAATTATTTAAGTGTTCTTGTTTAGTTATATTTAATTAAATATCTTCATAGATGTTTAGTGGAGCCATTATAAAAATTATATTTTATAAAGAACCATTTGTCTTTATTTAACCAACATGGTACATAATGAGTATAGTCTTTTTCATTTCTATTAGGGGTTAATTCATTAACTTATTTGTTTATTTTTATGTTAGCATGAGTTCTACCTTTGCATGTTTTTAGGAATAATAATATAGCTTGTAGTACTTAAACCATAGGTTGTAAGTTAATCTTATAGAGATGGTTGTTGTGTAGGATAGAAAAAAAAATAAAAATTCCAAAGACTATGTAAGCACAATAACCACATGCCATTAACTCCAATACACAAGTAAATATCATTTGATTTTAGAGCACAAAGTTGGCTGGTTTTTGAAACTTCAATAAAACAAAAGCGATACAATAAATATCTATTTTCTAGTAGATTGTGCGGTAGACTATTCCCCAGTAGGAATCACTAAGCTCTATGATGCCAATATATGATCATTTTCATATACCATTATAAATTTATAAAATAAAAATAAAATTCCATATCTACTATATCAAGGTATTTTTGCATCTACAAGTAGATATACCTTCTCAATAAATTACATTATTATAGGATTTATAATTAGAATTACCATTTTAATTGATTTTAAACTTTTCATGATTAAGAAAAAACTTATGTGCATGTTAAAATATACATTTAATGAAAATCAACACATAAATACATAAAATTTTCATGTTGTATCAAAATATTCTTACATTGACCATGTTTATTTTAGCTTCAGAATAATATTTGTCTATCTATGATTTAAAAAAAATATGTAGTTATATAATTTAATTAATTTAGATCACAATAAAACTATAGAATTTAGTTCCATTTTTTATCTATTTAAAGAGAATTGTGATCAAGAAAAAACATAAATTCATTTAAAAATGTACATTTTGTAATAGTAAACACAAATATTTTTAAAAATTATAATTTTCCAAAATAATTTTGCATTAACTATTTTTTTTAAATTCAACTTTTACGTTTTCAAAAATAATAAAATTTTAGATATTTTTAAAGTGATTAAATTTTAAACATTATAGAAAATAAACTATGAATGCATCCACAACGTACATTGAACGAAGATATACAATCTTGTGTAGTAAGAAGATTGTGTTAAAAGATGCATTGAAAGAGGAATTTTAAACAACATATAAATAACCCTTCAAATAATTAAAAATGATGCATGTTTTGAAAAGACAAATAAATTAAGTTCCATATTAGCCTTTTGATAGAATTGGCTTGTGATTCAAGGATAGTACATACAAAAAGGAGGTAGACAAACAAAGATTTTTTTTTTGAAATTGTATAGATATATATTTTTTTTTCATGAAATTGATTTTGCGTTGACCAATAGGCCACCATATAATCTAGTTACATGTTAAAAAATATGAATTTCCAATTTATTTTTATTTTATTTTTATAAAATGCATGAGTTTAGAAGACATAAATGCATTTAAGAATGTATATGGTGTAGAAATACACACACGTAAGCAAAATATGCATTGAAGTAAAAGATACTTAAGTTTTATGTGAAGAGTTTCAAACAATACACAAATATTTTAAAATAGCAAAAGATTAATATATTTTGCTAAAGTCTTTAATTTATGAATTTCTAGATGCATAATAAGCTTGTGATAGTGGTTATATTTGTTTCTATGATATTTCTTTATTTAGAACCTAAAATTCTTCTATCTCCAACAAATAAAAAATCTTTAATAAAATGAATGCATTTTTGTTTTTTAATAATCATATAGGTTTTTAATAATGGATCATAGAAATGTGTTTACATTAGCACCATCCATTTGTAGAGTGTAGTGCCCAAAAAACCATTGTATAACCTTGTATTTTTTTTTAAATCTTACTTTTTCACATGTTTGTCTATTTATACGTCACGTTTCATGTTCAAATGATATGGTCAATGTCTCTTATTAAAAAATGAATTTTTTCCAATTTTTTTCTTTCTAATTTTACCATAATATTTTTAAACATTTTAATTTTAATCACTTTCATGTAAAATTCTATGGGAAAAAACAATTATAGCAACCATATAATCAACAACTATATGTAATTGATGGTAGATATTACAAGTTGTAATGGGTGTCTTCTAGTAAATTGAGATTTTAAATCTTGGTTCCAACAAAATAAAATTAAAGGCAATGATATTTTAGAATAAATCAGTATGAAAGAAAGTGTAATATCGTCAAGATTTATAACCCTGCTTGTGTTTTTTTCAAAAAAGAAATACAGAAGAACGGTGCATAAATAATTCTTGAACAAGATGCAAGAAATTTTATTGCTTGATGTTATTTTAAATTAAATATTGGTATGTTTTACTCTTCTTGTTTGTTTTTTGATTAATGTAAAATATAAAATTCTTTGAAAAGAAAATATTCAAAAATATTTATAACTATTCATGGATATAAATTTATGTTTTTACAATTATATACTATAATTTCTTCTGTTTGATTTGATTAATAATTTCTACAATATAATTTGTAGAGCCATTAAATAATGAGAGGAAATCATATAAAATAAGAATTTAAACTTGAAGATCATTTTTTGAAATTAAATCTATAATGGTTTTAAATGATCACTATCAAGTTGTGATAAACAATGGCTTAAATTTTAAAAACTACACCATCGATATAAAATTTTAGGTTTTTCGACCATCTTGATAAGATTCATTACATTTTGACATTTAAATGAATTGTATTGCTTTGATAAAAGAATTAGAATCTTATATAAAAATTAGCTTTGTGATTTTAAAAAAAAAATCAATTCTATTTATATATTGAAATATTCAATACGACAATGTAGAATTTTATGTGATATTAACTAAATGGATTAAAATGTTGCTCCTAAGCTTTGATTATATTGCAAATGATGAACTTCCAATATTTGTTTTAGAGTATAAAAAACACAAATTAAAGAAAAAAGCGCCTTACAGTTTGAAAAGATTTTAAAAATTGTTATTATAACCAAAAATATATATTTAAATAATGGCATATTTGTTCTTAAAACTATTTTTGAAACTCATGTTATTGTTTTTTTTAATCAATTTAATTTTAATTTCATCATGATTGTAAATCTTGAGTTCAAACATCCACTTAATTGACATTTTATCTTTTTAAGGTCAAATAGAAATTATCATGAAAAATGAAGTATTTATTTGTAATAAGACTCAATGTCCATGTAAGGCCTTGGACATTCGCCACTACGTATGTTTGCCTAATGAAGGATTTGTTCCAAAAGATGATAAAAAAACTAGTGAATCTCCTCTTTATTTTTATCGGAAGTCACGTAATGAAAAATTCAAAAAGCCATATTCCATGCATGTGAAGTTGGTTGGTTCTCCTATCAATTCATTTCAAAAATCAAACAAGATTCTTAATGAGAAAACTACTCAATTACCTTCTTGTTCTATTTTGACCCCACGATGTTTTTCATGCAAAAAATTTCTAAGCAAGGCAATAAATTTTAGTAAAAAAAACAACAATAACAAACTACAAAATATGCTCCTTAAAAATCCACATAGTATGCGCATTGTTGCTGCTCAAAAGAGTACAGACGTACGTGATTTATCCCTACAAAGTTTAAGACAACCAAATACTATTGAATCTTCATACTCTGGATCTTCTAATCTCAATACTAAATTATATAGAGCAATAATGCCTTCTTTGAAAAATGAAAAACTTGTTGAGTGTCAAAATAAAAAAAAGATTCAACTTTCTAAGAAGAGTATTGTTTTGTCTCAAAACAAGAACCAATTTCAAAACAAAGATTTTGATAAATTTCAAAATAAACCAACTAATCAAAAACCTTCTTTAACTCAATATGGTCACCTGAAATCATGCCAAGAATTGATACCAAAGAAAAAAAAATTGCCACAAAAATCACTAACTAATTTAACAAATGAAAAACAACGTTTTCAGAAAAAAATCAAAGGTCATGTAAAATCAAGAAAATCAAAGCTTAAACATAAAGACCTTAGTGTTAAGCCACGGTTGTCAATAGAAAATATAAAAGAAATATGTGCAAATTGTCCAATAG
The DNA here is from genome assembly GCA_014871385.1 of Ceratodon purpureus. NCBI lineage: Eukaryota > Viridiplantae > Streptophyta > Bryopsida > Pseudoditrichales > Ditrichaceae > Ceratodon > Ceratodon purpureus. Next base: position 2,248,993 of record CM026425.1, on the reverse strand, counting down.
GATTACATTCTAAAAAAGAAGATCTATATTCTGATTGTCGTGATGTTCACTATTTTGTTAAGGATATTGAAATTGATGATAATTCTTGTTTTCGTTTGTCTAGGGAAAAAGAACAATGTAATTGGTGTATTTATGAAAAAGAAATATTATCTAAAATTGCATGTGAAGATAATAGAACAACACCTTTATTGAATGAACATGATGATGTTTGTTTTTTGATATTAAAAAATTCTTCATGTGGACAGTCTCCAAATTTACTAAATAATCAATTCAACATTTCAAAAGATCAAGTTCTACATTTATCACCACGTTATTCAACTTCAAAATTGGAAAAAGTTGAAATCAAAAGTTTACCACCTCTTCTTGATTTATCAAATGAACCTCAAGGAGTTGTTTATATAAATGAAAATTCTAGTGAATCTATATGCAATGTATATGAGGCTCACATAGATAATGTTTGTCAATGCTATAAACTACAAAACAACACATTACCTTGTTCAAAGAATAATTTTTGTGAGACTGGTCCGTGTTATCAAAATATTCAAAGTCTTGAACTTTTACACTCTAAATCAAGAGTGGACAAATTGCCAAAAAATTATTGCGCTACTCAAATTGTAGGCTACATTGATACTTCGTCTATGAAATGCAAAGAAGAAGAAAGTTTGGATGTTGTTGAAAATAATTCAATTAATCAATCAAACAACGGTAATTTAAATCAAAATATTGACAATTCAAAAGAAAAAAATTCTAACATCATGTTTAAATGGAAGGCATCTAATCAATTTCAAAACCCTATAAGTTTGTGCACTATGGTTGCTACTAGGAGTCCTTCAAGAACTCCTTCACCACGTATTGAAGTTAAAAGAACTTCTTCACCACGTATTGAAGTTAAAAGAACTCCTTCACCACGTATTGAAGTTACAAGAACTCCTTCACCACATATTGAAGTTACAAGAACTCCTTCACCACATATTGAAGTTAAAAGTCAATCTACATCTATTAAAAGTCAATCTACATCTATTAAAAGTCAATCTACATCTGAAAGTGAAAATATTTTTCTCAAACAATCTACTTCTCCATTAATGCACATTCAAGCTACACAATCTTCTATTCCTACATCTATGAATACAATAACACCTACTGGAGATGTAGAAAATTGTCATAAAAAAGATGTATGTACATTAAAAACTACATGTAGTCTTGGTGAACTTGTATCACCAATTCAATTAAATGAACTACCTATATCTATCCATGATAAAGAAGAATCATGTATAAAATCTTCAAATACAAAGAATCATTTCTTAGAAACAAATTTACTACCAATACATATTAAAGATAAAGATTGTCCGAGCCCACAATGTATATATCCTTCTCCTAAATGCTCAAGTTGTAATTGTCACAAGAAAACAAAAAATCAAGTGTCAATTCCACCAATTCCATTTACTTGTAAATCAAATATTCCTAAAGTTATTTCATCATCTCAAATCAGCTCTTTGCCAACTTCATCTTGTCAAAATTCTACACCTTTATCATCAAGTTCATGGAATTCTGAATGTTCCTCAGCTTGTCGAAACGAAGCTCCTTCAATTTCAACATTTCAACAAAAATTTCCACCTATTTTGTGTTATCAACACAAATCTTCATCTCCACCTTTTCCATCAAGTTGTAATTCTTCCCGCCCAATTTCATCACATGGAACTTGTTCTCCACCTCTTTCAACTCAAGGAATTAGTTCTTCTCCGCGTTCTCCTTGTGGGTCTTCTAAACGCACACCAAGGAAACATATACATAGCCCTAAGTGTGCAAAAAATGAATTACAAGATCCTCCATGTCCAAGCCAAATATATCAACTTCAATATGAAGATTATGGTGCGTCCAATCAAAAGTATGTCCTCAATGACAAGCCTACATATCCACCATCTCCACCGTCAAGTTTATGGCAACCGGAATATTCATGTGATGTTGAATTTCCAGTTCCCCTTCCATCATTGGGTGTTCATAGTTGTTGTTGTGGAAAATGCAAGTGCGGTGAAAATAGTGAAATGAAGAACCCAAAAAGATGTGTTCATTGTGGTCATTTGCATTCTTGTTGTTGCGGAATGTGCTCATGTCCAAATACCTTTTGTCCAAGGTCTCCAAATTATCGACATGATACTTTACCACCGATTTCTTGTTCAAGACAAGAGATGGCTTTTAAACATCAACAAAAGAAGCCAACAAGGCCCATTGATCAAAACTCACAATGTCTACCAAAAGAAGAATTTAAAGATCACTATGCAAGATGTTGTATCTTTCAAGATTCACGTTCAAGAGGGAGATCTTATCCACATAATTCTAAAAATTCTGATGAATCAAATTTTGTTCAAAACAATTCTTGTGCTGAAAATTTTGTTTTACAACCGCTAAGTGCTTATAAAACAAAACCTCATCACAAATCAACAACTCCAACAACAACAACAACAACACAATGTCAATCAAGAGCACAATGGTCACCAATAGTGTGGTCACCACAAACAGTTCCTTATAGTTGTTGTTGTCAAAGGTGTCTCAATGGAAAACCATGCACTTCAAAATGCAAAAATTAAATTTGCTATGTTATAAAAAAAAAAAGTCTTCTTTATATCTTTATGTGCTTTGAAATTATGGATTGCTAAGCAAGTACACTTTTACAAGATACAAAAACTTCTCATTATATCAAAAAAATCAATTTGAAATTGTGAGTGAAAAATCATAGTTCTCTTTTAATAGGGCTTATTATCAATAATTTTATAATATACATCATTGTTTTGTATATCATTTAATTTTGTCATTCAATTTTTATTTTAAATCCAACATTTCAAAATGAATGTAATGTCAACCTATCTTGATATATTTGTATTATTGTTAAATGTTAATAAAAAAATCATCAGAAATATATGTTCTTTAAAATAATTTTCAAATAGATAAATTAATACTTAAAAAATAAAACTAGGAATATTATGTTTAATAGTAACTTATTCTCTTAGTTGTTATTACAGGATTAAACCATACAACTGAATTCACTTCTTTGATCAAAGAAGTTAATTGCGGCCAAAATTTGTTTTATGGAATATATATTTTATTGAATAGAAGTCTATATGTGGCATGTCACATGTACAAATTCCACTTGAAAGTAACAATTTTTTTGGTAAGCTTCTATTTAAAATAGAATGCATTTCTTAAAAAATGTTTTTATTAATGTATTCTAAAGATTCTTTAAATCTCGTAATGAAAAATAAATACTAGGTGGAATTCATCTTAGTTCTATATTTAAAATAGGTATCTGTTGATGCTTTTAAAATTAATAAATATATACTGTTCATTTAAAATATTATCAATGTAAAATATTAAAAATGTTATTGAATGTTGAACTTCAATGCAAATGCTATTTAAGAGAAAATATGAAGTGTTTGGTTATAATAAAAATGGGTGTCAAGAGAATTTTCAATATATAAACCATGATCTAAATTAAACTATCATTTCTTCTATTGCTTACTAGATTACTTATTAACTATGATTAAAATTTGAATAGATAATGTTATATTTAGGTATTGTGGCTTGACTGCCTTCTTATAGGTTTGGTCGAAAGTCTTATATTTGATATGCTTTGCAGTGGTTATAATGGCTGTATAATTTGTAGTGTATTTTCAACAATGATGTTATAGTTTTGTTTGTTTTGTCATGAGATTTAAAAGAAGTGATTAAGGTTTTGCAATAACTTTATGAAATTATGATTTGCAAAAACATTTTAGAACAACTTTATATAAAAGAGGTCTACATATGTAATTAAGCTTTCAAATTCATTTGTCAATGAGATTAGTCTCTTTTTTAGAGCATCCATAATGGTTTGAAGTTCTATACAATTTCATTGTAGCTATTAAATGGCCAAAAGTTCCTTAGGATGCAAGTTTTTTTAAAGTACAATGGTTTTTTTATCTATTTATATAAATTTTTATTATTTTGATGTGCAAAAATTATAGTAGAAAAATGTATTTTATTTGTTTATAGATTAAAATAAAGTAGATTTGTTATATCATAAATAATTTTTTGGATATTCAACAACAATATTATATTATTATACAAAGGTGTTTTATTTATTAATGATTATTGTAATGGTACTTTCCGATTTTTGAAGTAAAATTATAAAATCATTGCAGGCAATTTGAATGGAAATATAAAATTAGTCATGAATACCAGTTATGAAATTAAAAGGCCTTGTTTATATTACAAATACTTGAAGATTGATTTAGTTAAGGAGGTTGTGAAGAAGGAACATGAAGTTTTAGAATGACAACCAAAGTTCAATTATAAGAAGTAGGTGAAATATTTTAATAATAATAATAATAATAATAATAATAATAATAATAATAATAATAATAATAAAAACATTACACATAGGTAAGGTTGTCTTTGGAACAAATTTTTTTTCATCTTGTTGCATAATCCTCTTAAGCCATGGCACTCTTTGAAGAAAATCCAATGTATATTTTCAAAGTTCAAACCTTCCTTATTCAACATGTTGATGTGAACAAACTTTCAAAGACCTTAACTGCTATGCTATTTAATAAGATTATGGTTAAATGTGTACCGCAAGGATGCAATAAGACCCCTCTTTAAAGGTAGGACTTGCTGAAGTTGCAAATTGTCAATAATTTCACATCAAAACAAATAGAGCTTGTAATCTATTTGCACCATTGATCTTTGATGGTGCTACAATATCAATATCTTTCTTTGGTACGAACTCTCAAAATTTTATACACAATGTGTCTAAAAGTCATCATAAACTGTGATTCATTCTTAAAAATTAGTCATGAATACATTTGCTCTTAAATTCCTTAGGTGCCTATGATAACAATAATTCAATCATTGATCTTTATTTTAGGACAAAAAATGAGCAACATTGTATTTATTCCTGTACAATGGATGTTGGTCATTTGAAACCATCTATTCATAGCAAAGATAAGGAAATGCCAGATATGCCCATATTATATTTCACTACCTCAAGATCAAAGATATTTAAAATGGGGTTTTTGAATGAGGTAGACACCAAAGAAACCATATGGGGCCTGAATTTTATAGCATATATGTACTTAAATTGTTCATTCAAAAAGCGATATGAAGCTTGTTCTTACATCTATTAATTTTTATGCTTCTAAAGCTGGTGCACACATCATCAACTACATACCACTTCTACGGACAAGCACACCGTAATTCTCTTTGGGGGATTTCTCCATTTTCCTGAACAAGCCTCCCGTGGCGTTATTCAGTGTTCAAGACTCTTCCCCGATTTTCTAGCGGAATTTCCTCCACAAGTAAAGACCTGCCCCGCAGGAAAAACTTAGACAACATGGGTGGGGCATTTTGAAGGATGACATGGGCATTACGTAGGAAGAGCGCCTGCCTGTTGAGGCTCTCGGCTAGGGACATCGCCCTCTGGCTGAGGACACGCTTCGCCCTCACCCTCCGCCTCGAGTGCCCTCCAAACCTGTGAGCCCCTCAAAGCAGGGCCTCTTCTTTTATTTACAACATTATTCCTAACAATTTTTGTAGTTGTGATTTATGACCTTGGACTGATACTGTGCCCTGGAAGTATCGTAGGTTACTAGCAGCTTAGGTAGAAAATAATTCATTAAAAATCTGCCTAAATTTTTGAAATTCTTCACTTTGTTTGCCTAACTTTCAGATATTATTTTCCGGCTTTGAGATATCATTGTTTGACTTTGAGATATCATTGTCACATATTACTTTGATAAATTAAAAAATGCCCAACTTTGAGAGATTATTTTTTGAACTGCTTAACTATTTTTTGCACTTTAATTAATTATTAGGCAAAACACTACCCAAGCTGCTAATAACCTACGGTGTACCCAAGATGCTAATAACCTATAGTATACTATTTAGTCATTGCAATTGGTGAATTCACGTCTTGGCAAGTACTGAATCGATCCACAGCAATGACTACTGTATGAACGTAACATGGAGGTGTAGCTTTACATGAAAGATTTGCAGTCAGAAACACGAGCAACTGTAATAACATTCTTCATATTTGCAGGAGCATTTGAGTGTGTTGAGACAACTAAGTTAAATCGGATGTCCAAGTATGTAAAATGGAGATAGTTTCATTTCATTTGAAATCCTAATTTTGCAAATCTTTTCACCTCTCACCATTCTCTCTGCTAACATATGCAAGTCAAACTACTTCAACCTAATAAATGGAATATCTCCACCTACATGGGTTGAGAACTAAGGTAGAGATGGGTATTCCCGTGAGGGTTCTAATTCCGTGGCCTATTGGTGCACCAATATCTGAGCAGATAGCACCTGACTACCACATTCAATAGATTGTATAACAACCTATCATGTTCTCTATGCAAGAATCTTTGTATTGCATATACCTACTCACGGAAATAATGGTCTACAATGTTGCACTTCAAATATTCATGAAAATTTGATAAATTTTGAAAAAATTATAAAAAAATCAGATTTGTGATTTTCGACCTAACTTCTATTTGTATAAATTTTATACCCATAGTTTCTCAATCCCAAATATGCTGACTGGCTTAAACTGACGAGAATACCCATCTCTACCTTACCGGTTTTACCAAATCAGTTGAATCCCACATTGAGCATAAACCAGATCATATGCTGTCTGATCAAGGAAATTTGTGTCTTGAAAAGGAGCTTAATAAATTTGCAAGGAATTTGAGCGAAACAAAGATCTCAGTGCTCTCACTGGTAGCAGCAGCTTCGACGCTTTTGATTCCTATTTTGAGCCTCGTTGAATCTCAATCTCAGGGGTCATGGGCAACACAACAAACAAAAAAAAGAAGTGATGCTACAGTGTGTCAAAAGCGACAGATTCAGAGTCAAAAACGTCGAAGCTGCTACCAGTATCTTCCACACTGCCAATGGACGGATCTGTCTATTTCCCCCCATCAAGCGGTGCTTGGGGGGTGGGTCGGATGCCAGGGTCGGGGGGTTGGGGAGGGGAGGGGCAAATCTCTGCCCCTATTATTTGCCTTGAGTGGGGGTCCTAGTGATCTCATGAGGACCTCCCTAAGGTAAATTGGGGCCTACGGCCCCAAATTTTTAAAAAAAAAAACCAAAAAAGGACCCCATGACCCCAAAACGGGGAGGGGCAGCAAAATGGAACCCACCGAGGCTAGCAACCGAACCTGCGGTTGTGGTTCGGTAGCACCTCTTGATGGGGGGAAATAGAGAGACCCCCAATGGACTACAGAAAAATGGTGCCTGATCATCATGCACCTGGCGTGGGACCATCTTCATTAGATAATGTATCTCTCCTGCTGGTGTCTAAATTTTATACAATCAGTAATACATGGTGATCCGGAACATGGAGTTTTCAATGAGTAGCCATGGAAAATGCCCATGCATATATCCACCGGGGCATCCACAACTGAGTCACAATCAAGCATTTCTGGAAAACTGTGACGAATAGAAGGTGGTATCATGTGGCTTTGGACAACATGCAGCTAATTCAATTATTCAACTACAGGAACCTGATAATAAGTGTCCACGTACTCAATCCTTATCTCTGAAAACACACGAATGCAACAAGACGCATCTTTCTATCCGGAGTTGACAATTCGAGGAACAATTGATTATAGAAATGTTAAAAAGGGAGTTGGGATTTGACTCATTAGAGTTGAATTAATATACACGATCTGCAACGATTGTTACACAATGTCTGCAAAAATGATAGGTACCGTAGCCATTTACTGGTACCTCAACAGTCTTTGGTGTAAGACTGCTGTCCTATATAAGGCCATGCTAGGAAAACTCAGGACAGAGAAAAGGTTCGGCGGCTGGCCACCCGTACTTTTGTAGAAGTGACAAGACGACACCGTTACTCCAGCCAAAGCCCGTCTGCAATCACACAATCATAGAGCTCGAATGTTAGCTACTTGCTTACTTGCTCAAATTAGGATGAATTGGTAGTAAAAGAGCAAGACACCCTCGAGCCAGTCAACAGGAGGGGCACTTTAAGCGGTTGAGTATCTTTCGACTAAAAGTTCGAAATAAATATTCTAGGTGAAATTCAGCTGATATACCTGTGGATTGTATTCTCCACCACCGCCAATCTTCCCGCAGCTGGTAGCGTCATATTTTTCAATCATCTTTCCGACCTGCTCGAAAGCCACATAATTTGAACGAAGCCAGTTTCGAGCAATCTCCTTGGCCATCAATTTGCCTCTCGCAAATCCACTTGCATCCAGACCTTCAATGATCATGTCCACCACGGGCGCCCATGCATTCGGAAAGTCCCTGCACAGGAGGAAAATGATTCCACTCAAAAGGGTGTCTGGATTGCGGTCAATGCTTTGCCAGAACAGCTGCTGGACGAGATGCAGTTATTTATTTATTTGCCTAAACGACTGCCGATGAGAAACTAGTCATCATAACATGGGAATTCCGTAAAAGAATGCAAAACTTTCAAGCAAACGTTCAGAGCCCATTAGTGTGTATAATAGCTTCAGGATGGGAAGAAAGGCTTACCATTGTTGACCTGTATTCCTCAGTGAGGTTGCAATGCCTGCTGGCTGTACAAGCCCAGATCTGTTCAGAGCTTCAATCACTTTCTCTTTCCTCATGTCTCCTGTTGTAGAAGAAAACCGATTTCATTCAGTTATTAGTTAAAACTTTACAGTTGGATGCCAACAACGAATCCAGTAAACGTCCCTATAGAAGTCTTAGTTAAATACTCAGCAAACGTACACAGAGATAATAAACATCAACAGATTCAGCAGTCCAGTCCAAGGAGGACCTTCACTCCTTGCAACATCTGTGTAGCTCTAATCCTAGATCGGGTGTGAAAATTGAGAGATCCAACTCCTTGCCAAGTAAGTGCAGGAAATGGTAGGAAGTGATGTTCATAGGTGTAATTCACGCCGGCCCCTCAAAAGGGACCAGAGTTCTTCTTTCTTTCAGATGTGGAGCGTACCTTTAGGCAAAACGCCGGCCCAAAGAGGGATAAAATTTGAGGCATATGTGAGCTGGTTCTGCTTCCACTCATAAATAACCTAAAGAACAAAATACTGTTGCTTTCAGAGGATTGCTTGTCCAAAGACAATGAAGGCAATTGAAGAGTATATTATAACACATCACACTATCGCCTTCAAGAAACTCTGAACATGGTCTAGATGTTCATATACAACCTTGTGGAACTTCTTAAGAGAGCCAGTTCTTCTCAAAGGAGCAACCTCTTAACAACTAGAATTGAAAAGAAGTTTCCCGATCTCACCGTTCTATTGTCTGATTTGCTCAGACTGCAACGGGTTGGAGAAAGCCAGGCGTCAAACCATTGGCCCTTCTTCCTGCTCCAATGAATTCTTTGGATTGCTCTCTGCCGATCCTTCGCCGCACTCGCAAACCGTGTCTCAATGGTCTGATTACCAAGTACCTTTGCAAAGTACTCTATATTCTTCTCCATCTGCTCATGTAAGGAATTCACATTCAGAAACCTGAGATTGCTACTGCATAGAATAGCCAACGAACGAGATTCTGACCAATCGCAAAGAAGTATACCTGGAAGAGATAGGCATTAAGGTCTGCAGGAATGATCATAGATGTCCGAAGAGTTCTCAAGTTTTGTTGGTCCCTGCCATCATAAAGTAACATACTTTGAGAAGGGCGCATAAACTCAGGTAACCAACAAAACAGATCCCAAAGTCAAATAATTCGCATTGTTCAGGTCGAGTGAAACCAGAACTTATCAACCGGTAGCTGTTGCAACCAGCTAAAGAATCTACAGCAGGAACTTACTCCATCCATCGAGAACTAAAATCCCAGCCGGACTCAGCAGCTGTTGCAATATCATGGTACAATTGTGCTTGTCTGGTTTTGTTCATCCCTTGTGTCACATTCAAGTCCTGCAATCGTAACAATGCCATAGCAAGAAAAAATTAACAAGAGCTTAGTTGAACAGAATCCATGATTCTTTTTTCCGATTTGGACTTCCCAGTATTCACAGTCAAAAGTTATAGAATATCTTGGCTACATTCAAGTGCATTTATTGTCCTCAACCACCAACATCAAGTCGTGAATTGTACGTTTCTACAAATCGTAACAATCGTTGAACGTTCCTTAAAAACTGGCGAAATGTACGTTCGTAAAATACTAATAGAAAATATCCACAACATCTGTTCTCGGAAAAAGAATCTTACAATTGTAAAAGATTCAGGACGTGGAGTGTTCCAGTTAGCCCAGAAACGACTGAGACGATGCTCCTCACCATACTTGTCCCGCACTCTTACCTCGTGCGGCTCTGTACACAACATGAAATGAGGATTAGTTTTCAATCATAACTTCCAACGCTAATGTTACAATCGGAACAGTTATGCTGCTTCATTTAGTACTATCGCGATCTCACTGCTAGGTGAAACGTGAAGCCCACCTGAAGTCCAAAATGCGTACTCCTTCAGGAGAACTGGCATGGCCCGCTTCAGTAGAGTCTGATCGTGGGTTTTGCCGTACACAGCACGTATCATCATACTCAGCAGTGGAGGTTGACTTACTTGTGCAAAAAGGATCAACATAATAAACCTCAGCTTCCAAGAATAATATTCTATCTCGTAGTTTTCAACAACCCTACTCTTGCTCAGACTTGAACATTCATGAAAGATCGGAAAATGACACTGAAGCACATCATATCTAAAGTTCACGTACGAAGCAACAATCTTTTAAGTAGCTACGCAACTCCACTTAGTATGAAAATAATACCTTCGATTCTCGTAGTATATACGAGCCCCGTTCGGCACAAAGCCATACTTCTCCACAAGTTCCATCAAATTTTCAACCACTCCCGTTGCAGTGTCCAACATGCCGCTTACAAGTAGACCTCTGCACACCCAAAATGACTAGTAAAGTGAGTATGATGCATAATACCGACAAAGAAAACGAGCACATACAATCTGCAGGGAAGATGCGGATCGTCGCCAACACACAAATAAGTTTGGAGTTCAGATGGCGTACTTGATGACCCAATAGCTATCCCAGTAATAAACTTCTCTGAACCGTGCACCAGGCACCACAACAGGGTGGCTAAGTGGAACCAGAGTATGCAGATTTGGTTCTTTCGCCACAGAAGGTGAAACTTTCCGAGTGAGCTCCAGCCATAGCCCATGTATTTGCAGAGCCCAACTCCGAGCACTGAGGTTCTGTACCCGTGGCAGAAAATTTGGGGGGTTTGGGTTGAAGTCTTTAGGAGTAGATGGGATCAAATCACTCCCTGGCGGATTGAAGTACTCCTTCACAAACTGATCCAGTTCTCCTGAAACAATGAACAAATAGTTTCGTTTTGTAAGCGATCAGTTCAGATCAAATAGAATTAACCTATCAAGTTAAGTGTATCATTTCAATACATGTGCAAATCATGTGACGCTTTGCCTCCCTCGAGAGCAGCCAAAAACTACATTGATTTCCCCAACACGCCACAAGTTGTCTTGCTCTCAATTAAAGATAACATGTTGAACTAAATTCCAAATTTTCTAAATTAAGTGTCTCGTTGGATAAAGTCTACATTTGGTGTCAGACATTGCCAAGGTCATCAAAAAGGCAGCACAATCATAGTATCGCCAAATGCAAATCCTGAACTAACTCATGCAGCTATAAGATTCAGAAGTTTTTTTGTACAGTCAAACCATTTTTGATTGTTTGAATGTGCAAGATGTTTCGAGACGAGTTCTACAAACGAACTCAGTCACCAACAGTTAGCTTCTACTTGAAGACTCGCATCTAAGAGGAAGGCAAGTCCTGCTTGCCATCAGATTAAGTCCGAGGTTGAACCTTTCGACATGCTTCCCATCCGGCCACGGTGTAACCAACTGATTTATAGAGGGGCGAGCTTAGAAACTCCTTCGACTGAGAGACTAAGTTCCAAGCTCCTCCCAACACCTTGCATTGCAGAATAGACTGTTCTAAACTTCCTTAGCAAAATGTAAAGCATTACTTAAGAGGTGGAGAACACGAACTTGGTTCGATGGTGTTGTTCTGCGACCGCGGCAAAGCATCAAACGCTCGAGCGGTTTCATTAACTGAAAACCGCAACGGAATATCTACAAAGTACTTTGGGTCGAAGTTTGGTCCTCCGCCGAAAGATGCCAAAGCTGCAGCCTGAATTGTCACCAACAAAGTGAGGAGTTTAGACACTCCGGTGGACAGGCCGACAGGTCCACATGCCGCCACCAACGTCTCAAGCCCCATCACAGCCATGGTTTTCTTAAAATTCACACAGCAGCTACTCTCAAAAACAAAGCACCTTCCCAATCAAAATGTGGTGCACACGCAGCTCTGAGTAGAGATTACTCAAGGCCGGCGTGTACAGCACTCCAAGATGGTACAACACTCTGAGAAATCTGTCGCACTCATGCCATAAGTTCTGGATCTAATATTCCAGTACCTGACCCTGCGAGGCGAATTTATGTTGGTGGTCTATGGGCTGGGCAGCTGCAGAGCTGTGACAGCATGACCGATCCTCATGATCGGCGTGAGCTACCGTGAATGTAGTAGTCCAAACTAAGGCAAAATTTCCAAGAAGTTGCCACGCCTGCGGAAGTCGATGGTTTCCAGGACAGAGAGTGATTCGAAGTTATCAACATGGAGGGAAGGACGGAAGAAAAAATTCAGCGTGGCGGGTCCAATGCATGCTTGGCAGCGCCATCACCATTGTCGGCTCCACCAACAGGTATGGACACAGATGATAGTTGTAATTTCAGCAGGTTACGATTATAGTCCGGTTTCGAAGTCACCAACAGTCTAGTCATCACCCACCTTCACACCTTTCTGACATCCGTTCCTGAGCCTCGAAGCACTCCTAAACCCACGTGGCGTGCGCTTGATTCGCCCTGATTCCGTTGTAAACAGGGAAAAATCCAAACGGTCAGTGTACTACTTCGCAGCACTGTTTTTGGTGGCTGCTCGCTCTCTCAGGAGTTGCTTGATCAAGTCATGACCCCCATGTCATGTTTACTAAAGCCTACTGGCAAAGTAAATGCATAAAACTCATGAGACCTGGTGACTCGATCTTTCACGGTCAACGTATGTGTGCGCGCGAAACTCCATGTGTAATTGATAGAAGACTAGGTACCTGGTAGCTGAGTAAGTGCCCGAGTAAGTGGCGCGTGGAAACCCATGATACGCAAAGATGCAAAGGTTCGGTGACGGTGTTAGTAATTAGAGCACATTTGGGAGGTGCTCCTTCTCTGATTGTGACCGGCGGGCCATGAAGATGGTCCACCTCTTATGCTCTAATTGGGTGCCAACTTGCCAAGTCCGTTGTTTGCAGCCGTCGGCGCTCCGTAACTGCCGCTGAGAATCGGAGACTATCCTTTGTGTCGTGTGATGAGCGCCGGCAGATTAGGATGGTCCGCTGGTGGTGTCGGGACCTGGGACTGTTCACAGCGCCGGTCATAAACGCGCTGGGATCCACCGAATCTCAGGGATATTCAATAGCGCCATTGTAATACGTGAACACGTTTATCTCCGCCCAGTTTTTGATGAACTACGTCTCGAGTGCCGCAACCTTCCGGCCGGCTCACTGAAAGCACCATGGAAGCACATCAGTATGAACATCCTAACGTAATTTGCATCATGATTGGAACAAGTAGATATCTGACCTAACTCTCATGTTTAGATAAGGATTATACAAGACCTGCTGATCTTTCGGTGGAAGTTCAGTAGGTAACTAAACAAAACAGCAGATACTTCTGTCGGTTCGGGTATGTCGTACGCTGCTTCGCTAAAAGTGCAGAACTGCAGAAGCTTCCGTGTGCACATTCTGCAACGACTTAGCATGTAGTTAAAAATATGAGTTGGAGATTCATATTTAAGCATGTAGCCACAGTAGGAAGCTACCGCACTACAGCAGATAAGGCAATCATTATCGGTTATGTATATGTAATAAGTGAAAGTGAAATGTAAATACCTGAACCAACTCTTCGAAGAATGACAGTAACTCGCAAACAAGGTGCTAGCAAGGTAAGATAAATAAGACAAACTGAATCAGATCATACATGAGGCTTGTGTGGAGTAACACAGCTATAGTACAGCAGTTTTTCATTATCTGTTGTAATAGTCAACAATAATTCTTTCTAAGCAACAATGGCACTGAAAGAACTATAAAAAGTACCATGGGGTACACCCTTGACGTATCTACAAACCCCTCAAAGAAAAGACACCCTCGCCCCAAGCTCTCCTCCAGATCATGTGTGCCTCCATCGTTGACCTTAGCGAGATCACCCACATTCTTGTAACTCCAAGAATGTCAACATGTTTTGAAATAGGTATCTATCTATCTATTGCATAAAAGATTATTACGGCGCTCTGAGAAGCAGAGGCATTTGGACCTTTTCAATGAGTAGATACATTGTCCTCATTGTAACCTATCAATAGCTAATTTTTGACTGGGGCGAGCCTGGACAATTACAGGCTTTCCAGTTTAAAGACCCCAACCTTTGCTTGATAGTAACTTACATCCAGTACCTCAAGTGATTCAGGCGTGGACGCCAAAGACGCACAGCTCCTACGAAGCGCGCTTGCTGTCGTAGTCCAAGACCTCTTCATCAGTGACGGACCGGGAATGACGGACTATAGATCTCCCTATCGCGTTGATCCAATCCTCCTTCTCCTATGTAGGAAAAGCCGTTTGACTCATAAGATAATATGAAGGTATATCAAAGCTCTGAGGCAACAGTCTAAAAAAACTGAAAGAAGGTAATGTGAACCGGAACCACAAGTTAAAGATTGAAGGGACTACAAGCGTCAAGCTCACCAACAAACATGTAGATGCAAAGTCGGAACATTTCAAACATTCTTGACAAGAAAACCCTAGTTCTAACTCTCCCTACCACAGCCTCACAGAGCAAATAGAGAGAAGCCCTAGTCAAAAAAGAGGCCTTACCTTGTCTGTGTCTGCTATGAAGTACATTGTATCCCTATTTGTAGAAAGCTCAAACGCGAACTGTTTATTCAGCACATCCTCAGCACCTTTGACTGTCAAGCAGCTGCTCACAGGAATTACTCCTCTTGATTTTGAGTACTGCACAAATTTATATCCACCAATATCAGAACGATATCCCTGTATAATGTCTTTAAAACGACTGATCTGCTTAGTAAAACACCAGGGCATTGCGGAAGCTGGGAATGATGATTACAGGTGTTATCTGCTGCTCTTTGAACCAGAAGATGCGACCCTGCTTCAAAACAAACCATCTCCTACGCCATGTTTTTATGAACTCCCCTGCAGTTCAAAAAATCCGTAGCATTAACAAAGATTCTTCAAATGATGAAGCAAATCAACTCGTTCGCAGAATTTTATCCACCCATTTCGTCAGTGGCGTAACTACACAAAACCAACTAAACCAAAATAGCAACTCGAAGGGCAAAAGGCGACCCTAAACAGAAGCCTGAATCTAACACGACATGTTACGGTTTTCAGACAATTTTAGTTTCCATGTTTCTAGGACAGTAGGTGTGGGACGCAAAAAGAAAAAAAGTAAAACATGAGCGAGATCTTTTCAAGGTGACAGAAATGGAGTGACTGAACGTGCCTCAGATGCGGAGAGGAGAATGAAAATGGAAAACTCACCCTGTTTCATAAGCCAACCGGACCGTTCTGGGTTATTCCAGAATTCAATCTGCTCCAAAAACAAAAAGAGAAAAAACTATCAGCAAAGTCACGTTTAACACTTTACTACACTGCTTCAAATCTTTACTGCACTGCGGATAGTTGGTAAAACAAATTGTCGGCAACAAGTGTAATCTTCTGCATCTTGTCCAATTCCTTTCAACCATATTCTTGTCTTTCAACTTACGCACTCTATAACCTTTCAAACTCTATGAACTGATATCAAGTTCAAATAAATCATATCTCCAATTACCAGTACGATTTCCTCTCGAAAAACGAAAAGTCGGATCATCCAACAGAAAGATGCTCGTAAAATAAATTAAAATAAAATGGGCGTGAAGCACCAACTTTCAGACACTCGTAATGCGCCTGGATCAATGACTTTCCGACCTCCGACTGGAAGCCGAAAAGCATTACCGCACGTTACAGCTCTGGTCCCAAACAAACCTCATAATCTAACGAACGAAGACGCACATTCTCCGTCTCTGCTACTCACCAGGAGTGCAACAACAAGACAATACTAACACAATCTTTTCACCGACAAACTTCGAAACCCAGATAGAATCTCACTCCTCGAAACCCTACTTCATAAAATCCTCTCAACCTACTGCTAAGAAAGTTTTTTAAAAAAATAAAAAATCATTGCAAGACCATATCCGAGTTCACCAAACTCACCCGATAAAAATCAAAACCCAATTCCCTCCCAAAAAACCTAGCAACCATGTTCACTCACAACAATCGATAAAATTCACTCAAAACAAACCTCTCTTTCCAACCTAAAAAACTCGAGGCTCCAAGGTGATACACATTCACATCACTCGTCCTCAAACCCTCATCACACGATTCACCATGATACCACGAAACCCTAACACGAAACAGAGCAATTCCACTTCCAACAAAAAAACCATCACCCACACTGACCCAACTTCAAAAACCAAAAAACCAAAGAGAAGATATAATCACCTTGCCCTCCGGCTCCTTAGCCTTCCCGGTGAAGTAGCCCGTGATGCTCTCCATCGCTGCTCTTCACCCAAAATCCCCAACCTCCACCTCCTCCTCCACCTCCTCCTCCACTTCACCCACAACACTCCACCAATCCAACCACTTCAGCAAACCAGCAAACCCACGTCTGGAAACTAATCCCACCAAGCTACCATCATCTCCACTCCACAAGCTCCCCTTCTCTTCTCTCCTCCCACTGATCAAACTCTCCAACAACCCTGTGGTTTCTCAAACACACAATCCCTCCACAACATGAGATAAAACCAACATGTATGTCGAAGATGTCAAAACCACAAACTTACAACAGATGGGATCATATTAATTTTGGTTCTGAGTCACCTATGAGCTGGGAGGCAAGTTGTGGGAATCTGGTGTGAGAGTGTTGGAGAGAATGGTGGTGCGGCACTGGTGTGGAGGTGATGAGCTTGGTGACACTGGATGTTGCTGACTCCGCTGCGATGTGGTGAGGTTTTTGGCGATGGTGTTGATGATGGTTTTGGTTGTGGGCAAGGGATGGTTGCGGTGGATGCGAGGTTTAGTTGCGAGGGGAATCTTTGGGGAATCTTTCCGGCTGCCATGCCGATGGGCGTGCTGACAGCCTGACACCCTGACACCCCCACCTGGTTGGGTGGGGCCAGGTTCTGCAGCTCCTCTTCCATGGGGCCCACTCTTTCAAGGGTCTCCAACTTCCAAGGTTTGCATTGTTTCTCCTTTGTGGTTTCTAGTGATTGTTTAAATTGGGTGTCTAAGAGGTTCACCCAAAAATCAGTTTTTAATATTAAGAAACGGAAAAAGTAGGGCTACGCATTGCTCGCACAACCGTCGACGCAAATC
This sequence comes from Ceratodon purpureus, assembly GCA_014871385.1. NCBI lineage: Eukaryota > Viridiplantae > Streptophyta > Bryopsida > Pseudoditrichales > Ditrichaceae > Ceratodon > Ceratodon purpureus. The sequence goes on along the minus strand of CM026425.1, from coordinate 2,231,496 downwards.
ATAAAATTTATTTACACAAAAAATTAATGAAGTCGAGCTTTGCTTTTGTTTTTAAAATATGTCAATTGATTTTTAAATATTGTTTGAAAGAACTTATGCAATAACTTTTTGAATAGCTATCTATATAATCTATGTAACTTTTCAAACAATCTTTCAAGTTTCGAACTCCAACTTCAATCTCTTTTTTCTTTATACAACCATATAGGACCAATAATACCAAAGGACATGACGACGACGACAATCATAACAACGACGATGATTTTTCTTCAATATTTTTCTGGGTTAAAACCCTCTCAAGTTCCTCGTCAATGAAATTAGTATTTTTAATATTAAAAAATGTAAAAATTATGAAATTATAGAGACAGACAAAATAAATATCTAATAAATTATTTGTTACATTATTTTATTTTTTCTATTCCATTTAAGGTCATTTTAGTTGATTTTTTTGGCTAAGAAACATAAATTGAGAAATTTAGATTTTTGGGATGCAAATTGCATTTTTTCAAAATAAATAAATATTTGTTTGCTATGTGGTGAATATGCTATGGTGTTACGGTATATGAAGTGGGGATAGTTTAATTTCATTTTTTACCATTATAATGTGAATCTTCATCGTTTCTCTCTACTCTCTCTTAGATTCTCTCTTTTTCTTATTGGATTGTGAGCCAAACTACAAATTTGACTTATTATGTGGAGTCACTTTTTTGCTCCATTGAAGTTAGGTCTAAATTTTTTTTATTTAATTATCCCAGTAGTTGCGAAAATGTGTTGTCTTTTTTTTATTTTTAATGTGAAGTCCTTTACTAGTAATGATGAACTTATTGCATTTAGGATGGGATGTATGTCAAATCTTTAGTAGGTTTTATAGGACATATTGTGCATTTGTGAGATAAAAAATGGAGATGTGGAAAGTTTTTTTATTCTACAAGAGCAGAGAATGAACTTAGACATTGTAGACACAAACCACAAAGTCTACCAAAGTGAAATCAACAATGAAAGATTCATTATAGGATGGAGCCCATCATCAAATGCTTTAAACTTATTGATGTTGAAAAGATAGTTTTGAAAAAGTATGGAACACTGCTTTCTTAAGAAGATAAATGAATGCATGAAAGAGACAATAAAGATGTCAAAATCTAGAGTGCAATAGCTCTCGGCGTCATATTTTGCTAAATGTTGAAAATGTGCACTAGATGGGACCAATCCATTGAACTCTTGTCATTGCGTAGCGCCCTTGAATATTAGTGCTTTACATTGCTAGAATAGATGGCCAAATGATGAAATCCTTGACATGAATAATTGAGATGCCTTATGGTATGTACATTGCATACTAATGATGCTCTATGCACACATATAGCAAAAAATTGAAGAACAAAATGAATACCGTAATTCCATAGCAGGTCCGTCATCTAGCAAACTATTTTTTATTTTTTTTTGAAAAATAAGGTTTGCCTTTCAAAAAAACCAAATTGTTCAATATTGTTTAAGCAAAAAATTAGTAAAAATAACCTAAAACGGCTTTAAAATAATAAGATGTAGCAAAAACTAATTTATTCTATTTTTGTTTCTCTGTCTTCATACTTTTATAAATTTTTATATATTTTTTAGTTTTAGATTTATTTTCGGACAAACCTGCTATAGTACTACGTTTGTGGAAAAATCAGAAAATTTGAAATTAAATAGTAAGGTAGTTGAAACTTAACCTCAAGAGGAAGTCCACGATCTAGTTGGATTTTGAAAATGAAAAATATATCTCACATTTTTTTCTTGTCAACTAACTAGTATCAATTTTTTAGATCTTCTCAACAAATAAATTACAAAACCTCCAATTACTGTGGTAGAATCTTGCTAAGGGTGTGCTTTTATTCCCTCTACATTAAATAGATTAGATACAAACCTTTTCGACACGTAGAAAAATTTGTACTTCTTTGAGATTTTAGTATTCTTCACTTAATATGAACTCTTGAAAAGTATATGAGACATAAGCAATCATGTTTCTGAAGTGTTTTGACACTTTACATAGAATATATCATCTTAAACTAGTAAGTGTAATAGAACTTACACAAGGTATGTGGAAACAACACATTTCTTTTAGAAAAAACAAACAAATGTAGAAGAAACTTGCAACATTTTTTTAAAATAAAAACTACATGTTATTGTACATTACTTGTATGTTTTTTCTAAAATAAACATAGTGCAAACGTTTGTTTAATGAAATCTCCATCATACCTACAAAAAACATAGAAAAAAATTCAAAATAGGTGATTTGGCAAGTTTGAAATGATAGAAGTAAAGATAATGTTTTAAACCATTATATATTGTAGCTACAGAGAAGATACTAAATATATAACTACATGTGTAAATATAGATTGGATTTAGTGCATCTATAAATAAAATTGAAAATAGATATGAAAATAAATATTTTGAGTTCATCAACTCGTAACAAATGTGATAAACCAAAGTCAACCAAGATATGCTAAAATTATTTTGGTGAAATGCAAAAAAAAATTGCAACATAGTCTTTTAAGTAATTCTAAAGAACAAAATTTAAAATTCAATTAGGCTTCAAAATTTAAGAGAATGACAACCACCAACTCTTTATGCTTCTTTACACAATATACCATTAAGTTCTAATATGTAAAAATGACCTTAATTGCTATAAAATAATCCACAAATTCAATAACTCCTTTAAATCTAAATTGATGTAATAATTTTCAACACGAAAGCATTGATCTTTTAGAACATATGTTTGGAAAATCCAAACAATAAGGACAATGATTAAAGTTACAAATTAATGTTATTGATGATCTTTCATTTACTAAATTCTATGATCAATTGTACAACAATTTTCTTTGAAATACGTCCATGGTAGTGCACTTAAATATTTCATAAACATTTAAAATAAATCAGTTATGTTTTAATCATCTAAATTATTTTTAGATCTTATAGTACAATTTATTATGTGTGTACATAGTTTAAATTCTAATTGGCCATATGTATATATGTTGTATGGTATATAAAAATCAATAGTTACATTTCAATTATCAATTTGTTTTTTTTTGTAATATTTTTTGAAATCCAAGAGGAAACTATCAAATTTGTTTAAATTTTTTATAGAAAAATTATAAGATTTTAGAAAAATCAAATTACAAAAATCAAGTAATTATAAATTCCAAAAAATTATAGTACTTTAATGATTATATGTCAATCAATTTAAGAATCTTTCATCCAATTTCTATTGATATAAATATTAAATCCAATCATAAAGATGCAATCCAAAAATTAATACTAAAAATAATTATTTTTTTCATCCTAATTGGTTTATGCATCTACTAATATATTACACAGGATTTTAAAATTTACAATTGAAGTGGAGTTGGGTTCTTCAACAATGACTACTTTTCTTGTTCATTGCTTGACGTAAGGTAATTTTATTTAATATGACCACTTTATAAATACATAAAGAATCAATGATTATAACTTTCATAAAAAGCCTATTTTAAAAAAAATACCATGTGTTATATAATTCAAATCAATGAAATGAATTACTAGTGGGGAGTCACAGTAGAGAAACCTCAGGGAATGTCCATTCTCCCGGAATGTTACTTCATCCAAGTAGAAGTTACCTTGAGTTACCATTCTCCCACTTCATGGAATGTATGATGAGGTGTCACTCTCTCCTCCAACCTCAATGTCCATTCTCCCGGAATACATTCCACCTTCCCAGCACCAATAGTGGGAGTCACACTAGAGAAACCTCGGGGAATGTCCATTCTCCTGGAATGTTACTTCATCCAAGTAGAAGTTACCTTGATTTACCATTCTCCCACTTCATGGAAGTATGATGAGGTGTCACTCTCTCCTCCAACCTCAATGTCCATTCTCAAGGAAGCGCTTCCGTCTCCCCAAGAGCATGGAAGCGCTTCCTTGAGAATGGACATTGAGGTTGGAGGAGAGAGTGACACCTCATCATACTTCCATGAAGTGGGAGAATGGTAACTCAAGGTAACTTCTACTTGGATGAAGTAACATTCCGGGAGAATGGACATTCCCCGAGGTTTCTCTAGTGTGACTCCCACTACTCTCTCCTCCAACCTCAATGTCCATTCTCAAGGAAGCGCTTCCATGCTCTTGGGGAGACGGAAGCGCTTCCTTGAGAATGGACATTGAGGTTGGAGGAGAGAGTGACACCTCATCATACTTCCATGAAGTGGGAGAATGGTAAATCAAGGTAACTTCTACTTGGATGAAGTAACATTCCGGGAGAATGGACATTCCCCGAGGTTTCTCTACTGTGACTCCCACTAATGTCATTGCTTAAGTTCAATATTTGCAGCACATTTGCAAAAATACCCAACTAGAATCCCTACATGCTTGGCAAAAGGAGCTTGGAAAATGAGTTGCTCAACCGGTTCATGGTAGTCATCTCAGGCCCTACATGTATAAAGTAGGGGTCTATCTTCAGGCCCTACACCCACTTCAAAATTCTATTTTGTTAATCTTTTCTTTCTCTTTCTTTCTTTCTTTCTTTCTTTCTTTCTTATTTTTTTATTTTTATTTTTATTTTTATTTTATTTTCCTTTTTTCTTTAAATTCCTAATTCAATATTTATTTTAATTTAATTTTTAGTCCCCTTCGCATTACTTGTTAAAATAATTCATTTAATAGTTTAGTTTTTTCTTTAAAAGTATCATTCTTTCTTTGTTTAGACGCAACAAATTTTGGCCATGTAGAGCTAAATCATTTGCTATTATTTTATTCTCTCAAGAAATCTTCCTCAGTGGATGAGTAGCAACACTTAACCCACCAACTAATTATTTTATACAAAATCAAAGTGGTTGTTGCTGGACGAAAATAAAGCCAGACAAATACAATACAAGTTTAATTTACAACCCAAATTTACAACCCAAATTTGTAAATGAAACTATTTCATTGATCATACCTTTTTGCAGCTACATATGTAGTGGTAGTGCACAATGTGAAGGATATTGTATTTTCTCTCTTCCAAAGGCAATGATGAGGTTTTAAGGATGTAATATGAGACAAAGTTCTTTGATCAATATAGTTATTTGTAAATTCATTCTTTATATCATGCAGTAATTTGACAATAATTCCAAACATGTGATCTCACTTGTATTTAAAGCACATGCTTTAATTCAAGAATGTTTTGATACCTATTTGGTTGAAGGACGGATTTCTATATAAGAAATTGTATTGAAGTAAGTTTTCACTTATGTTTCAAGCAAACACAGTGAGTCTTCAAACAACTTTAAATGATGAAAAGTATTATGTGTTTTTTACTAAAATAATTAGGGTTTATTGAAGATAATTACTATGCATGGTTTAAATTATAATGTGGTCTATAAAATTATGTTTATAATGGAAGTTAATACATTGAAAAATAGATATTGAAGCCTTTCAGGAAATGAACTTTTGTGCTGATAAGAGTAATAAATACTTTTGGTTTTTAATATTTGTTAAAATACAATAAGATATCTTAAATAATAATGCATCTATTGGTATTTATACTAACCAAAATATCAAACTTAAATGGTTTATTATGCTACATAGGTATGTTTATTATAACTAAGTTTATTCTCTATGGTTTGTTACCGTGGCGTAGAAAACAAACACAAACTTCAACAGATTGAATTATTTTTATTATTGCTCTCCAATAGAACATCCAATATTTTTTGAAAATGACTCATTTTCAGATTACATACAGATTTACAACTTACTGAATACCACGAATATCACACAGTCATCAAATTTTTTGGATATTACTGAATAATATGATATCAAACAGTTACTTTTAAATCCTTTGAAAGGATCTTCTTCAAATTGTACAATTCATTATGAAATCACTTTCTTTTCAAGTGTGATTAAAACGATCAACCATGAATTTCTAAGCTCAAAGTGAATATGATATAAAGTGATTATTAGCTCGTATTACACTAATCACTTGCAAGAATGATATGTTGGTGTCCACTCATATTTACTTCATTCTAATAGTTCTTTCAAAAATATAATAATTCATTGCAATTAGTATTTGTCATGCAATATAAGAAATCAGAAAAAAATAAATGGCTCCAAAGAAACCACCGCCAGCCGCAGCAGCTCCACCACCTCCAGCAGCTCCAACAGTTGAAGGAGATCCACTTGATGAGTACTCAGAGGGTGAAGAAGAAGAACCATTGAAGTCTAAAATCAAGATTCAAATCATTGAAGCTATGGGCGTATGGGGCATTGAATCAGCAGAAGAGAAGTCAAAAATCGGATTTGATATTGTATTCCCAGAAGAACCACCTCCACCTCCACCGGATCCCGCAGCACCCCCAACTGAAATGGAAGCTTTTTTGCCCATCATAGAGCCAATTCAGAAGGGGGTTTGGCCACTTCCTCCAACTCCACCACCACCTCCTCCAGACCCTAATGCACCTCCATTGGATCCTACAGAGCAACCATCTGATAATACTCCTCCACCACCTCCAGCGAATTTCAACTTCAATTTTGAAAGGGAATATGAACGAACACCATCATATCATCTTTGCAACACATTGGTACAACAAGAAATGACCATCAATGTGCATTGGATATCCCCCACAGGCGCCGCGAAAGCTCCAGTTGCAATGGCGAAAGTGAATTTGGCAGGGCTATTACATTTGAACAAATGTACTCTAACAATTGTTGCCCCCTTGACACCATATGTTGAGCCTGAACCACCACCAGCTGCAGCTGCAGCTGCGCCTGCTGGAAAGGCTCCTCCGCCAAAAAAAGGGGCGCCTCCTCCACCTCCAGCGGCACCAACGGCACCAACGGAGGAAAAACCTAAGCTTTTAGAAGGAGCAACCTTGAAAATTGTGATGACTACAAATGAGCCACTTGTTACGGAAGCTGACCGAAAGTATGGCTTTATCATGGAAGTTGATGTTGTGACAATCCGACATTTACCACCAAAAGTTCAACAATATGGACCATTGGAAGAAGGATCAATACAACCATTTGCGTATACAGTGGGATTTACACTTCCAGGGTTTACTCATGACTCAACATGGTGGAATGCTGTAAATGACTTAGATCCATTAGTGAAAGCTACATTTGGCGAATTCAAGGAAACCACGGGTATAGTAACTGAGGAAGAAGTGGAGGTTCCAAAAAATGTAGTAATGCCACTAGATGCATCAGTGGGTCCTCGGGAATTGAAAAGACTGCTTTTTGGTGGAGAAGAAGTGAAACCAGATTGCAACATTGAGAAAATGGAGGTGGATGAATGGGGTTATCCTCCTCTCATCAAGGAGATGCAGAAAATTGTTTTTTGGAAAGCAAAAGGAATCAAAAGGTACCTTCCTGGTCAGGCCGCCAATGAAGTTCGGGAAAATATAAAGAAGAAAAAATACATACAAGGCTCTATAGGGCGGTACTTGACTGATGAAAGCTTCAATAGCTTTGTAGATCCATTCTTTGATAGGTATCGCGGCACTTTTGACTTGGATATGATGCCTTTTCTTGATAAAGAAGGTGCTACATGCCTTGAAGTTCCATGTTCCTTGAAAGATTTCAATGAAGCAACCGGGGCGCATTTTTGTCCTTCTGACCCTCGACCTCCAAGTAAAGGTCAAATTGTAGAAGATGATAGTGGACCTCCACCAGCTGCTCCACCTCCCAAGCCATTGCCAAATGCTTGGAAAGAAGCAAAGTCTATCATTTATGTGACCATAAAAACAAGTGCTCCTATAGAACCTTTATGGAAACCACCTCCAGAACCAGAGCTCAAAGTAGAGGATCTCATTCCATTTCGTCCAAAATGCCCCAACCTACATGATTCAGTGAAAGTGGCAACTGAAAAATTTAAGGAATTCGTCCAAATCGCAGCTCATGACATTTCTTCTCTACATCAAAAAGTATTGCAAGGAGAGGAAGACTCCCCACTGGGAGTAGATGCAACCCCAAATACAAAGTCAAGGTATTTCACCTGCACATTCAAAATAGTAGTTTACAAAGCTAAGATGAATTTGTCTTTCAAAAAAAATTGTATTAAAATTTAGAATTTTAGTACTGTATTACAAAAGATTGATGATATTGAAAAATTCAAATATCTAGTTTTTCAACTCATTTTTATATGATGTAGGATACAGAGCAAGGCTGATGTGAGAAGAAAAGTAGTGTTGGAGTTGCATCAATCAGGGGCATGGCAGCAAATGCGTGAAGAAATGAAGAGTCGAGTGCTTAGAATTGCAGCTGAGAAATTTAGGCTTGGACAAAAAGATGCCATAACTGCCGGCAAATTTGAATTTTGCAATACATTGTATGTAAAGCTAATGGAGGAAATCCATGCATGCCTTGCAGATATGTTTCTGAAGGTTGTCGTTGACTTAACTTCCACTTTTATATTTAATTAAATAATGTTGGTTGTCATCAATTCTGAAGTAATTGTGTTGTATTTGAAACAACTTTTTTCAATGATTTTGTATGATAATTAGACATCATTAGTAGTCAAGTCTAATTTATAGAAGCTTTACACTTTGAAATGTGTAGAGACAAAGGGCAATCGAAGGAAATGTATGCAAGGAATTAAGCGAAAAAGAAAAAAGACTAATTCTTCTTCGGCAACTTGCTGATGAATATGAGGTATGTGTGATACTTGAATGCAAATGGAATTGATTTTTCCAAGATATAGTCAATTTAAACATGTTGTGTTGTTAAGCTTCACAATTGATGAAAATTTTGAAAGATGTTGAAGTTAGAATATTAAGCCATAAATTTATATCAAATTGATTAAACAATGTTTGTTGTTCAGTATGATCTCGACTATAGGACTGCTAGTAGGTATCACCAAGATAGACTTCTTGGAGAAGCAATCCACAATCCCGACATTTGGTTTGAATACGGTTGTTTTAATATGCGGGTAAGTACTTAGATCTTATATAGTTTTACAATATTGAATATGTTAAAATCATGAAATGAACTTGGATAATTAAATATCATATCATCTAAACCTAATGAAAAACCAATAAACATGACAAAGATAATTTTTCTATATTATAGACAAAAGATAGAGGACGACCAAGGGATCGAGGAAAGGCAGAGGAATGCTTTCGAGAGGCTCTTACCCTTAACAACAAACACTTTCTTAGTTTGTTGGCATTAGCTTGCCTTATGTGGCACCGAAACTATTGCACTCAAGCTGAAGTTCTCCTTCGTACAGCTATTGATCTTCATACAGAAGAAGAATGGATGTGCTGGTGCATACTTAGTCAAGTGTATTATACACAAGGTCAAAAAGACAATGAAAAGAGTTGCATTAAGAAAGCAGAGTTGTTATACAAATCATCACACCAAAACCGAAATGCTTATACAACTCCACATGTTCTTCTCAACCCTCTTTTCAAATTTCCGTTTAGTGTTGGATATTTGTTTATTCAAGAGAAATGTCCAAGTAGCACTGTTTATGTAGAAACATCACTTTTGCTTTTAGACCTTTATTTACAAAAAGAAGGAAAACAAATTCTTGACTTAGAATGTGATGTATTTTCAATTGCTCTTGACAACAAATGGGCTCAAGCAAAGGCACATGAATTGAATAAAGAATACACTAAAGCAGAGATTTGGATAAAAGAAAATTTATCTATCACTCGAGAAGATTCTATGTCATGGCTATGTTTGGGTCGAATCCGTTATGTTAACAAAAAATACTCGGAGGCTTTGGAAGCATATGAAAAGGTTAGACCACATTTTTTAATTTATTTGATTGAAGAATAATTATAGAACTAACCATAGTTGCCTCACAATTCTATTCTTTCATTCTTGGATTAGAACTCAAAGCTATAGTCTTCCATTTGCAGCATATACGATACCAAGGAAAGAAGGTTGTATATCCTTATGTGCACCTTGATATTGGAAACATTCATCTTAAATTGAAGAATTACAATGCAGCAAAGAAGGTTTTCCTCAAGCTTTGTCAACAAGATCCTACTACAAGCTCATGGCTAGGTGCTGGCATTGCCTTTTTTAGAACATGTGAATACAAACATTGTGAAATAGCATTAGTGGAAGCAAATCACATTGACAACAAAAGTCCAAAGGTTTGGGCATACCTTACTTTAGTTTGCCTTGCTTTGGATCGAAATGAAGAAGCTGAAATTTCCTTCCAACAATTGCAAAAAGTAGAACTATATGATGTTCCTTTGCTGCTCGAACTTGCTGATGGCTTTGCCAAATGTGGAAATTATCGGTACACTATTATTTTAATTCTAGTTAATCATTTCTTACAATAAATATATTTCAATTGTTCATTGATGTACAAACAATAAGCTACCTCCAATTTCATGTTTTAATCCTAAATCATACTCCTACATTTGTAATAACACTTAAAATATTTCCAACAAACAAATAGACGAACATTTGATATCATTTCATTCTTCACAAAATTTTGTGTGGAAATGTAAAAAATGTAGAGATGCAGAGGTGGCTGCAATGAACGCACTAAAAGAAGAAGAAGGACAAGTAGTGGCCCGTTTCAAGTTGGGAGAACTAAATCACCAACAAGGAAAATTGGAGTGTGCCAAATTAGAGTATGAGAATATTATGAATCTAGAATGTTCTTCTTGCGCTGAAAAGACTTTGGCTGAAGAACGCTTTCACGAATTGCAAAAAGAAATTGTGTTTGCTAGCCATCCTACTTCTGACCGTCGTGTAACCATGTGAATATAAGAATTTAATTAAATTTCTTAGATATTGAGGATCAATTTTAGCTATACCATATAAATATATTTGAACATCTTTAGGTAGTGATTAGTCATGAGTCAAAGAAAGAACTAAACTTGTATATTAAAATTGTACATTAAAATTGTATAATATATCACGTAGAAACTTCTAGATGTGATTTTCTCTTTATAAAAATTGTCAAAATTACCGCTTTTATGGACATTGTAGCTTTATATGAAATATTCACATGTTTTGTCATTTTGTATTATTATGATAGAAGGAATAAAATGATTTGAAAATGAATCACTTTTAAAAATAGAATTATAACATATGATTGCAACTCCACTTATATATTGTGATTTAAATTATTTTCCGTTGGAAGTAGTAGGCACAAGTCAAGCAGAGAACTAAGATTTAATACTGCTTATTTATATTATTTCGAAGTTATTAAATAGTATTGAGCTATTAAACATAATTTAATATTATTTTTATTTTTATAAATATATAAAATTAATTTAAAAATAAAAAATACTATTATTTACTTATATTTTGGAATGAATATCAATATTGTAATAAACAAAAAAAAAAATTGTAAATTTTTTAAAACACTTATTTTCACAAAAAAATTATAATCTCAGAATATTTTAGTGAATGGACAAATGAATTATCTCAGTGACATGGTCAAATTCTAATTTTTGATTTTATGTTATTGAATGATTTAATACATAAACTATGTCTAGAAAGTTTATGTATGATACATAAATTTTTATGTATTAGATAGAAACATTATTATTCAAATTCTCGTATAAAAAAAATATATAAAAATTATCTCAAAATTCAATCAATAATTATAATGGATTTCAAACACATACCATTTTAGCATTGATTTTGGATCATTTGCTCTAGAGACCGTTGCAAGCAAAATTAATAACTAAATCATTTTCACGAGAATTTAATAAAACCACTTCCTCAAGATAGTAGTTGTGGTTGAAAAGAAAATAATGACACAACAAAAATTATCAATAATATTAGAAACAATGTCCAAAAGTGTGAGTCTCAATACCATGTTTAAAGTGTAGAAATGACTTAGATAGGCAAATACCTACCCTTGGATTCTTTGAAGTCCTTGTTTATTCTTTGTTTTAAGTTTTAATATACATTTACTCTATTTTTTTTAGATTTTAGATTTGCATGCTTTTACAAAATATAGTGGGCAAAATATAAAGACCTTAACAAGATTAAAAAAATATTTATCAACATCTTATTTAATGGAAATATCCAAAATCTCTACATTGAGTTATACATTTATAGAAGATTTTTTTAATATTTTATCATAATTTGTACAAATTATAGTATTTATAAAGTAGACCGAATTTTAGGATTGAAATATATACAATTCATGGTTAGAAGCTATTAATCCGCTAATTTGTGCTTGTATCTTATATACAACAACTCATAAATTTTCTTTGGCAACATTGATAAGTGACAAACTTGTTAAGTGTCAACTTTTCAATGAATAAGTAGAAGAATTCAGCTATCTCTAAAAAGGTCAAATATTAAATTGTGAATGATGATCTTGGAAAATATACAAATCATCTGCAATTTCTTTCAAAGTATTGGATTTTAATTCTGAAAAGTTGTTTACTCGGCTTAAGAGGTAAGTAGGTCTCTATGTCAACACAACCATCTTCAATAGTAGAATTAGAAAGATTGGAAAATAACATCTCATTCTTCTTTTCAAGGTCACATATAGAGAAACTGATGTAAAATTCTACCTTACAGTAACAACTTTCCTAAGTATGAATATGGACATCAACAAAATCTGTTATAATACCAAGGTAATCACTAAAAGCTACTTCTTACAATGTATAAAAGAAGATGGAGAAAATTATAATTACAATATTAGAAAGCATAGAGCCTTTGGTAAATGAAAAACAAGATCAACAAAGATTCTTAACAAATATGACTTATTTTTACTATAATCAAATAAAAGAAGATGTTTTGATCTTTGTCTTGTTCTTCATGAATATTTTGTGTAACCAAAAATTATTACCAAAAAGGTCTTTAAGATAATCCACCAAAGATAAATTTGACCACTATTTCCACTAGAATAATGGAATAAATTTGTAGAATCTAATGACAAAGTTTTAGGCTCTACAAGCTCGTACAAATTCATTGTTTATTTTTTGGTTTATTGCAACTCTTTATTTATAAGATCATAAAACTTCAAGCTAAAAAATGTGGGTATTCACAATAGGCTAGGGTCAATATCAGTGTTGGTCTGTTATGTCACGGTTCTCAGTGAAATGAATCAATCACAGTCATTATGAGAAGTAGTGGACCTCAAACGAGTATTTAGAATGAACCATTGTCCAAGGTTTCACTGTAGAAAGATGCCATAACAGTCCAACACTAGTCAATACATTGATGCATCGAAAACTTAAGATTCTCAGCTTCACCCAACATGGAAACTATGGCTGCTTGTGCTTCCACCAGTGGAGCGGGGACGGAGGACTGTTTCACTTGGAACATGAGTGCGAGTGTGAAGGCAGAGGACTGTTTCACTTGGAACATGGGTGCGACTGTGAAGGCGGAGGACTGTTTTAATTGGAACATGGGTGCGACTCTGAAGGCTCTGGACTGTGAATAAGTTTACTTGTTTTTAAGGAAGTGACTTAACATGAGGCTAGTCTTGGCTTGAGAAAAGAAAATCCAATAGAGCATTACATTCGTTTATGTAATTTATCCTAAAATGAACCAAAATATTATAGGTTTTGTACTACATGTTATTTTCCATCTTATGATAGATCAAATGTTTTTTTAAACAAAAATCAGAAATGAAAACATTTGATATGGTCCTTGGGTTTGGTATGTAAAAGCTTTGTGATTTTTTAAATTAATAAAATCATCAATCATAGATGATTAATTACATCACAAGGGATTACAATTTAAAAATCTAGTAATCATATGAATGTTTAGCTAGTGTTTTTAAATGTACATGATAAATTCTATATATTTATTAATAAAACAAAATGTATAACATCTTGTGTTTACTAATTATATCTAAATTAATATATGATTTTTCCATTACATGCATGGCTTCTTTGATGTATAAACACATCATTGACTACTTCCTTATGATCTCAAAATTAACATCATGTGATTTTTTGGAATTTTTAATATTCTTCCACTTTGCATATTTTCTTCCACAATAATCTTGAGCGTCAATAAATTTCTTTTCAATACAATGATGTTCTAGATCATAATTGATCATACATCCTAATACGGTTCCAATAGTGGATCCAATTAAAATAGGCCATATAATCCACAATTCCATTGTGTTTTTTATCTCTTAAATAATATTAAAATATATTAATAATAAATTCCAAAACTATATTTCAACACGTTCAAATGAACTTAGATATTCATATCTTCATTGAAGTTTTCTTTATATACATTTTTAATATATGTTACTTTTATTTTCTCTAGTTACTTTTAATTTTTTATAGAGAAAGTAATTGTATGTAGTATTTCACAAATTATTTTTATATTCATTCAAGTTATTTTTAAAAATTGATTGTTACTATAATTTTTACTTTTTTATAAGATGATAAAAATATTAAAAATATAGCTTATAGAAAATTTTAATTACTTTTACTTTAAGCATTTGATTTTCCATTTACTTTAAAACATCTTTTATTTTAAAATATTTTACTTTTTTTGAACTTTACGTTAGAATATTCATAGTATCCTTTGGAGTACTTTGATGTAGGTGTTTTTTTGTTGAAGACATTGAATACATTCAACATACATACATGTTTAAGCATGTGGGCATATAGTATGTGCGTCATGCTATAAAGTGGCATGTGACTTGGAGTCATATAAAATGTATAATAATATGATAGATGTCGTATTGAATTATTTAAGGTTTGTGATTATCATAATTTGGTCAGTAATTAGGCCCATATGTTGTAGGTGGTGGCTAAAGACATCTTTATATTGCACCAATGCATTCAAAGTTGGTATAGGATGTGATGATGACTAGAGCCAATTCAACTTCTTATATTTTCAACTTTGTTTTTGTGGAGTTGTTTCTTTAAGCTTTATTTTCTTTGCTCATTTTACTCCCAAATCTTTCATGAGTGCAATAGTTTTTTCCCATATTTGAATTAAAAAAAATTAAATTGGTGTAAATTTATAACTAAATTATCAAGTATTAATAGTATGATGGCTTATAGAAATAAATTTGCATGGGAGCCGTAGGCATCAATGATTTGCGGTGGCCAATAAGCCATCACATGATCTATTTTTTTAATAAAATCTTTGTATTTTACTTCTATTGCAAATGATTTTTCTTATGGAGGTTTTATTTCACTACGTTGAGAAGTAGTATAATACTACATCCTTTCAAGATAATATTCACATAAGAATAAATAAGAAATTCAGAAGAATCTAAACTTTGAAAAATCTCAATTTCATTACAACATACTACTACATTAATCAAAATTTTGTATCAAATTTGATTGTATGTTGGTGTTTATTAATCATGTATTATTTTAGATTAATTTTGTATTGATTCAAATACAAAAAATAGAATTTAAGATAAAATGTAGATTTTTGTATAATTCTCATTTTCATTATCTTTTATACATTTGATGTACATACAATTTATCAAATGTTAAAAAAATTCATTTTTGATGTTATATAAAACAATAAAGGAAGAAGTCTATTCTTTGTCTATGATGAAGTAACTGTATATTTCTATTCCTTGGTTTATGTGTGAATGTTGGAACACACAAATATATTGTATCTTTAAAAACATCTTTTAAATTCAATGTCAATTTTTATGCTATATAGAGAAATTTATATTTTTTTTTGTGGAATTTGCTTTCTTAAAATGTCTCTAATACTTCTAAAGAAGTTGGTTGCAAATTCAAGATAGGACTTGCATGCAAAAGTTTAGTATCTCTCTAGAGAAGATAAAAAGAAGTTACTTGGATAATGTTGTTATGCTATTCTATTTAAAATCAAAATATCCATTCAACCTTCTTATACTACGGTCTATCTAATATTTTTTTATATTTTTTTAAATTTTTTCTAGCAAAAACTAAAAAATACTATAATTTTTATATGTTGTAAATAAATAAGTACGCAGGTGTCTACTCTCGAAAGAAAGGAGTAGATCTTTACTCCCATACCTTTGTCCTATGGGCACTGGATTAAGAGTGGATCGAACAGACAGTTAATTCACGTCAATCTCCTTAGAAGACCGAAGTTTTTTTTTCTCTCTAAGTACTCAAAATACACATGTTAGCCACAAAACAATCAACTATTCAAATATAATTTAAAATAATAAATATTATAGCTAAAACAAAGGTTGAAATATTTGAATCTATTTTATCATTGTTTTGAGGCATTTTTTCATTTCTAAATCAATTCCAAGTAAAATAAATAAATCAAACAATTTAGTTTTTTCAATGAAAAATAAATTATCTTGTCAAAAATAATCATCAATTTACTTACAAGTGGTGACCTGGTCATAGGCTATGTTACTGTGAAGATATAAGAAGCTAAACATAATTTTAGAGATTTTCAAATTACTACTAGAGTCCATATTAAGAATTTGAATCGAAATGGCATGATACCATACATTACTAGCAGCTTGGGCACTGTATATCCTAATAATTATTAAAAGAGCAAAAAGTGGTTAGGCAGTTCAAAAAATAATATTTCAAAGTTGGGCATTCTTAAATTTCTCAAAGTATTATGGAGCAATAGTATCTCAAAGTCGGGCAAACAATATCTCAAAGTCGGGTAATAATATCTCACAGTTCGGCAAACAAACTCAAGAATTTTGAGAAAATTTAGACATATTTGAAAATAATTATTTTTTGCCTAAGCTATTAGTAACCTATGATAATATTACACAATTACCTCAGATATTTGAATGAAATTTGTATTAAAAAATTAAAAACATTCTTAATAAATCAACAAATTTCATTAATAATGCATATTCTTGAAACAATTTGGGATTCCTAAAATTACAATATGTGCCTGCCACCCACATTAATTAATTAATGAGGTGGAGGGGTAGGGGGTATGGGATGGTATGGCATGGGATGGTGATGATGATGGCATGGGATGATGATGGCATGGGATGATGATGGTTGCGGCATATTATTTGAGAATGCAGAGGAGGCGAGAAAGAATATAAAATGGAATATGTGGGCATAGAAATATGAAAGGGTGTTGGGGTTGGCATGCTAATTCACCAACCCACATTAATTCACCAACTCGCACTAATTCATATTGCCTTAGTTTCATAAGTGCCACATGGCATCCCCGAAGGGATCCATGTGGCACCCTTCACAAGGGTCATTAATTAATTAATGCTTAAGGTGTATAATTACACTATACACACACATATACACTTTACAACAACACAATTCTATTGAAATTCTATATACTTCAAAAAAACCGGCTTAAAATTTAATTCAGATTCAAACCTGCCGTATAAAATTAAACCGGTAATTTGGCGAATGAGCGTGCACAGAGCCACGTTGGAGAAACATGCTGAGGTGGACAGTGGCCACGTCGGAGAAACAGGCCGAGGTGGACAGAAGCCACGGCGGAGAAACAGGCCGAGGTGGACAGAAGCCACGTCGGAGAATCAGGCTGAGGTGGACAGAGCCACGTCGGAGAAATGAGCCGAGGTGGACGGCCACATCACACCCACCCGCTTATCCATTCGCAATCCGCACCCGCTCGGGGCCGTCGTCTAAGATGTTCTCGCTTTCTTGAATCTAGACACGCTCGAGCTTCGGCAGCTGCAGCGTGATCGACCAAGCCCACACCGCCATCGCCATCGCCATCGCCTCCGCTCCAGAGCACCGGCACCAGCTCCAGCTCCAGCCATGGCGTTGCTGCAGACATCCGCTCTGTCTGTGCCGGCCGCCTTCGCTTCCGCGGAGGTCAGCACTGCAGCTGGGGCCAGTACCTCCAGTCTGCGGACTGCGTTCCTGGGTTCTCGCGGCGTGGGGAGGTTGTCGCTGAGCCGGCGGCTCGGCGTGCAGAATGGGAGCCGCGTGTCGGCCTGGTTCAAATTCGGGTCCAATGGAGCGGACTCCAAGGAGGCTGGTATCTATGGGAGCCAGAAGCGTGACGATTTCGACAAGGATGACGTTGAGCAGGTTTGTGTGCTCAGCCTTGGATGCTCAATTGTGTCGTTACTTGGGTCCTAGGGTTTTGCCGTGTTCGGGTTTCTGCTCTGCATTGTGTTTCCTTTTTTAATGTAGGAGCGTTTGTAGTCACGAGGGTTCCATTTCCAACTCCTGTGTAGAATTTGTGTAGAAACTTACATTCTAAAGCAGGTGAAATGAATTCCATTCGAAGGTGGAGTTGGAAGGGAGGTCTTGGTTTTTGGGGTTTCTTTTAGTCCTTGTCCTGTTGTTGTATAATATTCTTTAAACCCTTCTTATCGACTTCTGAAGGATATCAATTTTGTGTCTAACTTTGTTCGATTGGCCTTGATCAACTGAGGATTGAGGCTATGCAAATTTGCTAGTCATTGAACTTGCTCTATGGTTAAGCCCATGGAATGGATTGAATGTAGTTGCAGCACTCCACTATTAACAATTGACGTATGGTATGCTTTGTGAATGGAATTTGTAAAATGTTTGCCGTGGCCTGGTACAGTATTTCAACTACATGGGAATGCTGGCAACCGAAGGGACCTACGACAAGATGAATGTGCTGCTTGACCAGGGCATCCCCGCTGTGGACATCCTTCTTTTGATGGCGTCTTCTGAGGGTGATCAACCCAAGGTGGAGGAGCTTATTGACGCCGGTGCTGATGGCACAGTGAAGAATTTGGATGGCAAGACTGCAGTAGATGTTGCAGCGAACGACTTTATTCGGGAGCTTATAGTAAAGAGCTTGAAGGCGAATGCTTGAGGTGCTTTTGCAAAGGTGCTCTTTTGTAGTTGGTTTAGAATGTTAGGAAGGTTATTTAAGACATACTCGGTAAACTCATAGACATCATGGGACTGGTTATAGCTTCCCTGGATAGTATCCCTTGGTTGCAGTGTAGTTCAGATATCCTCAAAATTTTGCACGATGGACCATGTACACTACACTTCTTCAATCTTCATTTGCACCGAAATTCAGGTGCTCCATCTAAAGTTCTTGTCCATCAGAGAGTATTTGCTCGAGTCTTGATGTGTAATTTGCAGATTTTGTTTTGGCTCGACCACAGTTTGCATAATTGTGAGTTAGGGTAGAATATTTCTAGGTTCAAAATATACCTAGCAGATGCAGATTAATTGTAATTTGACATGGAGTGAGATTAGCTTTTCCTGTTAGCAGTCTGCAGACAAAATTTTCTCGTCGAGTCTTGTGTCGAATGGTTAGTGTGCTGTAGTGGATACTTGAAGTGGGGAGTTGAGGATATATAAAGTTTTATTGCTGGAGACATGTAATTGTAGAGTTAACTACGGTACAACTCTTTCACTCCTCCACTCGTTGTCAGATTCTACACGCATGTTTTTTGGTGTCTCTCTGCTATTTGATACAATTAGTAGAAATACATCTTGCGTTCCAGAGTAGAAATTTACAAATAAAAAATGTGTCTTGTTTTCGAGTTTCCATTCGACTGGGTTTTTGTGCACATTCTCAGTTTCCTTTATTTCTTCCCCATTTGCTGCTGATGGAAGAGCATCTCATGCAAGACACTGCACGTTTTTCTATCGAAAATGAAACGCCTCCACTGGCAACGATTTCAAGCCAGGCGTCATAGAAAGTTGCATAAACCGTCAGAGCTAAGCCGTGATATTACTGAAGTGCAAGATGCCATTTCGAGAGGCTGGCTGTAGAATAAGAGCTGGCAGTAGAATGAAGAGCTGGCACTGAATTAGGAGTATACCACTCAGGAAAAATGCTGTTGAGGCTGTGGAGAGTCTCCTCGCTCACATTGCCCCGGCCAGGTGCTTTCTCCAAAGTTTGCAAACTTACACCAACTTAAAACCTGTTAAAGATCATTCAACCTGTGCCATCAGGTTGCCACGTCTACATGGTCCAACTGGGAGGAGCAAATTCAAGTTAAATTCTACTCACTTCACACAACTGATAGTCTCCGCATCCGCAGTCACCAACTCGGACACAGATTTGGGCATCAACAGGAGCGCAATTTGGAAAGGACGCAGGTATGTTGTTTGGAACAAGTATCTGCTGTTAGGTCTTTCTTTTGTGTCATTCAATAGCAGACTTGATGCGAAATGTTTGATCTCAAATAGTTGCCACCTCGGGAATTGGTACAACCTTTGATCTGTTTGTTGCACTTGTGTTCTTCCATCGAACTATCACCTCTCTCTTCTATCAGATTTGTGGTTATGCTGTTGGGGATTTCAGAAATTGCAAAGGGGTCTTTAGGTTGAGGTGCTACAGTGGCTGAAACATCTCGTGCTCCAATACTAGCCTAGCAGAAATCAAGCAACTTCAATTGTGAATTTCAGTAACTTATCCGCGTTCCTGGATTGAAGAGTCTGCACCCTTTTGATGCCAATTGTGGGATCTCTGGGCACCACCGAGCTGAAAGATATTGTCAGTTCATGCGCACCAGTGCAGAGTCTAGGTTTAAGAGAATCGGTGCCCAGAGACTCTCAAGTGCATCCATGTTTTGATCAGACAGTTTCAGATTATAGATCGCTTTATAGCACGATCAATTAGATTGAAGTTGGACTTGGTCGGAGTTTGGGCTTGTGCATCGACTGGGGCAGAGTGATTACTCCCACAGGAAGCTTTGGTTAATAATGGGTTCAAAAACTATGCTAGAATCATGGTAATCAGTTTCTGTATTGTTCAATACTCGCTATTTTGCACAAACCTTGCTTTGAACAGCAGCTAGGTTACTTTCCAGTAAATGGGACAGTGTTTCCTGTGAACCCATTTTAAGAGCACAGAGTTGAGGTTTGTATTCACGGGATAAACGGGGTTGATGTCCAAAGACCTAAACTAGACATGTTTGATGTCGGGTTTGAATCGGTGACTTCATCTCCCCCTTCGCATCTTGTCCTAATTCGCTGGTACGTCATTTGCACAAGCAAATTAAACATTTCTGGGCAACTTATATGTCACCTCTGTATCTGCAGTTGATCATCGCACTATCTACGGGCTTTTGCTGATTGACGTCGCTAACAACAGCCATGGACGAATCTGATGTGGTTATTACTTCCCTTGGTCCTGTTCCCTCCGTCATAGATGCGGCGATCCAGGTGATGGAGTCCAAAACTAGGTAAGAGCATCTTGCTTCCCTATCTGTCTAGTCTGTGTAGGTTCTTGTGCTAATAAATTAGCATCCTTGGGTGGACTGGTATCGTTTCAGAATGAAGACCAGTCCCGGCATTAGAATTGATATTCATGAAAAACACGCTTGAACTGGCACGCGTGATTGCATCTCAGGAAAATTTGTGAGCACTTTGTGGTGATGCGATTGAAGAATGATGTGGATCCGCAACAGGAAGCCGAAATGCTTGATGTGCTGTGGTCCTTGCAATTCCACTTTGATACCATTCTCGCCCTCTCCATAGGTAAACTACTTCAGTTCAAATCAACTGCCAGGCTTTTCGGTTATAATTTGTTGTAATCTTGCGACAATCATTTATCTGCCTATTGCTGTGTCACTAACTAACCTAGATTTGATTCATGTTCCAACGAGTTCGTGCATCTCTGTTGTTTCAAATGTCAAAAACCTTCTGGACGTGTGCTGAACGTGTGCAGGGAAGCTCGTGAAGGAGAAAGAAGGTTGGACCCATGCGCTTCACATTCGGTTTGAGAGCAAAGAAGCGTGGGATGCTTATTTGAATCATCCTATCCTCAAGGAAACAGAAATTCATTGTCAGCAATGGCTACAAGTAAGGGTTCCTGACACAATCTAATGCATATACTTTTATTGATTAGTCCCTGGTCATTTATCTATAGATTACTCGCTTCAACCTCATATATAATTATTGCGAACACTTCATCTTTGTGTTGATATTCCCCTACATAACTCGACCCTATCTCATTAATTTATTCCTGGGAGCTTCAATTTCGAATCCCTGACGGTCGTCATCTTTGGCAGTGGGACACTTGCGTTGGGACATTTTGTCATTGGATTGTGGTTGATGGTTTCAGGATGTGATGTCCATTGGATTTGAAGCAGACGTGGACAACCATGCAGAGTCCATTCATCAGAATGGAAAGGTATGCACTCTGTACTATTTAAATTGTGAGTAGTAACTACATTATGGGCTATTTTGAAAAATCCGTTGACCATAAAAATTCACCTGGACGTGCAGAGTTTCGAAAATGGAACTCTTGAACATGTACTATGCATGGAAATAAGAGCAGACACAAGCCCTGAGCAGTTGCGAGAAATGGAGGAAGCTGTTGGTGGCATGCCTGGAGAGTTAGGACCGTCGATAATTGTACAATTTACAAGAGGTGGATGTTCAAACTTCTGAGCTTTAAAGTTTGATTTAGCAAGATTTTTTCTGAACACTACTTGCTTCTTGGCCCTTCTGACTTGAGTCCACTTTTAGGAAAAATACTCTTATACATGAAGGTTTACAGTACCCTTGAGTGGCGTGACTCTGGTTGATCAAAAGTTGAGGCTGCCACAAGAGGGTTTTTTTTCTTCTCATCACTCCAATCGATGCGAAGATTGTGCTTGAGCTGTAAATCTTTTCGTTTGTGCAGGCCCCATTATCAACGCTTCCAACTGCCATTTTACATACGCACTGATGGCTCGCCTAACGTCAGGTTAATTAAATTTATTTTAATATGTATTATGTATTTTGCTAGTATCAAACAATTTTTCTCCTACAGTGCGATTTAATCGTCTCGTATGATCTTTGTCTCTTATCTTGGATTTATTCTGTATAGGTCGCGAAATCATCAATTAACATTCAATATCGGTTTTCAATGCAGGTGATGCTTTGAAACAGTATGTGGACCATCCATATCACCAGAAGGTAGATTGATCTAGTGAATTTTTAATAAATTGCTTCAATGAAAAACATGGAAGTCTAATTTAATTTCATACTTGGATAGGTTGTTGATCATCGTACTCCTTTTGATTTCATACGGTGTCCAGAGTGTTCAGTGTTGAAACCACGTCAATATTTGAATGCCTGGATGCTTCAAAGTTCTCCTGCTCTGACACCTAAATGTAACTTGCTTCGCTCGAAATGCAGATTTCCAACTCCAAAGTGAGGAGCATTTGCTCGACAGCGCTTTCTTTTGATTATGTAGTGGACGCAAGATCCCGCAAACGCAAAGGGATTTACGGAGCACAGTAGGTGCTGGCATGTGTGAGTGACATGCACTTGGTCTGTTCTGATGCTTTGAAACGTAAGATATATATATATATATATATATATATATATATATATATATATATATATATATATATATATATATATATGTGGGACTACATGACAGGATCATAATCACATAGCTAAGATTAAAGCAAATGGGCTTCGCTTAAATTTTGCTAAAGTTTCGGCATGCTAGTGTCTTGTTTCAGATGATATGTTGGCCATGGTGTCGTCTAGGACTGTACTCAAAAGTTATACCACACCTGATTGTGGATACTACTGTAGCAATACATCTGTACATGCGCTTGATTACAGGAAGTTTAGAGGCTAGGTTTCGAGAGGTCGACACTCTTTTATGTATGAAAACGTACTTCTCGTGTAGAATGTACCACAAAAAAGTCTTTGTAATTTTCATATGACTGTCTAGAGGAGACTTGTATACTCATGTGGCATTCTGTATGTCTTTTGCAATATAGATAAATATGTTGTCCTGATATGTAACTGTGCCGAAGGAGTGGAGAGAATTTGTGCACAGACTCTACATGACAGTCTAGGAGTCAGTGACATGGCCAACAACTTTTTAAGTCGTCCAGGACTCTAATCTTCTTGGCAGTCAGGCCATCGAGGTGAGCAACCACATCCTCCGACTTCGTGGACATTGTCTGCAAGAGATCAACACACATCGTACTACTAGATTACCAACATTCGCAAACTAAGTGAGAACTGTGCTGTGAAGTGAACTTATGAACTGTACTGTGAGTTAGTGCACTATTCCGAACTCTGACTTTATTCAAGTCTCCAGTCTAACAAGGAGCCCCCTCAATATCCATTGGTACTGGTCGATTCCAAGTATATTCCAAGTAAAAACCACCAACTAAACAATGGTGTGGCACTGCGCAGTCACGGTTTATCCATCCAAGCGAGGCAGCAGTTCTGAATGCACCATATTTATTTTAATTTCAAAAGAAGAGAAGTAAAGCTTTATTGCAATCAGCGGCGAAATGTACGCTGCAAACCACCCCAGCTGCGATCGGCCTCGAATGTAAGCACCATTTGCCTCTAATAGAGTCCGTTTTTTATTCACCAGAATGTAAAGGACGAGCTATTAGAGGTACCCTTGTGTTAATCAGCCCGAGGATATATACTTAGTGTATTGCATATTGCCT
This sequence comes from Ceratodon purpureus, assembly GCA_014871385.1. Taxonomy (NCBI): domain Eukaryota; kingdom Viridiplantae; phylum Streptophyta; class Bryopsida; order Pseudoditrichales; family Ditrichaceae; genus Ceratodon; species Ceratodon purpureus. The sequence goes on along the minus strand of CM026425.1, from coordinate 2,207,273 downwards.
CCGAACCGACATTAACTCATACCGATCGGCAACTTCTTTCATGTGTTGCAAGTGATCACATGGGTGCAAATTTGCGACAAACTCAATTAGCCATTTAATATGATATCCTACCACTCAAACCTTAATAAACACATATGGTAAGCTCACGTTGGTCACTCCAAGTTAACTTTTGATTGGAACGTTTCGAAGTCTTTCCAGAAGCTCGAAATCGGGATACTTATCCTCCAATTGAGGCTACAGCGTCAATTGTTCACCGCCCATTCTTGCAAGTATCCTTGCAAGTATTCTTGTAAGTATACTGCTACCAACTCCTAATCTTAGTGTACGTGACTGCACATAGCAATGCCATGTGCATTGGATTACCCACATCTTTGTTCTAAAGGAATCATTGGGTCTAGAGCATACTAGGGTATATCACTTATTGTCATGAGTAGATGTCCACAAAACTATAATCACCCGGAATACCAGATGTTGTGTCAAATCACTTCATTCTCATCCGCATGATTGAAATGTTATGGCTTTGTGCAGGTAGTTGACAGAGAGTATTACGGTACGTTTCGCTAATGACTTCATGCCCCTCCGTTTGAGTTGGAGCGGCCTTGCTCTTCACCACAATTCATGATCTTCTGTTCTTAATTTACATGATACGGAAATTTGGTGACGGTGCAGAGACTTGGTGGTACTCCAGAAGCAGCTCAAGAAAATGAGACCACCTAGAGAGATTCACCGGCCCGGGCTTTCAACAACTGGAGCCACATTTTGTGCCAATACTAAGGTTTTTGATGCTTATCCTCGTAAATTTCCTGTAAATCTGCTTGAAACAAGCAAGATCATCGGATTCACTTCTCCAGGCTTTGATGCTTACTTCTCGTTTATATCCCGTAAATCTGCTTAAAACAAGCAAGACCATTGGTTTCATTTCCCCCGTTAAGACTGCCATTATTGTCTGTCGGTATGATTTCAGGCCAAAGGCTTGCGCTTATTCTTCCCTCATGCAGCAAGTGGGTTACCTACTGCTTACCTACCACTTTTCTCTCGATGATACCAGCATCTTTTAGAGCAAAATGTCTAGTGACGGTGTTCGATTCTTGCGATCTTTGATTTGATAGATCGTCTCAGCTTCCATATGTAGTGGCAGGCCATCCTCCGTTGCCTTATATTCATGTGCTAATTATTTGGTGAGATAGTTGGAAGATGCTCACCTTCATGTCGCACGTCTTTTCTAGTATTCTAATTCCAAATCATGCTTCTTTCAAAGGCCCTTCTTGGTTTTGTAGGAGACAGCTCGAGTCTGTTCTGATTATTTCATTAATTATGTACATCATTTTGTCATGTTGATGCAGCTGTGCAGTCATGTCAACTCTCAGATGGTTATTTTCGCGGCGACATCTCAGTGAACGGGCAGCGAATGGATAACACGGCCACCACTCGCTATTTAGTAAACCTGTGCAAGAGATTCTATTGTATTGCTCCCTGAAAGATCAATACTCTTTGTACATACGTGAGTGCTTTTTCTGTGTATGCTCCTTTTGTACGAATGCTCCATTATAGCGAAGCAAATCCTCACACAAATAGGTGGCACACGTTACGCAGGATGTTGATTCGTAGATTCCTTAAGAAGCTTAGGATCTAATATCATGCAAGTCCTGGTAGAGTTTTCTGGGAAGTTCTTGTCTTTTTTGTGCCGTGTTATGAGCTAGGACTCAGAAGCGAGGCCGGTCTTAGTTTGATTTGAGCATACTTTCTGCTTTGTTATTTGTTGGTCTTAGAAATTTCCTTAGTTTTATATTTCCCTTCATCAGTCGCCTTCCGGGTCCTTTACTTGCAGAGTCTAGAGTCTAAATGCAAGTTCATCCCTATTGATCCTCGTATCGAGCTCTTCCATCGGTCTACCGTAAAGAACATAGTTGAAAACTAATCTTGTTTTAGTGATGAATAGTTTGATTGATACCTTCTGGTCTAAATACCACAGATTGAATGAAAGCCAACCAATTAAAATGGCAGTTGCAGTGTGTTGCTCCTAGGAAGGTGGTGGAACGGCCTTCCAGCGTCTCTTTGCTGTCTGGAGTCAAATGTCCACGTAGTACTTGCATTATTTGGCATACCTTTGAATTGGCTTGCTAATTCACAGGCTCTCATGGCTGGGGTGGCAGGGGTGCGGTGGCCAGCATGTACAGCTTTTCCTTTTCCTGTGGTTTACAGCATATACCTACTGTAAGTGCAAACGCAGACACGGATATTACTGTACCACTTCGTCGGACTGTTGGCGATGTCTCCGGACTACATACCTAACAAAGTGTATTACTTCCAGGAAGAGGCAAGTGACATCATTATGACTTTGAAATGCTTTTTGTCATATAGGCTTTGGTTTCAGCACCAGCGTGGGAACCAACTTATCATCATCTGGTCCCTCAACTCTCATACAAATGATCTATTCGAATGGTGTTTGCATGGTCTAACGGAGCTCTATTATGCAGACAAGCTTAGATGCGTGTAATCAGCGTTGTTTTCATTTGAAAGGAGTTTGAATGTCTGAGGTATCCATACATCGTACAAGTCCTAGACTGGAAACATGTCGACTCTCAGAAGAAAATCCAGAATCTCCTCGTCATTTGAAGTAGACTTCTTGAATCTCTGCACAAAGAACGTCCGCAGTATTGAGGATCTAGTGAGCCGTGGAAGCTTGCTCAACCAGAGACAATGCTTGGATCTGTCGACCAAGCTTTCAAAAACTACTCTCAACATACGAGAGCTTGTGCTACACCAAGCCGGATCCGCTGTTCTCTTCCATCTCGCACTAGAAAACTTATACCGATCATTAGAGAAGGCAAGATTGCTTGTGCAAAGCTGCGGGAAGAAAGACTGGTGGATAGTAGCTGTTTTTCAGATTCAGAACGAGAATGCTTTTCAAGAGATCCTCCTGGATGTCAGCTTGTGTTACAATACAATTTATGAGCAAGCCAAAAGCGTGAGCGAAGACTGGAGGGTTCACCCCGAAGATCTTCGGGAGTCTTCCATGTTTCGGCAAACTACCGACAACTGCATTCATGAATTGGATCAACAAGACCTTCGAAAGAGGCTTGAAGAACTTGCTAGTGAACCCAGTAGACTTGTCCTTTGTCAAGCAGGGTCCAAGGAAACTCTGAAGCAGAGCCTGGCCAAATACTTGCTGGCGAGGATGAATTACACAGGTGAACAATCTGAGGCGACAACTATGTATACGTGCAGTGAAATCTTATGGTCGAAGGCGAGTGAGCCATCAGGGACATGGGGATCGTCTGACTTCCTCGGAGCCGGAGCAAATGAAGGCGGTGTTTGCAGCACAAAATGGTTGGGTATACCCTGTGCTAAGAAGGTGTTTCACGGTCAAGAATCCGAGGCTCTGTTTCTTAAAGAAGCAAGCATATTGGCACAGTTGAACCACCCTCATATTGTTAACTTCATCTGTTGCGGCAACGGGGAGGGGAGAGGAGACCGTTTCATTGCTATGGAGCTTATGGAAAAGAGCTTGTTCAACTTGATAGAGGACCAAAGGAACAAGAGTGTTCCAATGAACATAGTGGTTGACATCATCACGCAAATAGCACGTGGAATGTGCTATTTGCACGACCAAGGTGTTGCACATCGTGATCTCAAACCACAGAATGTGGTTTTGAGCAAGTTGAGTTCACTTCATTTGGTGGATCAATTTTGTGTCAAACTGGTTGATTTTGGCATGTCAAAATCGAAGGTTTGTGTCTCAAAATCCAACACGATATCAATACGTGGAGTTGGAACTACAAGATACAGAGCTCCGGAGGTTCATCCGAAGGCCAATCCAGATGGGAAAGGAAAAGCAATTTGGTTCAAGGCAGACATTTACAGCTTCGCCATGACTTGTGCACATCTTTTGACACTGAAGACACCTTTTGATGATATACAGCAATCCAATACATTGTATGAAGAACTGAAGAAGGGATTGAGGCCAAAGCTTCCAGTGGATTGTCCGGAGGAGTTGCTTGTGCTTATACAAAATTGTTGGGATACCAATCCTCACTCAAGACCTTCATCTGTAGAGATTTGTTTACAGTTGGAGAGATTGAGGTACCGAATTCTGAGAGGATTTTCTACTCCTCACCAGCGCTTGGAAGAAGACAGAGGTGATTGTGATGAAGGTTTTGATTTTATCAAAACACAGTTAGAAGAAAATTCTTCTCTTCAAAAATCGCAAGTCGTGGATACTTCTCTTGACCAAGAAGAGGTAATTCAGGTGTTATGTTGTTATTACTTTTATTTTGCTTCTTGTGTTGAGTTGCATTAGATATCTCATGATTGTACACATGTCTGCGTAATCGTTGACATCAAATTAATTATTGCGAAGTTCAAAGGATTTAGTGCATTATATTGATTGAAGTACATTATTTGTACTAATTATTTCTTGGTACAATCAACTTAACGTTGTGCTTTGTGCATATGGAGTGATTAGGGAGAAAATTTCAAGAATGATGTGGTATCAATCATTCCATGTTCCTCTGGTCATGCATTGGAGTTAATTCAAAACCTATCTTCATCAACCTACAAAAATAGGTGTTTTATGAAATTTCTACCTCAATCAAGCTATATTTGTAACATTTGTTCAAGGATAGTCATCGAAGAAGGCTATTCTTGCGAAACTTGCAACTTTCTTGCTCACAAAGATTGTGTAGAGATTAAAGATAAGGTGGAGGTATTTTTCCACGACGACTCTCTTCATCTTCTTGTACAATACTATTGCAAGAACAATCAGGACAGTGTATGTCGTTTCTGCAAGCAATCAATGCAAGAAAGTGAATGGGTGTACCGATGTGATCAATGTACGTTTGATGTGCATGCACTTTGCACCAAGTTCCCCAAGAAATTCAAGTATGGAAAACATGAGCACATTCTTCTGTTGATTGAAGATCCACCTCATAAATCTAAGTTATGCACACGTTGCAATAGCAACTTGGAGGGATACCACTATAGTTGTACCAAGAAGTGGTGTACATTTGATCTTCATCCACATTGTGCCATTCAATCTGAACTAAAGACCTGTATATTTGATACCGCGCACTCAATCAGTCTCAAGGATGATTGCAAGGTCTTCACTTGTGGTAAATGTGGTACATTGGGATATTCATGGTTCTATCATTGCGGCTTTTGTGATGTGGACATGCATCTGGATTGCGTCGATGATAAAGAAGATCATTGTATGAAAGAAGACATTGATAGCAAGAATGGAGCCTATCAAAGAATCATAGTTGAATATGAAAACATATGGAAACATATGGTTGAATCATGGATGAATAAAGAGAGTCTCAGAAAGATGGATGTAATCATAGAGCTACTATACAACGTATTGTTTAAGGACGCTTCAGATGGAAGTTCATCCTCGAATGCAAAGCCATCATCAGGTATTTGACCTCGTGTTACACTAATACCAATATAGACGTTGAATGGTTCAATTAATGCCTAAGAAGTTTGTAATGAAACATCTTGGAATTGAAGTTTAGACTTGTAAATGTCTTTGCTTGTAATTTTAAGATTCATTAATCTTTATATAGAGAAGCATTCTTGCATGATGGACAAATTCTATTTTCTTTAATCAATTTTAATTGTTTATAGACATTTATATAATTATTCTATCATATTATGGATATAAAGGTCATACTAATACATTTTATTTTTTCTATTTTATGTCCATTAGAAGTGCCTACTATTTACAGATTTACATCATTGGAGAAGCGAGAAAGTTTGGGCCCTAAACTTGATGGTATAAGCCTACGCAAAATCAAAATCGCAATTGAGACAACTAAAGACCGGCAGGCTAGGAAGTTGAGAGCAAAAGAAGTAAGGCAAGAATTGGAAGCAAATTCACTTGAAAAGGTGCTTGAAGAACTACGAACTTTGGAGAATATTGTCATACATCTGCAAAGTGCCAAATACTCGTCTAAAACTAATGCAAAGATTCTTGCAGCATCACTGGATAAGTTGAGAAGAAGACAAGAAGAAATATCTATGCAAGTGTTATCCAAGATTCGACAAGGACCTTATATTGGTTTGTTTCGGATGTTGGGAAGTCGAGGCCCAATAGAAACAAAACTGCTTACTAGTCTTCAAGCTAATATGCAAGATGTTTATATGCTTTTACTTTGCGAAGAGCCAGGTCATGAGCACATTGTGGACTTTGCTAGGGCATGGCGGTTTAGAGGGGAGCTTGGAGAGAGATGCAAGAAACTTCATCCGTTTCTTGATTGTGGATTGCAGACTGTGACGAAGGCTTTGAGCTCACTTTCAATTCCTCGTACTGAATTACACTCTGTGACATTGCCTAATATCACTAAGTGGGTGAAATGGGACCTACGAGATATTGAAAAGCCATGCATACTAAATCCATTCAAAGATGAAGCAGAGAATATGGAAGCAGTGAAGAAGGCTCATGACTATTCAAGAGAATGGCTGCTATGCCATTTGGAGGCTACTGGATGCAACATTTTCAAACAATTCCGCTTGCAACGCGTTCGCTATAAAGCTACTCGATACACACAAGGAGCCTTGGCTTGGCTATGCACTGAACATCTAAACTCTGGTCTAAAGGATGGCATACTTGAGTCTTATCCTTGTCAGATGTATCACAATACGGAATATGATGAACAACGTGGATATGATAATCCTACTTGAGCAATGACAAATCTTCTTAGTGAAATGTTTCAATATAAGACCCCTCAAAATACATACTACCATATCTTTGATACATGTGAAACTATGTTTGTAGATTTTGGACAAGTGATTGATCCAATTTTCAATGCAATGGTTGAAAAGCTCTATAAGTAGAGGAACATTTTGTCACACCTTGATGTATCAATGATAGTTAAGAAGAATATACTAGGTACATTTAATTCTGTACTTAGATTCTTTTCTTACTAAATATGTTGTTTAATTTTTTAAGATTAATGTTGCATTCCTTTTTTTTAAACCCATTTTTTTTGGTCGCTGGTAAACTATATAATTATCACACAAAGGGCTACCTAGCAACTCTTGTAAATTCCATCTTGAGTTTTAGAAAAAGAAAAGAAGTGCGCAAGGGCCATGTAGCAACTCATGTTTTGTAAAGTGCAATACCAAACAGTAGCATTGCAATGTAAAACTAGATATACAAGTCTAAAACTGTTACTTGCAGAAATGTCAATAGCCAATGCAAGCACACCGGAGTTTGAGAACATTAGAAAGTGACATGAAAATTTCCTCAAATCTCACTGGTCCTTGTTAAAAGAATGAAAACGCAGAAGTCACTATCTAACAAACGTTCTTAGCAGGGAGGCACACTACAAGAATGAAAGGAGCACGAGACACATTGAGGACAGAGACTGATTAGTTCGAACATGAACTGAAAGAAGATGTTGACACTGCCAAGTAACAAGAGGAAGTGAGATCCCTGTGAGAGACCTTTCCGTATTTATCCAATTTTCACAGATACGTCGTTGCGTAAGATTCAAAGAGAATCGACCAGTTGCACGCACTGTACAGCATGTGTTACAGATACTGACGTGCAAGGTCAGGCCGATAACGAGAACAGAGCATAAATGCTAGACTGGCCCATATGAAGACTAAATACTGGCCCAGATTCCTTATAAATGTACATTTTGTTAAGTGCTAGTTTTCTAGAAAATTCATCACTTGAAAGAATGGGATCAACTCGAAAGTATCTGTTTCAACGAGGTGTTGTCTTCACTACGGGTCTAACCAACAGCATCTCAAGCGATTCTCGTGGCCCTTCGTACTTCAAGGATACTACTTGCACATGCAAAGAAATGCATGTCGGAGGTTTCCTGGTATCCCAACCAGACCCAAAATGTTGGTATTCATTCCTGGTTTCTTGACCACAACGGGGTGCGTCAGTTTCGCTGACCTTGGGTTCTCTCTTCTCTCATCTGCGATATAATTTAGTAATCTCCGCTTCTGACCAAATGTGGGGAACCTCTTAATGATGTTCCCTTCACCTGCGAAGGCACTGACGACGCGGCCTCATGCCCATTTCAGCTCCATGCCAAGTAGAGCATCCCAAATTGTTTGCACTCCGAGACTCACAGAACGAGACATCAGTCGTAGCCTTCACTGTTAGGCAGTTCCCGCACCAGGTACAGGCTTTGGCGCTGGTGCTCCTTTCCCTCCCATGTAGGCAGTTGCAGCTTTGTCGAGCATTAGACGCTGAAGTGCACCAAAACCACCACTCATATGTCAGTTCAGAAAAGAAAAGAAGAATTTTACAAAATGCTGCAAGAAGAAAGTGACAGGTACATCTCAGGAAGTCAAAACCCAAGAGAAAGAAACAGTGCATATGTAGTATTTGTATGCCAGTTTTAAAACTGAGAAAAACATTTCAAACAAAATCACCGATACCGAAACTCTTGAAGGCAATTTACTCATCCACTATTGCAAAAAACTTGACTTAACCTGAAAATGCTAGAGCATACAAGCAGTTTTTTCTAACGCACCAAGTGCTCATCACCTGACCCCGAAATGCTAAAAAAAGACCATCCTCACAACACACTGAACAAATATTGCAGACATACAAACTGCAGCCTTAAAATTAACACCATCACGCACCCTGTCTTCGACCAGTTGCATAACATCCACATTATCTGGAATATGCACAAATCGAATGTTGCTTCCTCTCAGAAACACAAGTGGAAGCTGCCTCTGAACCCCCTGTCAACATCATACAAAAAAATTCTCAAATGATCACAAACACTCACAAATACCAAAACTGAAACCCTAAACCCCAGCAACAAAGAACCCTCCTCAATCACAATCAAACAAGCAGCCCACACAGGCTCCTCGAACATCGATGATTAATATACAACACTTGTGCCACTTCCAAATCAACACCAATCCCGACGACACTGCTTAAACAATCCTCACCACCGAATCAAACCCCAACATGGAATTCCAAGACCAAAAACTGAAAGGAAAGCACGGAAGTGCGCACCTCCACGTCTTCTACAGTAGCGTCTTTGATAATCACACTGCAGCAAGCAAACCCAGTGAAAGAAATTCCGGAGTCCACGCAGTAAGCAACGGAAATCGATCACGAGAGAAGTTTGGGGAAGGTGAAGGCTGAGCAGAGTGACGGGCGTACTTGGAAGCGTTGTCGCAGTCGTGGAGGACGCCGCGGACAGAGAGATCGTTGCGCAGTTCCACGAGGAGCTCCAGGCCCACCAGAGCTTTTAAATTGCAAATCTTACAATTGCATTAAGACACATCAACCACTTATTAAGACACATCAACAAATTCATAAATCGTATTAAGACACATCAACAAATTCATAAATCTTTATTGTCATTGATGAATTCAATCATACAAGATACTTCAAGTACTGCACAATACTTCGCTTTGGATCCCTTTCTTTTCACAGTCGTCACATAACCAAGCTTTCGCTTTGGATCCCTTTCTTTTCACAATCGTCACATAACCAAGCTATAGAATGTTTTCCACTACCCTGAGCTTTATACACAACCTTCTTCAATCCAAACATTTTATAGAACGTTGACTTCTCCTTGCACTTTGGCTCCAAAACTTCAATCAACCATTCTTCTGCTTTTGTTCTATCATCTTTGGTAATGTTTGGACTCAGCTTCACATCATCTGGAAGGGATTTCAAACACAATGCAGACGTTTGATCCAAAAGACCAGGTGTATCTAGTACCAAGCCTGCAGCTTGTAGACATTCACCAAAATCAGGAACCATTCCACCCATTCCACCTGCAACATGTGCTCCAATCTTGGTTACGATAGTCGCAGTTTTCAAACCCCACACCAACATGGTCACAACTGTTCGGGTCATGTTTGAACCAAAATGGACCTTACAACCTCGTTGGTCTACAACTTCATGAACTCCATCTCTACTTTCGCACATGAGATGAAGCTCAAATTCTTCAAGTCCAGGTACAAAGCGTGTCAAGAGCTTCTTCTTTCCAACTTTAGAGAGATATGGAAGTTTTGGAACTTGTGATTGCTGCATCTTGACTGACAATTCTAGCAAATCTTCAATTCTTGTTGACACTTCATGTAATAGATTGGATTGCCTCTCCAAAATATCTTCCTGTCTTTGAAAGAAATCATTTTGATCGAAAGCATGCGACATTTGCCTATGATGCCTCTCTGGCTCTACATGGAGCCTCTTGAGAAGTTTTTCCCATGCATAACTTCCCAATAAGTCCTTCACCTTGTCATAACCTGTCTGCAAACCCTTGCATGCTTTCCAAATGTGAGTAGCATTGAATCCGCTCTTCAGGACTTCCAATTCCAAATCTGCAATAGAAACAAATTGGTCTTTCCGATACTTGACCTCAATCAACTCTTGAACACATTGAGGCCTCAAGATGTGTTCAATAAGAATGACCCCAGGGCAACCCAATGTTGGATTCATCAAAAGATCTTGAATGTGTCTGACAATGTCATTTTCAAGATATTCCAGCATCTTGTCTTGGCTCTCCTTGGATCGTAAGAGGATGTCCACATCAACATGATCGTATTCAACAATGACTTCAATACCATCACATATGAACATGATAACATCTTCATATATTTGGTAACTATTTCCGACATTGGTGTATTGAAACTTCTTGAAGAAAGACACCTGCACCCAATGCAATAATGAATGATGTTATATACACCAAACAAGACAAGTTCATAAATACATATAAATCAACATCCAAGCTTGAAATTTGAAAATAATATTGAGAATTAGAAGTATCAAATTCAGCAAAGCCATGTTTCATATCTAGGAATGATTTACCTGCAAACGTGGAAAGAATCCTGGACTCAACATTGTTCGCTTCACATCCTTGCAAGAAAATCTTCTTCCAACATGTCTAAGTTTAGTAGCTTTTTGTGGAGTAGGCCAATTTAATCTCTCACTTTTGTCTCGCAAGGTTGATGGAATCATGATCTTCTTGTCATCTTGCTTGTAACACATGTGTAACTTTATCATCATGTCCACTATTGCCTCTAGCAACTCTTCATGCCCTTGGCCCCCAATGAAATCCGATAAAATCCGCTTCACATGTTCAATAGATATCATACCATGACTCGAAACCATCTCCAATTGAGAATCCACATTTGCACAACGATTCAAAAATTCTCCCATTATGTCATGGCAAAACCAATGGGGATTGGTAATGACAAACTTGCCTTCATCATGGTACATTATATGCCCTCCATCATTCAATGATATGGCTACAAACTCTTGTTTCCTTTGAGCAAACTCCTTGTCTACATCTTGGAGCTCTTCAACTTGTTTGCATATCTTCTCCGAGAATTCATCCCACTTCAAGATTGGTATCTTTGATGCCTTTGGATCCTTTAAGATATCTTTGTTCCATTCGGTAAGAAGGTGTTGTACCTCTGAACAAGCCTTGATGGTCTTTGGCAATCTACCCAACAACAGCTTCAAATGGACCTTGATGAAATCAAACATTCCACCTGCATGAGTTATATCTTCTCCATCCACCTTAAATATCTCTCTCTTGGGATCAAAATCCAATACCTCTTGAAATTCCAACTTCAATTCCTCAACAACGTCTTCAATACGTGATGCAAAGTCAGCTTGAGTTTTCCAATGGTCAAAATGTGTCATCACAATGGACACATGTGGTCGGTATGCCCATGACCGCCTTGTATTGGATGCAATGAACCGCAACCAATATTTCACCTCTTCCTTGATGTCGGAGATCTTGCGCTTTTGAAGGGAATCCTTGTCCCATGGATTGCATGTCACTAGGAATAGAGAGCAACTTCCATCAGCTGAAAGATTTGGAATCACCAAGTCATGAAAAGAATGGTAGTCAGTTTGTCCAGCCATGTCCCAAATTGAGATGCTAATATCATCACACTCCACATAGTCAACTTCTATACCTCGCGTACGTTCAAGTACAAGCCTTGGTATAGATATTTTTGACTCTTTCTTGGTTTTGAATTTGTCATTGAACTTATTTTTTACTCGCTTCCGCAAAGAAGGGTTCGAAGATTGTTTGTTGTCAAGCTCATCCACTAGTTTCATAGACTTTCGCAACGTTGTCTTCCCTACAAAAAATAAACGCACAAAATTGTTTAAATTTAAAATATAAATGGTCATATTCATTTTATTTTTAAAATATGGAATTTACTTGTAAATATATTTTCCTAATTCTTATCCATATCATACTTACATACAATAATTCAAATAAAATATTTTTAACAACTCCTTGTAGAAATTGATATCCATATGTTTACAATCAAAGCACTGGATTTGCATACTTTGTGGGGCACAACTTACCTGCATATGGATTTCCGCAAAGAAATACCCGGCCTGATTTGGGACTCACATTTGCCATGCCTTTTATCAGATCCCATAGCTTGAACTTTCTCCTCTTCTCCAATTCAGAATGTACATACCAAGAGCCCCCCAATCCTGTACCATCCAAACGAATCTCTTCCAATTGGCGGTTCTCCAATAACATATCCATCATGGTGCCAAGGACTTTGTAGCCACCCACACTATAGCATCCAAAGAAACTCACATATTTCAGAGATTTGTTGGTCTTCAACGCTTCCAAGATTGCCACAACATTCTCCACTGCATCAGGATCACTATCACGTAATTCCCTCATTTCCCACAATGTCAATCGCAACAAAGAGGTGTTGGTACGAATCATGTCAGCCAAGATGTCCACCCCTTCTTTCCCTCCAATCCTACTTTCCCATAGCCAAAGTTCTGTGAGGGTGGTATTGGCTTGGGGTTTGTTGTTGGTGGGCATCAATGGCTGCAGCAACACCTTCAACTCCATGCTGCTGGTAATAGTACACTCTAGGGATTCGAGAGATCGGTTGACGCACAGTGTCTCGCTCAAACTAATGTAACCCCTCATGTACACCTCATCCCTCCTCGTCGGGTCGTTAGCCTTGTTACTGTCCCAATATTTGAGTCGTTTAAGGGATGTGTTCGTGCCAAGCATGACACCCAAGTGTTCCAGTCCCACGTCTGTTATCTTCCAAACTAGCAATTCTTGAAGGACACTGTCATTCTCCTTGAGGGGCTTGGTTAACACCTCCATTGCCTCATCATCCACAAGTCCTCCAATACTTCGCAAGTCGAGTCTTTTGAGTACTCGATTCTCGCGCAAGCCCTTGGCCAACAGCTCAGCAGCTTCTTTTCCCACCACCTCATGAGAATCTGATGACAGGTCCAGTTGTTCAATAGCCTTGTTTCCGGACAGCAAATTTGAGACACACTCTGCCATTTGGAGCAGTGAGCAGCCATGAATATAAAGGCTGACTTCTTTGAAATTGCTGTTGGGCACTAGAGCTCTCACCATTTCTTCAAGCTGTTTCACATTGCATCTTTTTCCAAATTTACTACCGATGGAGATTCTTTCACAACTTGCGACTTTCGAGGAAGCAACTGCTGCCAGAAACTCACGATGGGTTTGCTCACCGCCTGAAAGCTCCTTGATCTTACTGCCATCTGCAGCACCGACGTAAAAGGACAATCGGAATCCATCTTTGACAGGACAATAAATCAAACCTGGGCCTATGTCTTCTGCTAACGAAGCGAAGAAGGCTGTAAGTTCCGATTCATGGTGACCTTCATCGGAGCGCAGTTGCTCTACACCCAGACTCGTATCGATACTGGCTTGGTCCAAGGGAGGCCTCTGGGACCAACTAACGCTGAAGAAAGCTTCGAACCAAGTCCAGAAGCTAAACAGCCACACCTTGAACGCCGTCACACCTCTCATCTTGATTCCCGATCGCAAAGAAACCAGTTGCTTCGATGCGAGACTCGAATAGTGAAGCTGTGCAGATCAGCCGACCAAGCCTCCAAACATGCCCCTCGATCCTCGATATCCTGAACGTCACGACCCTGGTCTCGATGCACAGTCAATCACCGCGAAACTATGCAGCACCGAGTACTCAACTTCATTAACACCCTTCAATCTCCTCTTCTACCACAGGGCCACTGATCCTATTCAGCAGCCGTCTTTGTGGTTTCATCAAAAACCTTTCACGCATCCGAACGCCCATATCTGCCACTCGAAGGCTTACATATTAGAAAAGCGCACCAAACCTATATACACCACTAAAAAGATCCTGCAAAATTATCAAGAAGGTTTAAGAAGCAGCCAACTTCGTCCAACACCCTCCAGCGTCCTCCCCTGCCACAAGTAGCATCCATATTGTTATCATTGCAAGAAAGGACTTGTACACAAGATCCTTATTTGCTGAAGGATGGAAGTGAAATGAGCACCGACAGCACATACTACTGAGCACTGTGATTTAGGACTCACCATAGCAAGCTATATCACTGCCCAGTGAAGACCTCCAAGTTACTCCAGAAGCTCCAGTTCGTTTCAGCTGGTCATTGAGCTGCTCTGGCGCCTCAAAAGGTCGTCGTTCAACCAAGAGGTCTCTTCGAAATCATGTGATTCTACAAAATGAAGGTCCAATATGAGTACCACCACGAGGATCTCTGATCTTAAGTCCTAGGATCATTATCCAGATGTTCTTATAACTCACTGCAACATCTGAGGGATACTCTGAAACAAGAACGATGTCAATCACGGATGCACTGGCACCCCACATAACAGGGATTGTCCTCTAACATCAATATGAAAACAACACATACATGAACTATCTGCACAGCATATCTAAAACATATGCCCTTATTGTAGATTCACCAAGAGCACAAACACGTACAGGCCCCTCGCTTCAAAATCCTGCACCTGCAATACCCAAACATGTCGCCGTTCAATATAAGCACGATCATAAGATGTTCACCAAAATACCCATCCAATTCTCGAACACATCCACAGGACAGGTCGCAACCGCAGTCCTCGCTGAGTCCCGATCGATTCCAGATTTTTATAACCTACCCTTGTTTGACTATTTCCGAGTTAGTGTGTTTCCCCCATCTCTCGGTTTAGCTAATTAGTCATTTGCACATTGTCTCCTTACATTCGTTATATTTTCATTTACAATACAAATTTTGCACTCACATTTCCGTGTACCAACATTCCACAAGCTCTCCACATCACTGGTCATCACATGTAGGTCCAATCTTTGTTTCACACAGTTTGAGATTGCTGAAAGTGCAGCACGTGTGAGTTATACAGATTTGAATCAAGGTAAATCGTGTGGCATCCACTCATGTACTGCATATCATTACTGTAAAACACATTCTGAGTGATTCCCTTGACTACTATCCTCTGTGAGATCAGGTGTGGGTTGATTATTTCCACCTTATTTTACGTTCTGCTAGAAATATAAAACCCTTTCATCATGCTCAAGTCCAATCACTGACTAGACCAGCAGCATTCAACCACTGTGGGCGTGAAACCATCAGGATATAGATGGACCTCGTTCAGTATTGTTTTCGTAAAGCATGCGACGTAGGGGAATATTCAGACGCTCACCATGTGGAGAAGATCTCGGGATCCATCTTGTACAGCTGATTAAAACAGGAGAACAAAAACGTCGGGTAGGCCATAGTCAGAACGCTTCATACTAATAGAAGGCTCCAGTGCATCACGATTCCTCTGCACATCCCTCAGCAACAACCAAAGCCCCATGAGCCGACAATATTCCCCAAGGTCACAAAGATTTTCAAAACATGCGGGTTATAATAGCTTCCACCTAACAATGCCACAATCTGCAATCTCCAAGTATCTACCGAGCTTTGCTGATTCGCCCAGACGCAAGGATGGCCCAATTAGTCTTGAAAAACAAAACAATCGTGTTTGACAATCAAACAAGCACAACGTAGCCCTGTAAGAACCGTACCTACTGAAAGAGAAGAAGAATTCTTATGGCCAATATCATAACATGCAAACATCACAAAACATGCCGGGCTGTCCAAAAGAAGAGGAGGTTCAATCACGTTCACATCGAGGAAGCAAAAGAATATATAGCACCTACACTCGTGATCTACAAGATCTATGACAAAAGGACGTCAAATATCTAAGATATAAGGACTGTAAAACTATGACGAAGTTTTAAGAAGCAGCCAACTTCGTCAACGCCCTCGAGCATCTTCTCTCACCACAACTATCATCCATCTTGTCATTACAACAAAGCTCTTGAACACAAGAGCCCCACTTGGTGAAGGTTGGTAGAGAAATGAGCACTGAAACCACGTACTCAGCACTGTGAAGGACTCGACATTTGAAGCTGCATCACCGCCCACCTAAGACCACCAAGTTACTCCACTAGCTGATCCAGTTACTTTCAGCTGGTCATTGAGCTCCTCCGTCGCCTCAAGAAGTCATCTTTCAGCGAAGAGATCTCTTCGAAAACATGTGATTCTAGTGCCTAGCAACTAACAACTAACTTAGAATGAAGCCAGAGAAGCCAAGCACTACTGCTTTGGATCACCGGACTTGTTTCTATCATACCTTTTTTTTTCTCTAGGTCACTAAGAGCATCCCCAATCGTACACTATATAGTGCCCCTCTAAACCAAATCTATCTTTTGACTGACCTAAAATTAGACATTGAAATTACCATCATTAGAAGCGCATTAAAATAAACGTGAGATATTTCTCAAGAAAAAAAAATTGTAAAAATTTGACGAAGGTGAAATGTCCCATTGAAAATACCACATTTTCAAATTTTAGAGGGAGTACACCAAATCTTGCTTTAAAATGGAAAGATTCTTCCAACTCCCTCTAAAATTTGAAAATGTGGTATTTTCAATGGGACATTTCACCTTCGTCAAATTTTTACAATTTTTTTTTCTTGAGAAATATCTCACGTTTATTTTAATGCGCTTCTAATGATGGTAATTTCGATGTCTAATTTTAGGTCAGTCAAAAGATAGATTTGGTTTAGAGGGGCGCTATATAGTGTACGATTGGGGATGCTTTAAGTCTCGTCGACAAAGTCAGATCGGAGTACGCATGCATGTGGAAAGCGTGGCGTTCGACAGGATGCTTGGCCCGCCGAGCCGTGTTTGGAAGTTTGGTGCTCTGCAGGCAAGCAAGTGGCACTGCCTTGATCATTGGTATGTGCAGTGGAAGCGCGTTGCACTGTTCTCCTCCTGGAATTGGCATCAAAATATTTGTCGTTTGCTGCACATTGTAAGGAGGAAGACGTCAAGGTGATTTCATTATGGAGCCAGCTGGCTGACTTCGAGAGGTACTGTACTGCACTAAGAATGGCCATTTTACCACCAGTGCTCTGAATATTATATGGCTAATTGTCTACCATGCATCGATAGCAGGTTTGTTTATAAATAATTCTAAAAAAAGAACGGATACACATTTGGAAACAATAAGGATGGAAAAACAAATCTATGAGAAATTATTTTGTGTAATTATTTATCCATCTAAGGTTATTTAAGTGATTTATTTCTTAAATTAAAAATTTAAGAAAGTAACCTTATATTTCCTGAAAAATAAATATTTGTACAAGGGTGAACGAATCTGCTATTAATGTACAATATGTGTATGCAATATGCGGTGGGAAACATGATAAAATACCGTCTTTAGTGATTCCCATCATCCTGCTGAAGTTCTTTGAAAAATATGGATAAGTTTAATAAAATAATAAAATAATAAAATAAAATAAATAAACCTTATTCATTGTTATGTGTCACATGCACATGTAATCCAAGATATGGCTCACTACAATTGTCATCTAATTTTATGCAATATGATCCATTGTGTACAGAATTTAGATTGAGAAGCTCCTAATTGCAAGTGTAAGCTTCAGTATGCTAAATCTATGCATATAATGGATGTTGAAGATTAACTAGACACTAGAATTTACATTCCAATAATCAAATTTAAAACTTTTGTTTGCTATGGACCACAATATTTGAGGCTTTCAATTATTTGAAAACTCCACTTTGGATATAGCTTTCTTTGAACGAGACATTCATATTTTTGAACTAAAGTATGATCTAAATTATTTTACAACTTAAATTAAAATACATCCTTTTAATTAATAAGTGATTCCAAAAATTCAAAAATCCACAAAATAGTAGAAATTAAGATTTATCAAATAGGCCTTTCTAATTGGTTGTCACATATTTGATAACCAACAACAAAAAACAAAGTTGTAGATTATATTCTATTTTAGATAAAATACATGAGATAATTTCTTTAAGTTTTTTTAAAAATAACTCAGTCTAAAAAAATAAGTAATCATTCAATTAATCCTTAATGTTTAGAATAAGTCAATCATAGTTTTTCCAATTTAAGGAATAAGAAGAGTTGTAATTAGTGAAGAAGATTGATACTTACTGATTTTCATCAACAAGACTAAGTGAATCTAGATGCACTTTAAAACATAATGTTAAGGATTCATATGAATATGTCACTAGTTTTAAAGACACATACTATATCTATGCCTAATCATTCCCTACAACAATTATGTTTAGATTTGCATTCATTATGATCTTCAGCCTCTTTAAATTACACGAAACTTTATTTAAATTTAGATGGGGCTATGAGAAAAAGAAATTGTTTATTGTACCATGTAAACAAATCTTTGTTACAAACTTCAAACTATTTGTAATTTCTAAAGAACCTTATCATTTCCCACTTTTGGATAATTGCAAAGATTCGATATGAAATACAAGTAGAAAAAAATTATAAGTGGAGAAGTTGTGGTTTGTAAATTTTAGACTATATCCAAACTCTAATATCTATCATTGCTATCACCAATATCTCTTCAATAATATTTAGAAAATGTTTTTTATATATTTAATTAGAAAAATAGTATTTATAATTTGTAGGTCAAATTTGTTGTTATGGATAGAAATGTAACATTCAAATTATATTGGTAAGTTTTCTACATTTTTTATTTCTTAACTATATGATTATTATAAATACATATTTTTAAGATTCTTTTTGAATTAAAATCTTGAGATATTTTTATAGATCATTTTGACATGAAACAAAGCATAGAAAATTCACTTATCATCTTCTTTCTTTAAAATTCACATGTGCACAAAACTAGCAATCCATAGGATTTTATGCTATTCTTCGAAGATTAGATAAATGCCATTGAGGAGAGATTGTCCATATCCACGTAGTCAATCTTTCAAAAACACCATCTCACCTCAAAATATCCAAACCATGAACGCCATCATACCTTTTATCTTGCTTCCAAAATCAAAAAGAATATATTTAGATGTAAGGCTATTATCAAAATCAACCAATCAAGCGTCCAAACATGGCCCTTGATCACCAATATCTTAAACCTCACAATCCTACTTGGTGATATGAATATTCATATCAACAAATGGACCCGGCCTCTAAGTGTAAAGGGGTTGGAGCTAATTTCAGTCTCTTAACCAATCACAAGGGAGGATTTCCGCCTTCAAACACTAGTAGGAATTGTGTACTTTGGGGCGTTCCTGCAATGACTCACTGTCCAGAACTTGTCTTAAATGACTCAACAAATGACTAGATGAGTGAGCTGGTCGAAATGGGATGAACTGCAGTAACGTGTCAAACGCTGCACACACCGAAGATAATTTACCCCTGCATTCAGAAAGTGAATTTACCCTTCGCGTTTCAATCTGGCTTCGAGAATGTGCGCATGCTGAGGAACT